>WWNC01000022.1:15822500-16245000 GCA_011125475.1 Melanerpes aurifrons
GCAAAAAAAAGACGTTTCCTGAAGCTCATTATTTTCTTCCCACTTTTTTCTCTTTTTTACCAATGCCACAACCACTTTATGCTTTGCAACTAGTTCTTTCCCAATGAAAACTGACCTCTAACTCCACTTTCCATTTTTGAAAGAACATCACCCAAAAATGCCTTAGATGGATACAACTGCTAAAAAGTTCAACTCTTCACCAATGGGTTGCTGCAGGAAGGGATGAATACAAATCTTACTTGGGCATCAAGAGATCATCTGAGGAGGTATGAACAGTAAAGGCTGTCTACTGCATGAGTGCAGGTGTACAGTTTTGAAGCACAGAATGCAAAAAGGTCATGAAATCATCACGGTTGGAAGGAACCTCAAGGATCACCTAGTTCCAATCCCCATGCCATAGGCAGGGACACCTCACCCTAGATCAGGTTGCTCAGAGCCACATCCAGCCTGGCTTTAAAAGCCTCCAGGGATGGGGCTTCTACCACCTCCTTGGGCAATCTGTGCCAGTGTCTCACCACCCTCATGATGAAGAATTTCTTCCTGACATTCAGTCTGAATCTACCCCCTTCTACCTTGGATCCATTCCCCCTAGTCCTATCATTACCTAACACCCTAAAAATCATAGTAACATAGTATCAGTCAGGGTTGGAAGGGACCACAAGGATCATCTAGTTCCAACCCCCCTGCCATGGGTAGGGACACCCCACACTACATCAGCCTGGCCACAGCCTCAGCCAGCCTGGCCTTAAACACCTCCAGGGACAGGGCCTCAACCACCTCCCTGCACAACCCATTCCAGGGCTTCACCACTCTCATGGGGAAGAACTTCCTCCTCACATCCAGCCTGAATCTCCCCACCTCCAGCTTCATTCCATTCCCCCTAGTCCTAGCACTTCCTGACATCCTGACAAGTCCCTCCCCAGCCTTCCTGTAGGCCCCCTTCAGATACTGCAAGGCCACAATGAGGTCACCTGGGAGCCTTCTCTTCTCCAGACTGAACAGCCCCAACTCCCTCAGTCTGTCCTCACAGGAGAGGTGCTCCAGCCCTCTGCTCATCCTTGTGGCCCTTCTCTGGACACACACCAGTACCTCCAGATCCTTCCTGTAACAGGGCCTCCAGAACTGGATGCACTACTCCAGGTGGGGTCTCACCAGAGTGGAGAGCCCTGCTGGCTATGCTCTTCTTGATGCAGCCCAGGATGTGATTGGTTTTCTGGGCTGCAAGTGTACACTGAAACTGCATAAAAGACAAGAAAAGGATTTTCAAAAGATAACAGTACACCATTTTCCATCTATTTTGCATCCTGTTTCTGAAGAAGGCTCTGCAGTGTCATGCAAGAAGCCTTTAAATAGATATTGATCTTGTACGCAGCTGGCACAGCCAAAGATAGATCTTGATAACGGAGTGTTTGGCAACCTCCTGTTGCATTTTAAGGGAGAAAAGAGCCATCACAGATTGCTGAGGATGCTGTCACGTGGAAGAGGTACAGTTAGTGCAGGCAAGAAAACATCTCTTGGAAAAAAGAGTCCTCTTTCCTAAGGTACTTAGCGACAACCATCAGCATGGGTTAAGAAGCAACACCATGCCTGGTGAGCTTGCATCTGAATCCCTGCTTTTGGGCACCTCTGAAACAGTGATTTAGGTTTATGCAGTTAGCAGCAGTATTCTGATGCAGATTCATACTACAGCCATCACTGTCCTCATGCAGCTCCATGCCAAATGTCCTCTGTATATAGAATCATAGACTCAATAAGGTTGGAACAGACATTTGAGATCATTAAGTCCAACCTGTCACCCAACACCTAAGGACTAACTAAACCATGGCTTCCAGTGCCACAACCAATCCCCT
This sequence comes from Melanerpes aurifrons, assembly GCA_011125475.1. Taxonomy (NCBI): domain Eukaryota; kingdom Metazoa; phylum Chordata; class Aves; order Piciformes; family Picidae; genus Melanerpes; species Melanerpes aurifrons. The sequence continues at coordinate 15,824,351 of WWNC01000022.1, forward strand.
CTTGAACACCTCCAGGGACGGCAGCACATTCCAATGGCCAACAACTCTTTCTGTGGATAGGATAGGATAGGATAGGATAGGATAGGATAGGATAGGATAGGATAGGATAGGGTAGGGTAGGGTAGGGTAGGGTAGGGTAGGGTAGGGGGTAGGGTAGGGTAGGGTAGGGTAGGGTAGGATAGGATAGGATAGAATAGACCAAGTTCTAAGAGATCTTTGAGATCTTTGAGTCCAACACCATCTAATCAACCAAACCATGGCACCAAGCACCCCAGCCAGTCTCTTCCTAAACACCTCCAGTGATAGCGACTCCAGCACCTCTCCAGGCAGCCCATGTGAAGAACTTTCTCCATTCCTCAAGCCTAAACTTCCCCTGGTGCAGCCTGGGACTGTGTCCTCTTGTTCTGGTGCTGGTTGGCCTGGGAGAAGAGACCAACCCCCACCTGGCTACAACCTCCCTTCAGGCAGTTGTAGAGAGCAAGAAGGTCTCCCCTAAGCCTCCTCTTCTCCAGGCTAGGCAACCCCAGCTCCCTCAGCCTCTCCTCACAGGGCTGTGCTCCAGACCTCTCCCCAGCTTCCTTGCCCTTCTCTGGACATGTTCCAGTGTCTCAATATACCTCTGTGCAAGTATTTCATATTTCATTGAAGTGCAATTTGCCTTGGCTACATTTTGGCCTGATGCTGAGTGACTGCCAGGTGCTATGGGAGAGGAGAGGAAGACCCAAAGAGCCCTGGTCACAGCTCACAACCACTGCTTCTGAAACTGCCTGCCTCTCCCCATCATGGTGCACTGGGTTTGGCTGAGCTGGAGTTCATTCTCCCCAGAGCATCTTTTGTAGTTCTGTGCTTTGCAGAGATGCAGTTGAGTGTTGATAACACACCAGTGTTTTAGTTACTGCTGAGCCAAGCACCAAGGATGTGCTTTTCTAGCATTTTCTCTCAACAGTTGGCTGAGGGATGGGCAAGATCCTGGAAGGGCACATGGCTGGGGCAGCTGACTCAAACTCACAGAAGAGGTTTCCCATACTGATATGACATCAGCTCAGTTATATAAGCTAAGTGAAAGAAGGAAGTGGGGATCATTCATTGATGGTGCCTGTCCTCTGGAGCAACCACTGTGTGTACTGGAGCCCTGTTTCCCAGGAAGTGAAGGCACATCATCTGCTGATGGGAAGTAAAGAACACCAGAACAAGAGGACACAGTCTCAGGCTGCACCAGGGGAGGTTTAGGTTGGATGTTAGGAAGAAGTTCTACACAGAAAGAGTGATTGCCCATTGGAATGGGCTGCCTGGGGAGGTGGTGGAGTCACCATCACCGGAGGTGTTCAGGAGGAGACTTGATGGGGTGCTTGGTGCCATGGTTTAGTTGTTTAGATGGGTTGGACTGGTTGATGGGTTGGACATGATGATCTTGAAGGTCTCTTCCAACCTGGTTGTTGTTTATTATTATTATTATTATTATTAATCATCATCTTTGTTTGCTCTTTATTCTCCCTTCGATTTTGCTTTTCATCCTATTAAATCACTTCTAGCTTCACCCCTGGGCCTTTGGTTGCATTTTGCCTCTTCCCCATCCATCTAAGAAGGGGAGCGACAGAGCAGCTTTGGTGGGCATCTGGCCCCCAGCCAGGGCCAAACCACCACACATGGGCAGCCCACCACCCTGCTGGATGCTGAGCCTCAGCACTGCTCCCGCTCCGCCTCCCACCCACGCCGCCCCTGTGGGCAGCCGCAGCGGGGAGGGCAGCTGGTAGGCAGATGGGGGACAGCCAGGCTTCAAAGCAGCTGCCAGCCACTTCCCGAGGACAGCGACAATGCCACAGCCCGCCGCAGGCCTCCAAAACAGATGAGTTCCCCAGGTCCTGTTGGCATATCAGTCTCTGTGGCTTGGCCACCTCTTCTCCTCCTGGTCCCTGCCAGAGCTGATGGGGAGAGGTTTCCCCACTTGGGCTGATCCCTCTGGGCAGTGTCATGCAAAACACAGTATGGCAGGAGGGGCAACCTGCCCTCAGACTGGGACGTGGTGGTGAGATGCAAACAGGCCACACACAATTGCCTTTTGATGTATGTGGGCTGGGGAGCACAGAAATGAGGCCAGGACTGCAGGGATGGAAAGAGCATAGGATGGAAAGAGCGTTGTTGAGACTGGAGAAGAGGAGGCTCAGGGGAGACCTCATTGCTCTCTACAACTACCTGAAGGGAGGTGGTAGCTGGTAGGGGTTGGTCTCTTCTCCCAGGCAACCAGCACCAGAACAAGAGGACACAGTCTCAAGCTGCACCAGGGGAAGCTTAGGCTTGAGGTGAGGAGAAAGTTCTTCACGGAGAGAGTTGTTAGCCATTGGAATGTGCTGCCCAGAGAGGTGGTGGAGTCAACATCCCTGGAGGTGTTCAAGAGGGGATTGGATGTGGCACTTGGTTTAGTAGTCATGAGGTGTTGGGTGACAGGTTGGACTTGATGATCCTTGAGGTCTTTTCCAACTTTACTGATTCTCTGATTCTAGGTCCAGGTCACAGGTGAAGGCAGAAAGACATCCCCACTAATTTCCAGGCAAGAAAGAGCATAGGTCCAGGTCACAGGTGAAGGCAGCCTTTTAGAGCCAGAAAGACATCCCCACTAATTTCCAGGCAAGATGGAGGAGAGCTGCCCACCTGGGACACAGAGCAGGAAGCAAAGTACAGTGGCTATACATTGAGCTTGCCATTCTCCCATTCCCCAAGCTGTCACCCGGGTCATAGTATCATAGTATCAGTCAGGGTTGGAAGGGACCACAAGGATCATCTAGTTCCAACCCCCCTGCCATGGGCAGGGCAGGGACACCCTGAGCAGGGCACACCACACACACTGATGCTGCTTTTCCCCACAACAACCTCAGCCCCTCCTCCCAGCAACTCCCCAGGCTGCTGAGTCCCTTGCCAGCCGGTTCAGCAGGGCTGGAGGGATCTCCGGCACAGCCTGACCTGGCTGCTGCTCTCACGCCCCTGCTCCTGTTACCCCAGAGGAGGGCCTTCTTTTCAGCACATTTCCCTGCTGTGCTCCAAGGGCCATGTCTTTGGGGAGCACTTTTGCAGGAATGAAGCAGGATTTTCACTGGGCAAAGCTGAGCTTTAACAGCAAGCGGAGGGGACTGTTAAAAGCTGCAGCAAGCCCTGTTTGGCGCCAGTCGTTACTAGGGGGGTGGGGTTTGTCTCCTCCATATGTACCCCATATGCAAGTTCAGCTGAGAAGCTGACACAGAAAACTGTTTTGAAAAGGAGGGAAATGTCTGGAGCTGCCCTGAGAAGGATGTTCAGGGCTTTTCAACTCTGCCTTTGCAAGAGCTGCAGAAACCGTGGAGATCTCTTATGTCTGCGCCTCTGAATCCCCTCCTTGCAGATAATTAATAATGTGGATAATTGTTATGGGGGTGTAGGGGCACAGAGCTTTCCACTCTCTATGTTCTCTCCACAGGCCAGCTGCTATTCAGTGTTTGGGTGCTGAGCCATAAGATCACCTCCATGGCTGACACAGCATAGGCAGGTGGGTCACAGTATCACAGTATCACAGTATCACCAAGGTTGGAAGAGACCTTGAGGATCATCGAGTCCAACCTGTCACCACAGACCTCATGACTAGACCATGGCACCAAGTGCCACATCCAATCTCCTCTTGAATACCCCCAGGGATGGGGACTCCACCACCTCCCTGGGCAGCACATTCCAATGACCAATGACTCTCTCAGTGATGAACTTTCCCCTCACCTCCAGCCTAAACCTCCCCTGGCACAGCTTGAGACTGTGTCCTCTTGTTCTGGTGCCGCTTGCCTGGGAGAAGAGACCAACCCCTTCCTGGCTACAACCACCCTTCAGGTAGTTGTAGAGAGCAATGGGGTCACCCCTGATCCTCCTCTTCTCCAGGCTAAACAACCCCAGCTCCCTCAGCCTCTCCTCACAGGGCTGTGTTCAAGGCCTCTCCCCAGCCTTGTTGCCCTTCTCTGGACACCTTCAAGTGTCTCAATGTCCTTCTTAAACTGAAGGGCCCAGAACTGGACACGGCACTCAAGATGTGGCCTAACCAATGCAGAGTCCAGGGGCACAATGACTCCCTGCTCCTTCTGGCCACACCACTCCTATGTCCCAACAATACTCTCTAAAACTGCCTGAAAGGAGGTTGTAGCCTGCTGGGAGTTGGTCTCTTCTCCCAGGCAGCCAGCACCAGAACAAGAGGACACATTCTCAAGCTGTGCAGGGGGAAGTTTAGGCTTAGGAAGTTTAGGCTTAGGAAGTTTAGGAAGTAATTGGCCTTTGGAATGTGCTGCCCAGGGAGGTGGTGGAGTCACCGTCCCTGGAGGTGTCCAAAAAAGGGTTGGATATAGCACTAGGAGCCATGGTTTAATTGCCAGGAGGTGTCAGGTATTAGGTGACAGGTTGGACTTGATGATCTCTGAGGTCTTTCCAACCTTGTTGATTCCATGATTCTCTGAACACCAAACCACTACTTTGATTGGATTTTCATAGCTGGGATGGATGTGGGATGGCAGACATGGGTCTGTGATGGGACTCCCATCCCAGACTCTTCTACAGTCCCTCCACTGTCATAAGCCCAGGGCATTCAACACTGCCTTACTTTCATCCCAAAAGTTCCTCCTAGAAGAGAGCAGGTGTCATCCAGACCCACAACCCACTTCCAGGTTGGATTTGATGACCCACAGAAGTGATGTGGCTGTCTTCTGCTCAGTCAGTGGGGAAATACTGCTCCCAAGCTCCTTCTTCAGTTCCATCTGATGAACTCATTGGCCTTGGACTCATGGTTGTCTGTGGATGGGCTCATCGGAATGGAATGGAATGGAATGGAATGGAATGGAATGGAATGGAATGGAATGGAATGGAATGGAATGGAAGGAATGAGAATAGAGCAGAGCAGAATAGGCAAGAGTAGAGAAATAGAATAGAATAGAATAGAATAGAATAGAATAGAATAGAATAGAATAGAATAGAATAGAATAGAATAGAATAGAATAGAATAGAATAGGTTGGAAGAGAACTTCAAGATCATCGAGTCCAACCTGTCATCCAACACCATCTAATCAACTAAACCATGGCACCAAGCACCCCATCCAGTCTCCTCCTAAACACCTCCAGTTCTGTCAACTCCACCACCACCCTGGGCATCCTGTTCCAATGCTTCACCACTCTCTCAGTAAAAAACCTTTTCATAATACCCAATACAAACCTGCCCTGGCTCAACTTAAATCCATTTCCTCTCATCCTATCATTAGCTACTTGGGAGAAGAGACCAAGAGATGTCATCAATATGTGGTTGCTTCCCTTCAGCACAAGGACTTCTGCTCCCCAAAAGGTACCTGGTGGAGAGGCTTCTCCTCAACTGTCCTCCTATGAGAGCAGGTAGATAATAGACCACTTCTTGTGTGCCAAATGCACATTAGCCTGGATAAGAGGAGGCTCAGGAGAGACCTTCTTGCTGTCTACAACTCCTTGAAGGGAGGTTGTAGGCAGGTGGGGGTTGGTCCCTTCTCCCAGGCAACCAGCATTAGAACAAGAGGATACAGTCTCAAGCTGTGCCAGGGGAGGTTTAGGCTCGAGGTGAGGAGAAAGTTCTTCATAGAAAGATTGATTGGCCATTGGAATGTGCTGCCTGGGGTGGTGGTGGAGTCACCATCTCTGGAGGTGCTCAAGAAAGGATTGGACATGCCACTTGAAGCCATGGTTTAGTTAGTCCTGCAGTGTTGGGTGCTAGGTTGGACTTGGTGGTCTCTGAGGTCTGTTCCAGCCTTGTTGATTCTATGATTCTAAGTCTGCAGCTAATACTCACAGAACCGCAGCACTTCCCTGCTGCAGTTCTGAGACCCAGATTTCCGCTTGTTTGTTGTATCATCCAACCTCTACAACTCCTCCAGCACAGAGAAGCAAGCCACTTTGGCATTAGTTGCATTTCAGTGGTGTTCAGCCCTATCACTGTGCCAGACACTGTCTTATTAGGCAAATCAGACAAAGCAAGGGCAGATGTAACATTTCCACACCCATGTTACAGCTGGGCCAAGAAAAATCACGGGAAGATCTTAGCATGCCACTTAAAAGGACCCAATCTACAGCATGAAAAGCTCTTTGTGAGCTGCTCAGGCTCCTGGGTGGCCGCAGTGCCTGTGTCTCTCCCAGCACACATCCGCTTTTTTTGATGTTCTGGTCCTTGTTCCCACAGGAACTGCAGCGTTTGTGACCCTTTCAGCGCCCCCAGGCTCCCTGCCACCCCTCCCAGCTGACCAGCAAGGATGCCTTCTCCCTCAGAGGAAACCCCAGTCTCCCATTTTCAAGTGCTGCATGGTGGCAGTGCCCAGCTCCCAGCAATATGTCTGTGATGGGACCAGCTGAGGAGCAGTCAGTACTGCCCTTTTCCTGCTTACAAAAAGCAGGAGGAGCAACAACTGGTTTGCCAGCTGTTATCTTAAGACATTATCTTAAATATCTTAATATCTTAAAACAGTGCTTCTTGAAACATTACCTCACTTTTTATCATAGAAATCACAGAATCAGAGAATCAATAAGGTTGGAAAAGACCTCAGAGATCATCAAGTCCAACCTGTCACCCAGCACCTCAGGACTAACTAAACCATGGCACCAAGTGCCAAAGTGCCACATCCAAGCCCTTTTTGAACATCTCCAGGGATGGTAACTCCACCACCTCCCTGGCCAGCCCAATTAAATGGCAAATCACTCTTTCTGGGAAGAACTTTCTCCTCACCTCCAGCCTGAACTTCTCCTGGTGCAGCTTGAGACTGTGTCCTCTTGTTCTGGTACTGGTTGCCTGGGAGATGAGACCAACCCCACCTGGCTACAACCTCCCTTCAGAGAGTTGGAGACAGCAAGAAGGTCTGCCCTGAGCCTCCTCTTCTCCAGACTAAACAACCCCAGCTCCCTCAGCCTCTCCTCACAGGGCTTGTGCTTGAGACCTCTCCCCAGTCTCATTGCCCTTCTCTGGACATGTTCAAGACTCTCAATATCCTTCTTAAATTGAGGGGCCCAGAACTGGACACAGGACTCAAGGTGTGGCCTAACCAGTGCAGAGTCCAGGGGCACAATGTCTTCCCTGCTCCTGCTGGACACACTATTTCTGATCCAGGCCAGGTTGCCTGGTCTTGGCCACCTGGGCACACTGCTGGCTCGTGTTTAGCCTACTCTCAACCGGTACCCCCAGGTCCCTTTCTGCCTGGCTGCTCTCCAGCCACTCTGACCCCAGCCTGTAGCTCTGCATGGGGTTGTTGTGACCAAAGTGCATCACCCAACACTTGGACTTGTTAAATGCCGTCATGTTGACTCTGCCCATCTGTCCAGCCTGTCAAGGTCCCTCTGCAGAGCCCTTCTACCCTCTAACTGATCAACACCTGCCCCAAGCTTGGTGTCATCTGCAAATTTACTGATGATGGACTCGATCCCCTGTAGCACTGCATGGGGTTTTGTGGCCAAAGTGCAGCACCCAGCACTTGGACTTGTTCATGCCACCATGACACCCTATTCTACAGGGTCAAAAAGGCAAGAATTGTTGCTTCCTAATAAAAACCCTTAGGATATTTCCTGCAAAACCTCTTCCAAACTATTAGCCTTTAGGAGATCCAAATGCCTCTGAGTTTTGTCCTACCCCTTGAGGTGTTGTTTTCGAAGCACTTCAGACCTGGTAAAGTCTGCCAGACAATGCAGCTGATATGAATTTGCCATTCATGGGGGAGCAGGGCCTGGTGTGTACCAGACTAAGTGATTTACTTTCAAAGTGCTGTTATTAGGGTCGTAGGCTGTGTTGGGTTGCTTGGAAACCACCCTTATCAATGATTCAAGTTTTCTCCTGATAGCGTGGTGAACAGATAGCGCCTTTAATTTTGCTCTCGGCAGTTGTCAGGAGGAGTTGGTGCAAAATGCTGTGCAAAAGGCAGTACCCCTCCATGGCAATAGGGTTGGTTAAGGCCAAAGAGACACAAGATTCCCAAGGAAGAAAAGCAAAAATGGTTTCTGAAAGCAGCATTTGGCAGCACAACACTCAGAAGCCTATTGTTCATCTGGAGAGAAAAGGAAGGGGGAAAACCAACAGCTTTGCCATCAAGTGGGAGGATGTCACAGAATCACCAAGGGTGGAAGGGACCTCAAAGATCATCGAGTCCAACCTGTCACCACAGACCTCATGGCACCAAGTGCCACGTCCAATCTCCTCTTGAACACCTCCAGGGATGGTGACTCCACCACCTCCCTGGGCAGCACATTCCAATGGCCAATCACTCTCAGTGGAGAACTTTCTCCTCACCTCCAGCTTAAACTTCCCCTGGTGCAGCTTGAGACTGTGTCCTCTTGTTCTGGTGCTGGTTGCCTGGGAGGAGAGACCAACCCCTTCCTGGCTACAGCCTCCCTTCAGGTAGTTGTAGTCAGCAAGAAGGTCTCCCCTGAGCCTCCTCTTCTCCAGGCTAAACAACCCCAGCTCCCTCAGCCTCTCCTCATAGGGCTGTGCTCAAGGCCTCTCCACATCCTTGTTGCCCTTCTCTGGACACCTTCAAGTGTCTCAATATCCTTCTTAAATCGAGGGGCCCAGAACTAGACACAGGACTCAAGATGTGGCCTAACCAGTGCTGAATACAGAGGCCCAATGACTTCCCTGCTCCTGCTGGCCACACTGTTCTTGATGTCTCTGACAAACAGCATACCTAGCAAGCAACAAACGCTAAGAAGGTCTCTGTAATGTTTCATTAAAACCACAGACACATTACCAGCGTGGACTTTAGGCTGCAACTCATTAGTAAATGAATTCTATCTGTGAGAGCCCTGTCAAACCCTAGCTTCGCTGATTACATTTGGCTTTTAAGGCAGTAATCCCCAGGGGAAAGTGATTTATCTCAGCACTTGATGAGTTACTCCATCGGCAGTAGCGATAATGACATTATCTTGACATAGGTTAGCATTTATAGGGCCTCTTGGAAGGAGTGAGTGTTCAAGGAGGATTTAGATGAAGACAGGAGAGAAGCCAAGCACAATGATGTGAGAATAGTTACAAGTGTTTGGAAGGCTCAGCCCACCTGCAACAGCAGAGAGTTTTATGCAACTGGGCAAACGTTCAGCTGGACTCCTCTTACAGGACAAGGCAGAAACTACTAGGAAGAATTGATCCCAGTGTTAAACAGCAAGCCTGCAGAAGAAGGGGAACCTCAGGCTGCCTGCCCCCCTCCTTCCCTCCTCTCCCCACCCGGTGCTCACTGCTGTACAGGGGCTGTGCACGCTGCAGCTAAACCAGGGAATGAAACCCTTCCCATCTCCTGCTGGGGAAGTCTTTCCAGGCGTAAATTGAGTTGAACGAGTGATGACCAGGGGGTAACGACTGCAAAACCGGAGAGAGGTAGCGACACAGAGCACTGAATTAGGATACTGTGAAGAGCAGAAACAAGGTGTTAATGGCTAAGACTAACGCATTCATGCTTCCTCAGTAGTCAACGAGGAGAGAAAGTGCAGGGAAGAGGGACTGGTCAGAGCAGCCAAGAGCACTGCCTCCCCTTTAGGCTGGATGTTAGGAAGAAATTCTTCACAGAAGGACTGATTGGCCGTTGGAATGTGCTGCCCAGGGAGGTGGTGGAGTCACCATCCCTGGAGGTGTTTAGGAATGGACTGGATGGGGTGTTTAGTGCCATGGTTTAGTTGATTAGATGGTGTTGGGGGATAGGTTAGACTCGATCTCAAAGGACTCTTCCAACCTGGTTAATTCTATTCCACTCTACTCTTAGGCAACCCTTTTTTCCTCCCCCATTCCTGGACCAACAGAGAGAAATTGGGATCCCTAAAAATCAAACTAACAACCCCAAGAAGTTCAGATGCTTATCCTAACAAAGGAATTGATGTTTAAACTTCACAAATCTACCATGGTAAGTCATGCAATAAGAACCCAGAAGCCCAAATAATAAATACCCATCTTAACTAGCAAGAAATAGAGCAGAAGCTCCAGAAGGCAAAGCTGCCTCTGAGATACATGCAGTATTGGTATCACAGGTGAGATTGCTCCATAAGATCACAGATGCAGCTATGAAGACACTCTCTGCAATGCAAAGGATGAAACCTGATCCTAGCCAAGACCAGGCATCAAGGCTTGTGCTCCAAACCCCTCCCCAGTATTGTTGACCTTGTCTGGATACATTCAAGTGTCTCAATGTCCTTCTTAAACTCAGGGGCCCAGAACTGGACACAGGACTCAAGGTGTGGCCTAACCAATGCAGAGTCCAGGGGCATCATGACCTCCCTGCTCCTGATCTAGGCCAGGATGCCATTGGCCTTCTTGGCCACCTGGGCACACTGCTGCCTCATGTTCAGCAGGCTATCAACCAGTACCCCCAGGTCCCTCTCTGCCTGGCTGCTCTCAGCCACTCTGACCCCAGCCTGTAGCACTGCATGGGGTTGTTGTGGCCAATGTGTAGAACCCAGCGCTTCAATGTGTTAAATCTCATGCCCTTGGACTCTGCCCATCTGTCCAAATACACTATCACTGTTTCTCAGGAACTAACACCTTTCAATATTCTAAGCCACATCACATGAAGTGAGTTTTTTGACAAGGCCTGCAAACAAAATTCAGTTACCATTTTTGTGAGGCAGTCTAAACCATAGGTAGAGAAAAGCTGGGTTAAAAACAATACCCAAACCGCAACAAAAATCCACCAACTGATTCTTTTATTGAGGGGGAAAAAGGGACAGAACATTAGGCTGGTACATAGTCCAGAGATGCTGTTCCAAAAGAGGAACTCTGCATATTAGGTCTTTCACTGACTCAGTGTCACATACATGGTAACAGGAAAGAAGTGGAGACCTTATTGCTGTCTACAACTCCCTGAAGGGTGGTTGCAGCCAGGAGGGAGCTGGTCTCTTCTCCCAGGCAACCAGCACCAGAACAAGAGGACACAGTCTTAAGCTGCACCTAGGGGGAAGTTTAGGCTCAAGGTGAGGAGAAAGTTCTTCACAGAAAGAGTTGTTAGCCATTGGAATATACTGCCCAGGGAGGTGGTGGAGTCACCATCCCTGGAGGTGTTCAAGAGGGGATTGGATGTGGCACTTGGTGCCGTGGTTTAGCCATGAGGTCTGCGGTGAAGGGTTGGACGTGATGATCTTTGAGGTCTCTTCCAGCCTTGGAGATTCTGTGATTCAATTTGCCAAAAGCCCAAAGTCATCATAAATTGCAATGAATTGTTAGAGCAATTATCAGTTGAAGAGGAATTCTGGAGGACCTGCAGGAGGCAATGGAGGACTGAAGAGTTGTTTCCTCTGACACCCTTGGCTCCAGCTGGTATCGGAGATGGTGTGTGAACAAACCCTTGTCAGGCACCAGGTCTGAAGTTCCCAGGGATGTAATCCAGTGACCCAATTGCTTCACAAGCTGAGCTGAAGTGCTGTTTGTGAATGAAAATAAAACATATAAGCCCAAATGCAGTGAATTGCTCATCCCTAAGTCTAAACCACCAAGTGATGCAGCGAACAATGCTTCTCACCATGTAGCCATATTAATTTCCATACACACCAGAGACTTTTGAAAACAGCCTGGGTCAGAGCCACTGGCAATTCATGGCTGCTGTGCTGTTCCAAGGGGCCTGTCTGTGCAGAGGACAATGCAAAAAGATAAAATTATTTTATTAATCCTTCATTTTAACTTCATGGCACTCAGCAGTCTTTGTGACTGCACACAATGACAGGCAGCGGGCCAGGGCCTACGCTGGCACAAGCTTAGGTTTGTTCCACTGACCCCAGCAGAGCCATGCTGATCTATGCCATCTGAAATCCCATCCATAGTTTGTGCCTCAGAAGGGTTAAACTTACTTAGAGTAGAATAGACCAGACCAGGTTGGAAGAGACCTTCAAGATCATCGTGTCCACCCATCATCCAACACCACCTAATCAACTAAGCTAAGCACCCTATCAAGTCTCCTTCTGAACACCTCTGCTGAAATTAGTACAGCAGAAAAATCTGGGCAAGATTTGTCCAGTTTCAACTAGACATGAACTGCTTTTTGCCATTCCACTTCTACAAAGAAGTGGTAAACCCAGACTCAGTAGCTACTTGTTAAACAGATTTAACTCCATTTCACATCTTGGGAGTGACCTAAGGCAATAGGATAGAACAGAAATATTTGGAAAAGACCTTCAAGACCATTGAGTCCAACCTATCACCCAACACAATCTGATCAACTAAACCATGGCACCAAGTGCCACATCCAGTCTCTTCCTAAACACCTCCAGGGATGGTGACTCCATCACCTCCCTGGGCAGCACATTCCAATGGCCAATCACTCGCTCTATGAAGAACTTCCTCCTAACATCCAGCCTAAACTTCCCCTGGTGCAGCTTGAGACTGTGCCCTCTTGTTCTGGTGCTGGTTGCCTGGGAGAAGAGACCAACCCCCACCTGCCTACAGCCTCCCTTCAGGGAGTTGTAGACAGCAAGAAGGTCTCCCCTGAGCCTCCTCTTTTCCAGGCTAAAGCAACCCCAGCTCCCTCAGCCTCTCCTCACAGGGCTGTGCTCCAAACCCCTCCCCAGCTTTGTTGCCCTTCTCTGGACACCTTCCAGCAACTCAACATCTTTCCTAAACTGAGGGGCCCAGAACTGGCCACAGGACTCAAGGTGTGGCCTAACCAGTGCTGAATCCAGGGGCCCAGTGACCTCCCTGCTCCTGCTGGCCAGGATACCATTTAAACATCTACCTATACCGAGTTGACTCCACCACGTCCCTCCACTTGAAGGCTGGCTGAAAAGCAGCTGTTAACCCAAAGGTATAAAGCCCTATGTCTGTGAAGAGAACACAGTGGCTCATTAATTTTGCCCTTTCATCTGGGAACTATCAAATCTGGAAAGCTTTTGCATCTCTGCTCTCTTTAACTCAGTAATTACACCGTCTGTGAGAAAGCAGAGCCGAGAGGAAATTGCTTCTAAAGGACAAGGGCAATAAACGTGTCACGTAGATCACTCGGCTGGGGTGTGTTTGTTATTAACTTGGAGAGGGAGGCGACTCGAGCTGCGGCACGGGGGCGCGGTGAACTGGTTTGACTGGGGAGCGCGCTTCCAGACCGCACTGATCATCCCACAGTGGCACCCAGGGGACCCAGGCTGCGTGGCACAGCTCATTAGCCGGGCAAGGGACCTGGGAGTCCCCTCGCCGCTTACATACCGCCGCAGTTCAGCAGCAAGGAAACCCCCAACACCTCCCTCGCTGCAAATTTCCACCACCTGAGGGGCTAACTGAGCTTAATTAAACTCATAAGGGCTGAGAATAACTCCTCTGACTTAGTAGTAGTAGTATCAGTCAGGGTTGGAAGGGACCACAAGGAGCATCTAGTTCCAACCCCCCTGCCATGGGCAGGGACACCCCACACTAGATCAGGCTGCCCAGAGCCTCAGCCAGCCTGGGCTTAAACACCTCCAGGGACAGGGCCTCAACCACCTCCCTGGACAACCCATTCCAGGGCTTCACCACTCTCATGGGGAAGAACTTCCTCCTCACCTCCAGCCTCAATCTCCCCACCTCCAGCTTCAGTCCATTCCCCCTACTCCTAGCACTACCTGAGATCCTGAGCAGTCCCTCCCCAGCCTTCCTGGAGGCCCCCTTCAGATACTGGAAGGCCATAATGAGGTCACCTGGGAGCCTTCTCTTCTCCAGACTGAACAGCCCCAACTCCTTCAGTCTGTCCTCACAGGAGAGGTGCTCCAGCCCTCTGATCATCCTCCTGGCCCTTCTCTGGACACCTTCCAGCACCTCCACATCCCTCTTGCAATAGGGGCTCCAGAACTGGACACAGTACTCCAGGTGGGGTCTCCCCAGAGCTGAGTAGAGGGGGAGGATCACCTCCCTTGACCTGCTGGCCACACTTCTCCTGATGCAGCCCAGGATCTGATTGGCTTTGTGGGCTGCAAGTGCACACTGAGAGCTCCTGTTGAGCTTCTCCTCCCCCAGCACCCCCAAGTCTCTCTCCTGAGGGCTGCTTTCCAGCCAGTCCCTGCCCAGCCTGCATTTGTGCCTGGGGTTGCCTCCACCCAGATGCAGGACCCTGCCCTTGGTCTTATTGAACCTCCTGAGGTTGGCTTGTGCCTACCTCTCCAGCCTGTCAACCAATCCATCCAACAGGGATGAAAGGCTGCCTCATGCTACCTCCTTCCTAGCAGTTATCACTTTGATTAACTTCACTTGAGATTAACTGAACTCTAGGACAGGCATCTTAAGGGGGCCCACAAGAAAGCTGGGGAGGGACTTTTTAGGGTGTCAGGTAATGATAGGACTAGTGGGAATGGAGCAAAACTAGAAATGGGTAGGTTCACAGTATATTAAGGGTTGGAAGGGACCACAAGAGATCATTTGGTCCAATCCCCCTGCCAAAACAGGATCACTTAGGGTAGTCCACACAGGAATGCATCCAGGTGGGTTTTGAAAGTCTCCAGAGAAAGAGAGACTCCACAGCCTCCTTGGGCAGTCTGCTCCAGTGCTCTGTCATAGAATCAATAGGGTTGGAAAAGACCTCAAAGATCATCAAGGCCAACCTGTCACCCAAGACCTCATGACTATTATATCCCAGCACACTCATTAGCACTTCCCTGAAAGTTTCTTTAGGACAATTTCAAGGAGCACACAGTGAAAGCAGCTGCTACTGTCAGCTCCTTTGGGAAGTCAAGAACGTGGCAACAACAGCTCAAGGTGACAAAGCTTCAGCATTACAAAACAGAAGTAGAGGATGGGGACTTGGTCTGTGAACTTCTCTGGCTGCCCATGATCCTCTTTCCCCACCCCCAAAAAGAGGCAATGAATGCCTTGTTACCTTTATCCATCAAGGAGGACACAGAGAAGGTCTATAATCACTTGGCTGCCCTCTGTCACTCTCCCTGCAAAGGAGTTTCTTCTCTCATTGTGGTGAGCTCTTCAAGTTTGAACCCATTGTTTATTGTCTAATTACTGTGCACCACTGAGCCTGGGGCAGAACCCTCACCAGCCAAGATACCACACAGAGGAGCTCAGCCCCAGTGAGGAAGCCCAGCCAGCACCTGTGGATGATAGTGGAGGAGTCATCAATCCTGGCCCTAACAACCGGGGGGCCAGCAGGCCCCCCGGCCTTTGTTGTCACCACCACCAACACCCAGTGTGCACCAGGGGCACTCACCAGTGATGAGAGGAGGATCCTCAGCCCAGAAGGGCTCAGCTTAGGGCTTCTGCCCTTCCTGAGGGGGATTAAATAGGGGAGTGGGTGAGGAGGGTAAAGTGACCACACTTGGGGTGGGAGGAGACTCCAACAGAGCCCAGGTGCTGTGGGATTGAGGGGAAAAAGGGGGAAATGGGGCAGGTGAGGGACTTTAGGGTGTCAGGTAGTGATAGGACTAGAGGGAATGGAACAAAACTAGAAATGTATGCATTCAGATTGGATGTAAGGAAGAAGTTCTTCACCATGGGGGTGGTGAGACACTGGAACAGGCTGCCCAGGAAGATAGTGGAAGCCTCACCCCTGGAGGTTTTTAAGGTCAGGCTGGATGTGGCTCTGAGCAACCTGATCTAGTGTGAGGGTTCCCTGCCCATGGCAGGGGGGTTGGAACTGCATGATCCTTGAGGTCCCTTCCAACCCTGACAATTCTATGATTCTATGTAGACAAGAACCTAAAGATGGCAGCTTGATGTTGAAGCCTAGACAGGATTTCCAAGTGTGCTGTATTAAGCCCAGCCTGGGGAGGAGCATGTGGTTTGAGAGGGGGCTGAAAACCTGACCCCAGGTGGGAAGGGAGACCTGAACTCTCCAAGGGAAAGGTCCCCCCCAGGTCAAAGTTTATTCCACTCCCACTTTCTGTCCACAACCCTATTTAAGAGTGTGCCCAGCAGTGTGCCCAGGTGACCAAGAAGGCCAATGGCATCCTGGCCTGCATCAGAAATAGTGTGGCCAGCAGGAGCAGGGAGGTCATTCTGGACTCAGCACTGGTTAGGCCACACCTTGAGTCCTGTGTCCAGCTCTGGGCCCCTCCATTTAAGAATGACATTGAGACTCTTGAACATGTCCAGAGAAGGGCAACAAAGCTGGGGAGGGGTTTGGAGCACAGCCCTGTGAGGAGAGGCTGAGGGACCTGGGGTTGCTTAGCCTGCAGAAGAGGAGGCTCAGAGGAGACCTTCTTGCTCTCTACAGCTCCCTGAAGGGAGGTTGTAGCCAGGTGGGGGTTGGTCTCTTCTCCCAGGCCACCAGCACCAGAACAAGAGGACACAGCCTCAAGCTGCACCAGGGGAGGTTTAGGCTGGAGGTGAGGAGAAAGTTCTTCCCAGAAAGAGAGATTAGCCATTGGAATGTGCTGCCCAGGGAGGTGGTGGAGTCACCATCCCTGGAGGTGTTCAAGAGGGGACTGGATATGGCACTTGGTGCCATGGTCTAGTCATGAGGTCTGAGGTGAAGGGTTGGACTTGATGATCTGTGAGGTCTCTTCCAACCTTAGTTATACTGTGATAAATCAAATGGGGCCAATTTGGTTTTCTGTGGATGGTTCCAGGGTAAATGCTAGAAGTAACTGAAAAAGATGCACACACACTCATCCACAGCTCCTTACCTGCCAGGGAAAGCACATCTCCCAGGCACATATTTTGTAAGATGCACCTTGAATTCTCTATTTATTCCCAGGAAATTAAAAAGGTGGAATCCACCCCCATGACTCTTTCTGCCTAATTTAACTTAATAAGCTGCACTAAGACAGCAATTATTCTCCTCTTTGGCTGCTGCCCCTATTGAGTGTGTCTGTGTGTGTGTGTGTATTACTGCTGCTTATCAGTTATCAGCTTGGAGCTATACAATGACAAAGGACTCCGACATTTGCTGCTCCCAGAGCTTGCTATACAAAACACAAGCAAATTACCAGCAAGAATCATGATAACTGAGCTGCTGTTCTGAGCCAGCCTTTGACCTATGACTCGGGCTGCCAGGAATCAAAAGGTGGTTTCTCAGCTTGGCAGAACCTTGAGTTTTCATATGATCCATCAGAAGAAGAGAGTACTTTGAGATGGAATGGAATGGAATGGAATGGAATGGAATGGAATGGAATGGAATGGAATGGAATGGAATGGACCAGGTGAGATCATAGAATAGACTTGTGAGATCATCACTGTATAGACTTCTCAGGTGCTGCTAGTGAAGGCCAGTTTCATGCAGTCATTACTTCTATGACTACGGAATAGACTAGACTAGACTAGACTACACTAGACTAAGAATAGAATAGAATAGAATAGAATAGAATAGAATAGAATAGAATAGAATAGAATAGAATAGAATAGAATAGAATAGAATAGAATAGAATAGAATAGAATAGAATAGACCAGGCTGGAAAAGACCTTTGAGATCGAGTCCAACATCCAACACCCAACACCAACTAGTCAACTAAACCATGGCACCAAGCACATCATCAAGTCACCTCCTAAACACCTCCAGGGATGGTGACTCCACCACCTCCCTGGGCAGCACATTCCCATGGCCAATCTCTCTTTCTGGGAAGAATTTCTTCCTAACATCCAGCCTAAACTTCCCCTGGTGCAGCTTGAGACTGTGTCCTCTTGTTGTGGTGCTGGTTCCTAGAGAGAAGAGACCAACCCCCACCTGGCTACAACCTCCCTTCAGGTCGTTGTAGACAACAAGAAGCTCTCCCCTGAGCCTCCTCTTCTCCAGGCTAAGCAACCCCAGCTCCCTCAGCCTCTCCTCACAGGGCTGTGCTCCAAATCCCTCCCCAGCTTTGTTGCCCTTCTCTGGACACCTTCCAGCATCTCAACCTCTTTCCTAAACTGGGGCACATTTGCCGCCCATTCTCCCAAGGACTCTGGGACTTTCCCCTTAGTTTAGGTGGGGTTTTTTTCCCCTCCCCACACATGGCATTGGTTTGAAGGTAGTTAAATGGTGATTTCCCCTTGTTTTCCTGCTTTATTGGCAACAGTGAGCCATGAGCATAAACAGAATCTATGCAATGGTGCAAGAAAACAAACTCACAGTTTGAGTTAAGAGCATGAGCCGTGGAGCAAAGAGCACAGCACGGTTGCAGAAGCTCATTCATGATGGAAATCAGGGCTGGGGCAGGCAATTATTTCCAGATCTTGCCATGCAAGAAAGGCAAACTGTGTGCTGGAGAGCATTCATGAGGGTCAGATGATGGAGGGCAAGGCCAGGGAGGCAAGGAGGAAAGCTTTCACATCCCCTTTCTTCAAAGCTGTCACATGAAAGGAGTGCCTGCAGGAACGCTCAGTGAGTGTGACCAGGAGGAGGTTTGCAAGCTGCCAAAGCGGCCCTCAGTGGGGCAGAGAGGGGAGGGAGAAGAAGATTGTTGTTAAATAAGACAGTAAGAGAACTGTTACCATATCATGTTATGTTTGCCATCCAGAGCTGAGTGAAGAGAAATGAGTCATGCCCGTGAGTACATGGTACCATGATGCTATTATAGGAACCCTACAGACTTCTCAGGTGCTGCTAGGGAAGGGAAGGGAAGGAAGGGAAGGGAAGGGAAGGGAAGGGAAGGGAAGGAAGGGAAGGGAAGGGAAGGAAGGGAAGGGAAGGGAAGGGGGAAGGGAAGGGAAGGGAAGGAAGGGAAGGAAGGGAAGGGAAGGAAGGGAAGGGAAGGGAAAGGGGGAAGGGAAGGGAAGGGAAGGGAAGGGAAGGAAGGGAAGGGAAGGGAAGGGAAGGGAAGGGAAGGGAAGGGAAGGGAAGGGAAGGGAAGGGAAGGGAAGGGAAGGGAAGGGAAGGGAAGGAAGGAAGGGGAAGGGAAGGGAAGGGGGAAGGGAAGGGAAGGGAAGGAAGGGAAGGGAAGGGAAGGGAAGGGAAGGGAAGGGAAGGGAAGGGAAGGGAAGGGGGAAGGAGGGAAGGAAGGGAAGGGAAGGGGAAGGAAGGGAAGGGGGAAGGGAAGGGAAGGGAAGGGAAGGGAAGGGAAGGGAAGGGAAGGGAAGGGAAGGGAAGGGAAGGGGGGAGGGAGAAGAGGGAAGAAGAGAAGAGGGGAGGGAAGGGGAAGGGAAGGGAAAGAGAAAGAGAATTAACCAGGTTGGAAAAGACCTTCGAGATCATTGAGTCCAACCTATCACCCAGCACCATCTAATCAACTAAACTTTGACACTATGTGCCACATCCAGTCTCTTCTTAAACACCTCCAGTGATGGTGACTCCACCACCTTCCTGGGCAGCACATTCCAATGGCCAATCACATTTTCTGTGAAGAATTTCTTCCTAGCATTCAGCCTGAACCTCCCTGGCACAGCTTGAGACTGTGTCCTCTTGTTCTGGTGCTGGTTGCCTGGGAGAAGAGACCAACCCCCACCTGCCTACAGCCTCCTGTCAGGTAGCTGTAGGGAGCAATAAGGTGTGTCCTGAGCCTCCTCTTCACAAGGCTCAGGCAAGTGCTCCTGTGGACACAGCAGCTCCATTAGCCCAGGAGCATTAGCCCAGGGAGCTGCTGAGAGAGAAGGGCTGCTGCAGAGCAAGCTCCTCAGGAAGCATAACCATTTGGATATAAGAAAGTGAGTCCAGCTATCTGAGAAACAGGAAATGGAGGTCAGGAACAGAGAGCTGATTCCACAATGGCAGCATGATAGCAGTGACCTTCCACAGCAGCCTGCACAGTGACCTGGGTTGCTCAGTATCTTCGTAAATGGCCTGGAAAAAGGGTGAGAAGTGAGGTGAGAGAGTTAGCTGCTGATAAGAAGCAGTCTCAGGGCAAGGACACACTATGAGAACTGCAGAGTGAGTGGTCAAAGGGCAGATGAAATGCAACATGAATAACTGTAAAGCAAGGTATTTCAAGGAGGGAAAGAGTCCTACATTCACATGGACTCTCTACAGACCACTGCTGGTCAAGAGCCAGGTCCTGTGTTTAGTGTCCATCCACCAAAGCATGGGTTCAGCCCTTGGCAGCAGACAAGCAAGCAAGTCCTAGAATCATAGAATCAATAAGCTTGGAAAACACCTCAGAGTTCATCAAGTCCAGCCTGTCACCCAACACCTCAGGACTACTAAACCATGGCACCAAGTGCCACATCCAATCCCCTCATGAACACCTCCAGGGATGGTGCTTGGGGGTGCTGGTGGACAAAAAGCTCAACAGGAGCTCTCAGTGTGCACTTGCAGCCCGCAAGGCCAATCAGATCCTGGGCTGCATCAGGAGAAGTGTGGCCAGCAGGGCAAGGGAGGTGATTCTCCCCCTCTGCTCAGCCCCGGTGAGACCCCACCTGGAGTCCTGCCTCCAGTTCTGGAGCCCCTATTGCAAGAGGGATGTGGAGGTGCTGGAAGGTGTCCAGAGAAGGGCCAGGAGGATGAGCAGAGGGCTGGAGCACCTCTCCTGTGAGGACAGACTGAAGGAGTCGGGGCTGTTCAGTCTGCAGAAGAGAAGGCTCCGAGGAGACCTAATTGTGGCCTTCCAGTATCTGAAGGGGGCCTACAGGAAGGCTGGGGAGGGACTGCTCAGGATCTCAGGTAGTGATAGGACTAGGGGGAATGGAATGAAGCTGGAGGTGGGGAGATTCAGGCTGGATGTGAGGAGGAAGTTCTTCCCCATGAGAGTGGTGAGACCCTGGAATGTGTTGTCCAGGGAGGTGGTTGAGGCCCCTTCCCTGGAGGTGTTTAAGCCCAGGCTGGATGAGGCTGTGGCCAGCCTGATGTAGTGTGGGGTGTCCCTGCCCATGGCAGGGGGGTTGGAACTAGATGATCCTTGTGGTCCCTTCCAACCCTGAGTGAAACTATGAAACTATGAAACTATGGTGACTCCACCACCTCCCTGGGCAGCACATTCCAATGGCCAACGACTCTCTCAGTGAAGAACTTTCTCTTCATCTCAAGCCTAAACCTCCCCTGGCACAGCTTGAGACTGTGTCCTCTTGTTCTGGTGCTGGTTGTCTGAGAGAAGAGACCAACTCCTTCCTGGTTGGCCTCTATTATAGCATCTGTTTTCTCACTAAGCCACACTCCTGTGTAGTCACCCCTAAATTGGATGATCTGAGTGTCCTCCCTAAATCCAGGTAACATTTCAGTGTCTTTCAGGGTCCCAGCATATACCATGGAGAGGTTGTTCTTACCTCCCCCTATTTTCAAAGCCACATCTTCACCTTGGAGACCCCTCCACTAGTCCTATCACTAGAGAAGGGCAACAAAGGTAGTGAGGGGGTTGGAGCACAGGAATTATTTCAAGCTGTAGCAAGGAAAACACATGGCAAAATGTGCAGCCCTGCAACAAGGCCTGCATTGTGAAAGTGTGCCACAAAATGGTGAGGGACATTTTAGGGTGTTGGGTAGAATAGAATTAACCAGGTTGGAAAAGACCTTGGAGATCATTGAGTCCAACTTATCACCCAACACCATCTAATCAATTAAACCATGGCACCAAGTGCCCCATCCAGGTTCTTCCTAAACACCTCCAGGGATGGTGACTCCACCACCTCCCTGGGCTGCACATTCCAATGGCCAATCACTCCTTCTATGAAGAACTTCTTCCTAACCTCCAGCCTAAACCTCCCCTGGTGCAGCTTGAGACTGTGTCCTCTTGTTCTGGTGCTGGTTGCCTGGGAGAAGAGACCAACCTGCTCCTGGCTACAACCTCCCTTCAGGTAGTTGTAGAGGGCAATGAGGTCT
Organism: Melanerpes aurifrons; assembly: GCA_011125475.1. Lineage (NCBI taxonomy): Eukaryota > Metazoa > Chordata > Aves > Piciformes > Picidae > Melanerpes > Melanerpes aurifrons. The sequence continues at coordinate 15,845,944 of WWNC01000022.1, forward strand.
CCCCTGAGCTTCCTCTTCTCCAGGCTAAGCAACCCCAGGTCCCCCAGCCTCTCTTCACAGGGCTTGTGCTAAGATGCATCACTGGAGGAAAGGGGTCTTTGCTTTTATCTCAGGTTACATCTTTGATGCTGCAGGAGCTGCTCCTTCCAAAACCATAAAGAGGCACTGGTGGGTTTGGCAGCACATTGTGTTGTCAGCAGTCTCCACTGTCCCACAGAGAGCAAGACATGAGGGCAGCAGGGAGGAGTGGTGGAGGACACACAAGGAGATTTGCAGGGGACAGGCATGGAGGCACAGTGGGACAGGCATTGTGCACCACTGCGGACATGCAGAGGGTTTGGTGAGACACATGGAGGGTGTGAAGCACATAGATGGCACATGGGGATACTCATGAAGGTGCAGAGGAACATGTGGGACACTGGGGGTGCGTGTGGATGCACAGGAGACACATGAGGATGAAGATGGACAGGTGAGGATGTGGTGGGACACATAGGAGTATGGCAGGATAGAAAAGCATGGAGGGGCAGGCGTGAAAGGACAGCAGGACACATGGGGAGGCAGTGAGATGTGGGGGCAGGGTGAGACACTGTGGTACATGGGGAGAGCCTGTGGGGGAGACATCAGGCCCAGATGTGGTAGAGCATGGTGTGGTACAGGTAGTGGGATTCATGGGGGTTGCATAATGGGGATGCACTGGAAATAGAGGGGAGGACACATGAGGCTTCTCTGGGTAACTCTGCCCACCTCCCATGGGGCCCCAAATACATCCCAGTGCCACAGCCTGCAGTGGGCAAGGGTGCCCAGGGGGATGCATATGCTTTGGGGGCCAGAGGAGTGGGCAAGAGCAGCCCCAGCTGCACCACCTCCCCATTAAAGAACGTGTGTGTGATAGAATTACACACAGCAAAGCACATATAGACTGTCTATTTGTAATGAGATCTAGAAACAGACTTCAGAGTATCATAGTATCAGGCAGGGTTGGAAGGGAGCACAAGGATCATCCAGTTCCAACCCCCCTGCCATGGGCAGGGACATCCCACACTACATCAGGCTGGCCACAGCCTCATCCAGCCTGGACTTAAACACCTCCAGGGATGGGGCCCCAACCACCTCCCTGGACAACCCATTCCAGGGCTCCACCACTCTCATGGGGAAGAACTTCCTCCTCACCTCCAGCCTCAATCTCCCCACCTCCAGCTTCAGTCCATTCCCCCTACTCCTATCACTACCTGAGAGCCTCAGCAGTCCCTCCCCAGCCTTCCTGTAGCCCCCTTCAGATACTGGAAGGCCACAATGAGGTCACCTGGGAGCCTTCTCTTCTCCAGACTGTACAGCCCCAACTCCTTCAGTCTGGCCTCACAGGAGAGGTGCTCCAGCCCTCTGATCATCCTTGTGACCCTTCTCTGGACACCTTCCAGCACCTCCAGATCCCTCTTGCAATAGGGGCTCCAGAACTGGAGGCAGTACTCCAGGTGGGGTCTCAGCAGAGCTGAGCAGAGGGGGAGAATCACCTCCCTTGCCCTGCTGGCCACACTTCTCCTGATGCAGCCCAGGATCTGATTGGCTTTCTGGGCTGCAAGTGCACAGTGTACTTACCATTAATTAATATATACATATGAAATAAGAAACTAATGAGGGACAAACACTGGATCTGCTGGATCTGCATAGCAAGCAAAAAGCACAGTGAAACCTCCACCCACCAGAAAGGTAGCCCAGCCCTGATAAAGCAATGCCTGGGTGGTGCAAGCCTGGTGGGGAGCAGGGAGGAGGGGGGGAGAAGATGCATTAGTATTCAGCTCTGGTTAGGCCACACCTCAAGTCCTGTGTCCAGTTCTGGGCCCCTCAGTTTAGGAAGGAGGTTGACTTGCTGGAACGAGTCCAGAGAAGGACAACGAAGTTGGTGAGGGGCTTGGAACACAAGCCCTGTGAGGAGAGGCTGAGGGAGCTGGGGTTGCTTAGCCTGAAGAAGAGGACACTCAGGGGTGACCTTATCACTCTCTACAACTACCTGAAGGGAGGTTGTAGACAGGCAGAGGTTGGTCTCTTCTCCCAGGCAACAAGAGGACACAGTCTCAAGCTGCACCAGGGGAGGTTTAGGCTGGATGTTAGGAAGAAGTTCTTCATAGAAAGATTGATTGACCATTGGAATGTGCTGCCCGGGGCGGTGGTGGAGTCACTGTCCCTGGAGGTGTTTAATAGGAGACTGGATGGGGCACTTAGTGCCATGGTTTAGTTGATTAGGTGGTGTTGGATGATAGGTTGGACTTGATTACCTTGAAGATCTTTTCCAACCTGGTTAATTCTTTTCTATTCTTAGTGAGGCATTCAGGGGACACCTCAGGTACCTCCCCTGGGACCTGGAGCAGGCAAGGCTCCTTTTCTCCTGGCATTCTTTTCAAAAGGAAGGGGAAACCCCCACCTGTTCATTGCTAAGTGAGTATCTGCCCCAGTGAAACCAGTAGAGGAAGTGTCAGACCCCACCCTGCAGAGCAGAAACCCCAGCTGTGCAGGAGTGTACAGATATCTCCATGCACAGATGGCTCTGGGGAGTGGTGGGTTTGTGGCCAAAGGCAGACAAAATCTGGCACCACCCCACCAGCAATGGGTCCACCCAGCCACCACCACCCCCCACCAGTGTCTGGGCTGCTGAAGCTGACAACAGCCAAGAACTGGCTTATGAAAGGCTTTCATTTAAACCTAGCCTGCCTTTATACAAAGCTATTAAAGCTGTTGCTGTGTCTAAACCCTCTAGCAAAAGCAGAGAGGTGGAAAGCAAAGTGTGGATGTACTCCATTCTCTTCCTTCCACACAGAGAGAGTGATTGCCCCTTGGAATGGGCTGCAGGGCGAGGTGGTGGAGTCACCATCATTGGAGGTGTTCAAGAGGAGACTTGATGGGGTGCTTGGTGCCATGGGTTAGTTGTTTAGGTGGTGTTGGATTGGTTGATGAGTTGGACACGATGATCTTGAAGGTCTCTTCCAACCTGGTCTATTCTATTCTATTCTATTCTATTCTATTCTATTCTATTCTATGCTATGCTATGCTATGCTATGCTATGCTATGCTATGCTATTCTATTCTATGCTATTCTGGAGGGGGTGATTTAGCCTGGAGAAGAGGAGGCTCAGAGGAGACCTTCTTGCTGTCCACAACTACCTGAAGGGAGGTTGTAGCCAGGTGAGGGTTGGTCTCTTCTCTCAGGCAACCAGCACCAGAACAAGAGGACACAGTCTCAAGCTGCACCAGGGGAGGTTTAGGCTCAAGGTGAGGAGAAAGTTCTCCACAGAGAGAGTGATTGACCATTGGAATGTGCTGCCCAGGGAGGTGGTGGAGTCATCATCCCTGGAGGTGTTCAAGAGGGGATTGGATGTGGCACTTGGTGCCATGGTCTAGTCATGAGGTCTGTGGTGACAGGTTGGACTCGATGATCTTTGAGGTCTCTTCCAACCTTGGTGATACTGTGATACTGTGAGGTGGCGGAGTCACCATCCCTGGAGGTGTTCAAGAGGGGATTGGACGTGGCACTTGGAGCAATTAGTCTTCAGTCATAGAATCTTCAGTCATAGAATCAACCAGGTTGGAAAAGACCTCAGAGATCATCAAATCCAACCTATCATCTAATACCTAACACCTCCTGACAACTAAACCATGGCTTCAAGTGCCACATCCAAACCTTTTTTGAATACCTCCGGGGACAAGGACTCCACCACCTCCCTGGGCAGCACATTCCAATGACCAATCTTTCTTTCTAGGAAGAGCTTCTTCCTAACATCCAGCCTAAGCCTCCCCTGGCACAGCCTGAGACTGTGTCCTCTTGTTCTGGTGCTGGTTGCCTGGGAGAAGAGACCAACCCCTACCTGGCTACAACCTCCCTTCAGGGAGTTGGAGAGAGCAAGAAGGTTTCCCCTGAGCCTCCTCTTCTCCAGGCTAAGCAACCCCAGCTCCCTCAGCCTCTCCTCATAGGGCTGTGCTCCTGACCTCAAGAGTTTTCCTGAGGTGCTGGGTGACAGGTTGGACTTGATAACCTCTGAGGTCTTTTCCCACCTTTTTGATTCTATGATTCTATGAACTCAACAGAGGAAAATGAAGAAGAAACCTCCTGGGGGAGGAATGCTGTGGGGCTGTTGAAGCTCTCAGGTCTCAGAGTATCCTGGATTTTATTTACAGGTCCTGTGTGACTCAACAGCATTTTCCAATTGCTCTGTTGGCTTTGTTTGGGGTTGTTTTCAGCATTTTCCAATGACTGTATTGGTCTTGTTTGGGGTTGTGCTTTGTTTCTTTCAGTTGGGCTCCTTACCTTCTCTTTGAAGCACCATGACCACACAGCAAACTGTTTTGGAGGAGTGTTTGCTGTTTGAGGTTAGAAGTCAAAACCACTGAGTTCCTTATCTTGTCTTTCTGTGAGTGTTTTCACATGAGCTACCAGGGCAAAACAGAAAAGCACTGACAACTGAAATCTTCCTTTTTTTCCCCCCTCTCCCCACCCATATTTTCTAGGCCACAAGAGGAGAAGTTGCCTGTAAGACCCAGCTGCTGGCTCTCTTTGGGTTTCATACCCACGGATCAGGTCCGAACATGCTTCCAAAGGGTGGGCAAGGAGGGGACTCAGGCAGCTGAGCTGGAAGGTGGAAATTGTGGATTGGACCATTACACTCTGTGCTGGGTTAGGAACTGGCTGGATGGCTGGGCCCAGAGAGTGGTAGTGAACAGTGCCACATCCAGCTGGCGGCCAGGCACTAGTGGTGTACCCCAGGGAGCAGTGCTGGGCCCTGTCTTCTTCAACATATTCATCGATGATCTGGATGAGGGGGTCGAGTCAGTCAGCAGCAAGTTTGCAGATGACACCAAGTTGGGAGCAGATGTTGGTCAGTTAGAGGGTGGAAAGGCTCTGCAGAGGGACCTCGACCGACTGGACAGATGGGCAGGGTCCAGTGGGATGGCATTCAACAAGTCCAAGTGCCAGGTGTTGCACTTTGGCCACGGCAACCCCATGCAGAGCTACAGGCTGGGGTTGGAGTGGCTGAGAGCTGCCAAACAGAGAGGGACCTGGGGGTACTGATCGACAGCCACCTGAATATGAGCCAGTAGTGTGCCCAGGTGGCCAAGAGGGCCAATGGCATCCTGGCCTGCATTAGGAATGGTGTGGCCAGCAGGAGTAGGGAAGTCATTGTGCCCCTGGACTCTGCATTGGTTAGGCCATACCTTGAGTGCTGTGTCCAGTTCTGGGCCCCTCAGTTTCAGAAGGACATTGAAACACTTGAGTGTGTCCAGAGAAGGGCGACAAGGCTGGGGAGAGGCCTTGAGCACAGCCCTGTGAGGAGAGGCTGAGGGAGCTGGGATTGTTTAGCCTGGAGAAGAGAAGGCTCAGGGGAGACCTCATTGCCTTCTACAACTACCTGAAGGGTGGTTGTAGCCAGGAAGGGGTTGGTCTCTTCTCCCAGGCAACCAGCACCAGAACAAGAGGACACAGTCTCAAGCTGCGCCAGGGGAGGTTTAGACTCGAGGTGAGGAGAAAGTTCTTCACTGAGTCATTGGTCATTGGAATGTGCTGCCCAGGGAGGTGGTGGAGTCGCCGTCCCTGGAGGCGTTCAAGGGGAGATTGGACGTGGCACTTGGTGCCATGGTCTAGGCATGGGGTCTGTGTTGATAGGTTGGACTCGGTGATCCTCGCAGTCCTTTCCAACCTAAGTGATACTGTGATACTGTGAAGCAGTCACAGGACTGAAACGGATCCCCCTGACACCTGTCTTTGTGGACTAGGAGAAAGCTATGGAAAACACACAAAAAATAGTTCATTTTGCTGCTTTTCCTCCCCAAACTTTCAGGGCTCATTATTTAACTGCTGCTGAGTCTTGCTCACACATGTGTCTGGTCAGTGGGACTGGTGGGAGTCTTGCCCTGTGCCTGGTGCACTGGGCAGAGTGGAGATGCTCTTTGGGGTCTTTTCTCAGGGGCTGCAAGCTGATATCTGGCATGGGAGGGTAACAACTGCCACTGCTGCCATCCAAAACACCTTTAGTGAAGTTCCAGAGAGGAGGTTTACCCCTTCGTAACCAAGGTTACCTACCTTGTATGAGCTCAGAAGACAAAAGCTGCTCTTGTGGTTTGATTTTAGGTTACAGGCTGATTAGAGACTTACTGGGATGAACTGGGGCACCCTCCCACACAGGGATGGGGTTCCTGGAGGGAATGTACAGAGAATAGAATTAACCAGGTTGGAGATCATCAAGTCCAACTTATCACTCAACACCATCTAATCAACTAAACCATGGCACCAAGCACCCCATCCAGTCTCTTCCTAAACACCTCCAGTGATGGTGACTCCACCACCTCCCTGGGCAGCACATTCCAATGGCCAATCTCTCTTTCTAAGAAGAACTTCATCCTAACATCCAGCCTAAACCTCCCCTGGCACAATTTGAGACTGTGTTCTCTTGTTCTGGTGCTGGTTGCCTGGGAGAAGAGACCAACCCCCACCTGGCTACAACCTCCCTTCTTCTGGTAGTTGTAGACAGCAAGAAGGTCTCCCCTGAGCCTCCTCTTCTCCAGGCTAAGCAACCCCAGCTCCCTCAGCCTCTCCTCACAGGGCTGTGCTCCAAACCCCTCCCCAGCTTTCTTGCCCTTCTCTGGACACCTTCCAGCAACTCAACATCTTTCCTAAACTGAGGGGCCCAGAACTGGACACAGGACTCAAGGTGTGGCCTAACCAGTGCTGAGTCCAGGAGCACAATAATTTCCCTGCTCCTGCTGGCCACACTGTTCCTGATCAAGGCCAGGATGCCTTTGGCCTTCTTTGCCAGCTGGGCACACTGCTGGCTCATGGCCTACTATTGACCAATATCCCCAGGTCCCTCGCTGCCAGGCTGCACAGTGATCTGTGGGTACCTAGAGGCCTTTCAAACTCACTCCAGCTTTCAGAAGCTCTGAATTGCATTTGTTTTTCACATGCTACAGCGGTCATGCTTAGTACACCGCAATACCATTCATTGATACCAGGACATGTGCTGCTACAAATAATTTTGTAAGATCATCTCCTTGTACCCTTCCAGAGCCTCATGGCTTCAACAACATCTGCCCAAGCATAGTCCTGATCTTGAACAACAGCCATGCTTGGGCTTCTATGCCTTTTATGCCAGGTGGGGGTTGGTCTCTGCTCCCAGGCAACCAGCACCAGGACAAGAGGAGCCAGGGGAGGTTTAGGCTGGATGTTAGGAAGAAGTTCTTCACAGAAAGAGAGATTTGCCATTGTAATGTGCTGCCCAGGGAGGTGGTGGAGTCACCATCACTGGAGGTGTTTAGGAAGAGACTGGATGGAGTGCTTGGTACCATGGTTTAGTTGATTAGATGGTGTTGGGTTATAGGCTGGACTCGATGATCTCAAAGGTCTGTTCCAACCTATTCTATTCTATTCTATTCTATTCTATTCTATTCTATTCTATTCTATTCTATTCTATTCCATTCCATTCCATTCCATTCCATTCCATTCCATTCCATTCTTACTTGTTACTCTGACCTTTATCTGAGAGGGAAAAGATTGGGAAGAAATGAAAGAGAGAGACAAACAGCTCCTCAGACACATCTGATCCATTACAATTATCACCAAACAGTTGTTGCTTTATTTAGAATAAACCAGACAAGGTTGGAAGAGACCTTCAAGATCATCGTGTCCAACCCATCAACCAATCCAACCCACCTAAACAACTAAACCATGGCACCAAGCACCCCAGCAAGTCTCCTCCTGAACACCTCCAATGATGGTGACTCCACCACCCCCCCAGGCAGCCCATTCCAATGGGCAATCACTCTCTCTGTGTAGAATTTCTTCCTAACATCCAGCCTGAACCTCCCCTGGTGCAGCTTGAGACTGTGTCCTCTTGTTCTGGTGCTGGCTGCCTGGGAGAAGAGACCAACCTCTGCCTGTCTACAACCTCCCTTCAGGTAGTTGTAGAGAGTGATAAGGTCACCCCTGAGTGTCCTCTTCTTCAGGCTAAGCAGCCCCAGCTCCCTCAGCCTCTCCTCACAGGGCTTGTGTTCCAAGCCCCTTACCAACTTCGTTGTCCTTCTCTGGACTCGTTCCAGCAAGTCAACCTCCTTCCTAAACTGAGGGGCCCAGAACTGGACACAGGACTTGAGGTGTGGCCTAACCAGTGCTGAGTCAAGGGGCCAAATGATCTCCCTGCTCCTGCTGGCCACACTCTTCCTGATGCAGGCCAGGATGCCATTTTGGCCCTCTTGGCTGCCTGGGCACACTGCAGCCTCATGTTCAGCCTACCATCAACCAACACCCCCAGGTCCCTCTCTGCCTTGCTGCTCTCCAGCCACTCTGACCCCAGCCTGTAGCACTGCATGGGGTTGCTGCTGCCAATGTGCAGAACCCAGCACTTGGATGTGTTCAATCTCCTGCCCTTGGCCTCTGCCCATCTGTCCAGCCTGTCGAGGTCCCTCTGCAGAGCCTCTCCTACCCTCCAGCAGATCAACTCCTGCCCCCCAGCTTGGTGTCGTCAGCTTGCTGTGACAAAGTCCCATTTCAACCATCCTCAGGCAGAGAGTGCAAATCCTGCCTCCTGCACGCCCTCCCCACACATTCCCCACATTGAATCACGGCCCCAGATCTGCCCTGGAGAAGCAGGAGGCTGAGGAGAAGGAGGAGGTGAGGAGAGTGGGAGCTGAAGCGTGTTGTGCCTGAGAGAGCAAGCCAGCAGCACACAGCTGACTAGGTAAGCCTCATCTTCTAAATCTCATGGCTGGATTCCAGGCAACACAGATTTTCTAGTGGTAAATGATCATCTCGATTGAGGGATTGATTTCTGAGTGCAAGCACTTGCAGTATTGAACCCCGAGCGGCGCTCATTATTTGCACTTGGCCATCAGCAAACGGCAAGGAAACTTCACCTGGGACACACAATTAGCCATTATCTGGAAGTCCAATCTTGAAAGCAGTGCTGATAAGGACCTGCATTTGGTGCTGGCTCTCAGAAACTTCGGCTTTGTTCTTGGCTAAGACAGCCCGGGGGCTGTGTTTAAGCAAAGGCTTCCTGACTGCAGAGGCTGTTTCCAAAGAGCTTCTCAAGCTCCATGTGAGCCCAGCAGGCTTCACCTCAGCAGGTGACTTCTCCCACTGCTCAGCCCTCATCTCAAAGTCTAACCTGAACCCTGCTCCTCCATCAGCTTAAGGCTGTTGTTCCTTGAAGCAACTATCTGCTTTCTTTTCTGTTGGTCTCTGCACTAAAGCTGTCCCCATCCTCACCCTGCTCACTTATCATAGTATCATAGTATCAGTCAGGGTTGGAAGGGACCACAAGGATCATCTAGTTCCAACCCCCCTGCCATGGGCAGGGACACCCCACACTACATCAGGCTGGGCAGAGCCTCATCCAGCCTGCTCTTAAACACCCCCAGGGACAGGGCCTCAACCACCTCCCTGCACAACCCATTCCAGGGCTTCACCACTCTCATGGGGAAGAACTTCCTCCTCACCTCCAGCCTCAATCTCCCCACCTCCAGCTTCATTCCATTCCCCTACTCCTAGCACTACCTGAGAGCCTCAGCAGTCCCTCCCCAGCCTTCTTGGAGGCCCCCTTCAGATACTGGAAGGCCACAATGAGGTCACCTGGGAGCCTTCTCTTCTCCAGACTGAACAGCCCCAACTCCTTCAGTCTGTCCTCACAGGAGAGGTGCTCCAGCCCTCTGATCATCCTTGAATGTGTCCAGAGAAGGGCAACAAAGCTGGGGAGAGGTTTGGAGCACAGCCCTGTGAGGAGAGGCTGAGGGAGCTGGGGTTGCTTAGCCTGGAGAAGAGAAGGCTCAGGGGAGACCTTCTTGCTGTCTCCAACTCCCTGAAGGGAGGTTGTAGTCAGGTGGGGGTTGGTCTCTTCTCCCAGGCAGCCAGCACCAGAACCAGGATGCCATTGACCTTCTTGGCCACCTGGGCACACAGCTGGCTCATGTTCAGCCTACTATCAACCAGTACCCCCAGGTCTCTCTCTGCCTGGCTGCTCTCCAGCCGCTCTGACCCCAGCCTGTAGCACTGCATGGGGTTGTTGTGACCAATGTGTAGAACCTGGCACTTGGACTTGTTGAATGCCATCATGTTGGACTCTGCCCATGTGTCCAGCCAGACAAGGTCCCTCTGCAGAACTCTCCAACCCTCTAACAGACCAACACCTGCCCCCAGCTTGGTGTCATCTGCAAATTTACTGATGATAACTAAACCCCCTCACCCAGATCATCAATAAAGATATTGAACAGGATGGGGCCCAGCACTGACCCCTGGGGGACACCATTAGTGCCTGACTGCCAGCTGGATGTGGCACCATTGTCCACCACTCTCTGGGCTCAGCCCTCTAGCCAGTTCCTCTCATTTCAGGGCATTTTGTTGGTGCTGCACATTATGTAAGAATATCTTACTCTTGGGTTTTTGTGTTGTTGTTTGATTCTGTCTCATTTAGAAAACTATTAAACCCATCTGCCACTTAGTAAACACTAACATGTTTTCTTTTCTAGATCAAAGTGTCTCCTGTCTATGTTGTAATGGAAGTTTGACTTTCTCGTTGTTGGTGGTGGGTTTTTTTGCAAGACAGGCAGGAGACACTTTGATCAGGTGCCAAAAGCTGTTTCCCTGCACCACACAGGCACCACTGTGAGCTAAAAATGATAAGATGTTATGATGCACCATAAGGATTTCTGGACATGGCAGCCATGCAGTTATGCAGAGGGACCTTGACTGGCTGGACACATGGGCAGAGTCCAACAGGATGGCATTCAACAAGTCCAAGTGCCAGGTTCTACACTTTGGTCACAGCAACCCCATGCAGAGCTACAGGCTGGGGTCAGAGTGGCTGGAGAACTGCCAGGCAGAAAGGGACCTGGGGGGACTGGTTGATAGCCTGCTGAACATGAGCCAGCTGTGTGCCCAGGTGGTCAAGAAGGCCAATGGCATCCTGGCCTGCATTAGGAATAGTGTGGCCAGAAGTCACACAGACTTCATGACTAAACCATGGCACCAAGTGCCACATCCAATCTCCTCTTGAACACCTCCAGGGATGGTGACTCCACCACCTCCCTGGGCAGCACATTCCAATGGCTAACAACTCTCTCTGTGAAGAACTTTCTCCTCACCTTGAGCCTAAACCTCCCCTGGCACAGCTTGAGACTATGTCCTCTTGTTCTGGTGCTGGTTGCCTGGGAGAAGAGACCAACCCCCACCTGGCTACAACCTCCCTTCAGGGAGTTGTAGACAGCAAGAAGGTCTCTCCTGAGCCTCCTCTTCTCCAGGCTAAACAACCCCAGCTCCCTCAGCCTCTCAACCCTTCCAAGTGAAAGTCCTTGACTTCCCAGATAGCTTCATTTCAAAACATGTTGCAGCCAGTCTGAGGCTGGAGGACTCGTGTCACGCTGCCCAAGGTCAGGAGGAGACCCCAGGCCGTGTCGGTCTGCGGGCATTTCGGCGCAGGGAGTTGTTTGCAGCAACAGAGCCACACGCTGGCGTGGCGTCAAGAGACACAGCGCATCCGAGCTCAGCCCAGGCCTCTGCACACCAGGTGTCTGTTTGTATGCACAGTGCAAACAGACACCAAGCAAGGGGGTGGCTTCTCATTTATATCTTCTCCCATTCCCTGATGCTTTGGGCCCACAAGCGTCACTGTCCCAAGGATGACTTCCCAGCACAGGCGGAGAGAGGGCTGCTCAAGAAACAACTGAGCTTTAGCTCATCTTTTCCACTCTTAACTGCAGGCTGCTTATAAACAAAAGCTGTAGGATGGTGGATGGTTGTTGTTGGAACCCAGCAGTAAGCACTTTAATGGGCAATAAATCATTACTGAGAGAAAAGGGCAGAGATCCAAAGCCTGGGAGGCCAGGGGGGTGCGCTGGGTGTTGCAAACTAACTGACAGGGATGCAAACCAGGTGTCTCATGCTCTAGAGTTCCCCCCAGAATCACAGCTTTCAGGCTTTGCTCCCTGAGGGACTGCACTTGGGGTATGTCAGCATAAGGCAAAGTCAGTGTGCCATGGAAAGCTGTGAATTGAGCTAGAGGAGAAAGTTCTTCACAGACAGAGTTGTTAGCCATTGGAAGGTGCTGCCCAGGGTGGTGGTGGAGTCACCATGCCTGGAGGTATCACAGTATCACAAAGGTTGGAAGAGACCTCAAAGATCATCAAGTCCAACCTGTCACCACAGACCTCATGACTAGACCATGGCACCAAGTGCCACATCCAATCTCCTCTTGAACACCTCCAGGGACGGTGACTCCACCATCTCCCTGGGCAGCACATTCCAATGACAAACAACTCGCTCGGTGAAGACCTTTCTCTTCACCTCCAGCCTAAACTTCCCCTGGCACAGCTTGAGACTGTGTCCTCTTGTTCTGGTGCTGGTTGCCTGGGAGAAGAGACCAACCCCTTCCTGGCTACATCCACCTTTCAGGTAGTTGCAGAGAGCAATGAGGTCTCCCCTGAGCCTCCTCTTCTCCAGGCTAAACAACCCCAGCTCCCTCAGCCTCTCCTCACAGGGCTGTGTTCAAGGCCTCTCCCCAGTTTTGTTGCCCTTCCCTGGACACATTCAAGTGTCCCAATGTCCTTCCTAAACTGAAAGGCCCAGAACTGGACACAGGACTCAAGATGCGGCCTAACCAATGCAGAGTCCAGGGGCACAATGACTTCCCTGCTCCTGCTGGCCACACTATTCCTGATGCAGGCCAGGATGCCATTGGCCTTCTTGGCCACCTGGGCACACTGCTGGCTCATGTTTAGGTAGCTCTCAATCAGCACCCCCAGGTTCCTCTCTGTTTGACAGCTCTCAGCCACTGTGACCCCAGCCTGTAGCTCTGTCTGGGGTTGCTGTGGCCAAAGTGCAGCACCTGGCACTTGGATTTGTTGAATGACATCCTGTTGGACTCTGCCCATCTGTCCAGTCGGTCGAGGTCCCTCTGCAGAGCCTTTCTGCCCTCTAGCTGACCAACATCTGCTCCCAGCTTGGTGTCATCTGCAAACTTGCTGCTGACTGACTCGACCCCCTCATCCAGATCATCAATGAAGATGTTAAAGAGGATGGGGCCCAGCACTGATCCCTGGGGATTGCCACTGGTGCCTGGTGTTCAAGAGGGGACTGGACGTGGCACTTGGTGCCATGGTTTAGTTAGTCATGAGGTGCTGGGTGACAGGCTGGACTTGATGATCTTTGAGGGCTTTTCCAACCTTGTTGATTCTATAACTCTATTCTATGATTCAGTATGGTCTCCCCTACAAGAAGAGGCCCTGCATACACAGGCTGTTTACTGTTTATTATTACTGGTGTTCTGTTAGTATTTCTTCCACTGGATTGCCCTTTTCAGGCAAAAATAAAAGCCTTCCCTTCCACCTGGGATGCTTTAGTACCCCACAGGGTTAGCAATTAGCTGGTCTGTTCCCCTGAGATGGATAACCCAGCCAACCCCAGGGCCAGGCATGCCCAAGGGCTTCCCTCCTCACCAAGAGAAGGAAACCACCAGGAAGTACAACCACAACTGAGGCTGAGGGAGCTGGGGTTGTGTAGCATGGAGAAGAGGAGGCTCAGGGGAGACCTTCTTGCTCTCTACAACTGCCTGAAGGGAGATTGTAGCCAGGAGGGGATTGGTCTCTACTCCCAGGCAACCAGCACCAGAACAAGAGGACACAGTCTCAAGCTGCACCAGGGGAAGTTTAGGCTTGAGGTGAGGAGAGAGTTCTTCACAGAGTTGTTAGCCATTAGCATGTGCTGCCCAGGGAGGTGGTGGAGTCACCATCACTGGAGGTGTTTAGGAAGAGACTGGATGGGGTGCTTGGTGCCATGGTTTAGTTGATTAGATGGTGCTGGGTGATAGGTTGGACTTGATGATCTCAAAGGCCTTTTCCAACCTGGTTAATTCTATTCTATTCTACCTAGATGATCTTTAAGGTTAATTCCAAACCAATGCAGGTAGTGGTTTTAAACTAGAGCAAGGCAGATTTAGGCTAGATACAAGGAGGAAGTTCTTAACAATGAGTGTGGTGAAGTACTGGAACAGATAGCCTTGGGATGTGGTTAAGGCCCCATCCTTCAAGATATTTAAGGTCAGTCTTGATGGGGCCCTGAGTAACCTGATCTAGCTGGAGATGTCCCTGCTCATTGCAGCAGGGCTGGACAAGGTGACTGTGGAAGGTCCATTGCAAGGCAATGCATGCTGTGAATCTTTGATGATACATGGAGTCATGGGCCACAGCAGAGACCACTTCAATCATAGCACTCAGCTGCTCACTTGGCTGAGCTGGGCAGCTACCACAATGTCAGCGCTGCCTGTACAGCAAGCAACCCTTTGCTAGCAGGAGGAATGTGAGGACTGCCAGGCTAGCATGCTGAGGTGTACTACACACTAGCAGCCCAGGCCCCAGATGTGTCATTTAAACACATTTTCATAAGGTGCTCACAGAATCATAGAATCAATAAGGTTGGAAGAGACCTCAGAGATCATCAAGTCCAACCTAGCACCCAACGCCTCAGGACTAACTAAACCATGGCTTAAGTGCCACATCAAACCCCCTCTCAAACAACTCCAGAGATGGTGACTCCACCACCTCCCTGGGCAGCACATTCCAATAGGCAATCACTCTCTCTGTGAAGAACTTTCTCCTCACCTCAAGCCTAAAGTTCCCCTGGCACAGCTTGAGACTGTGTCCTCTTGTTCTGGTGCTGGTTGCCTGGGAGAAGAGACCAACCCCCTTCCAGCTACAACCTCCCTTCAGGGAGTTGGAGACAGCAATGAGGTCTCCCCTGAGCCTCCTCTTCTCCAGGCTAAGCAACCCCAGCTCCCATTTACAGGTTAATAGGTTGGTTTGGGTTGTAAGGGGCCTTAAAGATCATCTAGTTTCAAACCCCCTGACATTGGTGGGGACCCCTTCAACAAGACCAGGTTGCTCAAGGCCTCATCCAACCTGGCCTTGAACATCTGCAGGGAAAGGACATCCACAATCTCCCTAGGCAACCTGTTCCTGTGTCTGTCCACCCTTACTATGAAGAACTCCTTTCTATTATCCAGTCTAGATGATCCTTGTGGTCCCTTCCAACCCTGAATGATACTGTGATACTATGAAATCTTCCCTCCTCAGACTTGCCCTCAACATTTGGGCCACTGTGAGGAAACACTGACAAATGCCTCTGTGGCTGTCTCACAAGGAACTGAAGGACACTAGCCCTGAATGCTTGAGCACAGTCTGTGAAAGCTCCTTCTCTAAGGCTCCCTACTACAGAGCAGTTGGTGCTGCACAGTGCCCAGGTTGTGGATGCTATAATAAACACTCCAGACAATTTTTAGAGGTGAATGAACGAACATAGGATCACAGAATTGTTAGGGTTGGAAGGGACCTCAAGGATCAGCCAGTTCCAACCCCCCTGCCATGGCCAGGGACACCTCACACTACAGCAAGTTGCTCACAGCCACATCCAGCCTGGCTGCAAACACCTCCAGGGATGAGGCTTCCACCACCGCCCTGGGCAACCTGTGCCAGTCTCTCACCACCCTCATGGTGAGGAACTTCTTCCTAGCATCCAATCTGAATCTACCCATTTCTAATTTTGTTCCATTCCCCCTAGTCCTATCACTCCCTGAGATCCTGAGCAGTCACTTCCCAGCTTTCTTGTAGCCCCCTTCAGATACTGGAAGGCCACATTAAGGTCTCCTCAGAGCTTTCTCTTCTCCAGACTGAACAGCCCCAACTCCTTCAGTCTGGTCTCACAGGAGAGGTGCTCCAGCCCACTGATCATCCTCCTGGCCCTTCTCTGGACACCTTCCAACACCTCCACATCCCTCTTGGAATAGGGGCTCCAGGACTGGAGGCAGTACTCCAGGTGGGGTCTCCCCAGAGCTGAGCAGAGGGGGAGAATCACCTCCCTTGCCCTGCTGGCCACACTTCTCTTGATGCAGCCCAGGATCTGATTGGCTTTCTGGGCTGCAAGTGCACACTGAGAGATCCTGCTGAGCTTCTCCTCCCCCAGCACCCCCAAGTCTCTCTCCTCAGGGCTGCTTTCCAACCACTCACTGCCCAGCCTATATCGGTGCCTGGGATTGCCCCGACCCAGATGCAGGACCCTGCCCTTGGTCTTGTTGAACCTCCTGAGGTTGTCTTGTGCCCACCTCTCCAGCCTGTCCAGGTCCTCTGGATGGCCTCCCTTCCCTCCAGCCTGTCTGCTGCACCACACAGCTTGGTGTCATCAGCAAACTTGCTGAGGCTGCACTCAATGCCACTGTCCATGGCACCCACAAAGATGTTGACCAAGCCTGGTCCCAGGACTGATCCCTGAGGGACTCTGCTTGTCCCTGGCCTCCCCTGGGACATGGAGCCATTGACAGCCACTCTTTGGGTGCAGCCATCAAGCCAGTTCTTTATCCACTGAATGGTCCATCCATGGAAGTCATCCTGCACCAGCTTGGAGACCAGGATGTGGTGTGGGACAGTGTCGAAGACTTTGCTCAGCTCCAGGTCAATGACATCAGTTGCTTGGCCTTCACCTATTGATGTTGTGATCTTGTCATAGAAGGCCACCAGGTTTGCCAAGCAGGATTTGCCCTTGGTGAAGCTGTGGTGATTGTATCCAGTCACCTCTTCACTATCCTTCTGCCTCAGCAGTGTCTCTGAAGCATTGCTTGACTTTGAAAGGCCCAGCAGAGCTGCGACAGCGTGCAACCCAATCCGAATGCTGCTTCCCCTCACCTGCTTCTGCAGCAAAAAGTGAGCAGCCATTTCTCTTCTCCATTTGTGAAGATGAAGTTGCAGCCTTTATTCCTGCCTTAAGGAACAGATTGAATTGCTTTTCATGAGCCCAAACAATGTCAGCTGTTACTCCCTCTCCAAAAGTAATTATTTGCATATGAGTCACCAAACAAACTACTTAGGGTACAAAATTGCTCTTTTTTGAGCAATCAATAAGAGGCATTTCAGATGCATTTCCTGGCCTGCATCAGGAAGAGTGTGGCCAGCAGGAGCAGGGAGGTCATTCTGCCCCTGGACTCAGTGCTGCTTAGGCCACACCTTGAGTCCTGTGTCCAGTTCTGGGCCCCTCAGTTTAGGAAAGATGTTGAGTTGCTGGAAGGTGTCCAGAGAAGGGCAACAAAGCTGGGGAGGGGTTTGGAGCACAGCCCTGTGAGGAGAGGCTGAGGGAGCTGGGGTTGCTTAGCCTGGGGAAGAGGAGGCTTAGGGGAGACCTTCTTGCTCTCTGCAACTACCTGGAAGGAGGTTGTAGCCAGGTGGGGGTTGGTCTCTTCTCCCAGGCAATCAGCACCAGAACAAGAGGACACAGTCTCAAGCTGCACCAGGGGAGGTTTAGGCTGGAGGTGAGGATGAAGTTCTTCCTAGAAAGAGAGATTGGCCTTTGGAATGTGCTGCCCGGGGAGGTGGTGGAGTCACCATCACTGGAGGTGTTTAGGAAGAGACTGGATGAGGCACTTGGTGCCATGGTTTAGTTGATTAGATGGTGTTGGGTGATAGGTTGGACTTGATGATCTCAAAGCTCTTTTCCAGCCTGGTTAATTCTGTATTCTGTTTCTATTTCTTTTCTGGTATCTCTCTCAGTGTATCACAGCTTGTTGATTTTTTTTCAGCTCTTTTCCTCAGAAACTGAAGGCTTGAAGCTGACTCATTCTTAATAGAAATTAGGAGTCTCAAAGGAGCAGTATGATTTCAGGAGCTCCTATTTTCCCAGGAATACCACATCTATCTGGGTTTATGATAAGCTCACCAGAAATTAGCAATACTGAAGGTATATTCTTCCAGAAGAACAAGGGAATAGAGTAGAGTAGAGTAGAGTAGAACAGAACAGAATAGAATAGACCAGGCCAGGTTGGAAGAGACCTTCAAGATCATCACGTCCAACCCATCAGCCAATCCAACCCACCCAAACAACTAAACCATGGCACCAAGCACCCCATCAAGTCTCCTCCTGAACACCTCCAGTGATGGTGACTCCACCACCTCCCCAGGCAGCCCATTCCAATGGGCAATCACTCTCTCTGTATAGGACTTCTTCCTAACATCCAGCCTGAACCTCCCCTGGCACAGCTTGAGACTGTGTCCTCTTGTTCTGGTGCTGGCTGCCTGGGAGAAGAGACCAACCTCTGCCTGTCTACAACCTCCCTTCAGGGAGCTGGAGAGAGCAAGAAGGTCACCCCTGAGTCTCCTCTTCTCCAGGCTAAGCAACCCCAGCTCCCACAGCCTCTCCTCATAGGGCTGTGCTCCAAACCCCTTACCAACTTCATTGCCCTTCTCTGGACAGGTTTCCAGCAAGTCAACCTCCTTCCTAAACTGTGGGCCCAGAACTGGCCACAGGACTCAAGGTGTGGCAGAATGACCTCCCTGCTTCTGCTAGCCACACTATTCCTGATGCCCCTGCTTGCTACAGCAGGGGTTGGACCAGATGACCTTTGCAGATCATTCTATGATTCTTACAAGAAATGACCCCTTGCATCTGCAAGCAGTGCCAGCATGACAGGAGGCAGAAGAGCTGGAGCAGAGCCCTGCCAGCTGTGGCCCAGAGAGCCCAGAGAGTGGAGGGCACACTGTTCTGGCAGCAGCCAGTTTCACAGAGATCATGAGTTTAAGCACATATGTAATTGAATTGCAGATGTCTTTTCTGATGGCTATCTGGTAGCAAAGCCTCAATTAAAGCAGCAGCAGCAGAGAGGCAGAACATGCTGGCTCTCAGTAATAAAACTAATGGAAGGAAGAAATGACCATTTAGCACAGCCTCCACAGGGAGCATAATGCAGGCAGATACTTGATTTCTGGGGGAGATCTGAGCACCCAGCTTCCGGCTCCCAAGGCATCCTGAATGCAGGCTGGACTGGAAAGCAGCTCCCAGTAATTTAAATCATCCCCAGACAAGTTAATCTCCTTCCCTTCCCACACTATAGAATAGAATAGAATAGAATAGAATAGAATAGAATAGAATAGAATAGAATAGAATAGAATAGAATAGAACAGAATAGAACCTCAGAGATCAAGTCCAACCTATCACCCAACACCTCAGGACTACCTAAACCATGGCACCAAGTGCCACATCCAATCCCCTCTTCCTAAACACCTCCAGGGATGGTGACTCCACCATCTCCCTGGGCAGCACACTCCAATGGCCAATCTCTCTTGCTGGGAAGAATTTCTTCCTCACCTCCAGCCTAAACCTCCTCTGCTGCAGCTTGAGACTGTGGCCTCTTGTTCTGGTGCTGGTTGCTTGAGAGAAGAGACCAACCCCACCTGGCTACAACCTCCCTCCAGGGAGCTGTAGACAGCAAGAAGGTCTCCCTTGAGCCTCCTCTTCTCCAGGCTAAGCAAGCCCAGCTCCCTCAGCCTCTCCTCACAGGGCTGTGCTCCAAACCCCTCCCCAGCTTTGTTGCCCTTCTCTGGACACCTTCCAGCAACTCAACATCTTTCCTAAACTGAGGGGCCCAGAACTGGACACAGGACTCCAGGTGTGGCCTAACCTGTGCTGAGAAGTTTGTTCTTCTTGACTTTGTTTTGGAAGACAGAAGTTTTATTTACTGCCCTTTTATTTATCTCCAAGATTCAGGTGGATGGGCCTTGAGCTTGCACTTGCTAGATCTCAACCACTCACTGGTTTACTCTGCCTGTAGAGCTCTAAAGGGGAGAAGGTTAACAGAGCTCTCAGTCAACTCAAACAAGAAGACTGCAAATTGGGATGGGATGGGATGGGATGGGATGGGATGGGATGGGATGGGATGGGATGGGAATGGAATGGGGTGGAGTGGAGTGGAATGGAATGGAATGGAATGGAATGGAATGGAATGGAATGGAATGGAATGGAATGGAATAGAATAGAATAGAATAGAATAGAATAGAATAGAATAGAATAGAATAGAATAGAATAGAATAGAATAGAATAGAATAGAATAGAATAGGTTGGAAGAGACCTTTGAGCTCATGGAGTCCAACCTATCACCCAACACCGTCTAACCAACTAAACCATGGCACCAAGCACCTCATCCAGTCTCTCCCTAAACACCTCCAGGGATGGTGATTCCACCACCTCCCTGGACAGCCCATTCCAATGTTAGGACCTTTTCTGTAGCCACATCCTCATGATGGCTTGATGTGCATCCAGTATGTGTTACTACAGACACATCACTGACAAATCACCCCCACCCCCCACAGATGAAGAATCAAAGTTAAGCTTCAAGATGATCTCAGAACCTGGCTTAGCTCAAGAATGTGACTTTCAAGAACTGTTTTTCCTTTTCTCAGCTGGCCATCAGACCATACCCAATTTCCTGTTGTGCTACATTTTGGGGGCCTCTTGGCCACCTCCTGCCCAAACTCTGTTGCTCTTAGCCCAGCAGGACTCTCCTGGGGACCCCTCGCTGAGCAGCCACCCCCTGGGGCATTGTTTCCGTTCTGCTCATTTTCCCTTTGGAGCTGCTGCTCCTTCCCATGTGTTTACAACGTGAGGAAGCCAGTTTATTCACTGCTTGGCTTTTAACTTCATTGTTGAGCTTGGCTTTGCTCCTGCTGGAAAACTGGACCCTGATTCAGGAGGGCAGTTGCCAGTGCCTGCTGGAAAGTCCTTGCCATGGGATTTTCAAGCACGCTGTTTGTTGGCCCAGCTCAGCGCATACTAAAGGCAGGCAGCAGAGCCTGCTTACTCACCACAGGAAGAGCACTGTGCCAGGGGCAGGTGTTTCTCAGAATGCCTTCAAACATGCATTTCAAATGCCTAAGCTCATTCCAGACTTCCCAGAAGCTCACTGCAGCAGCCACTCTTCGTTTAGCTTCCTACATCTGAAGCGCCGCTGACCAGCGGTGGTTGGCACTGGGGTGATTTCTCCTTTAGGAAAAGCCTTGGACTTGAAACTTGTTTAAAGTTGAGAAGCATACAATCAACAAGGTGGGAAAAGACCTCAGAGATCATCAAGTCCAACCTAGCAGCCAACACCTCACGGCTACTAAACCATGGCACCAAGTGCCCCATCCAATCCCCTCCTGAACACCTCCAGTGGACGGTGACTCCACCACCTCCCTGGGCAGCACATTCCAATGGCAAATCTCTTTCTATGAAGAATTTCTTCCTAACATCCAGCCTGAACCTCCCCTGGTGCAGCTTGAGACTGTGTCCTCTTGTTCTGGTGCTGGTTGCCTGGGAGAAGAGACCAACCCCCTCCTGGCTGCAACCTCCCTTCAGGGAGTTGTAGACAGCAAGAAGGTCTCCCCTGAGCCTCCTCTTCTGCAGGCTAAGCAACCCCAGCTCCCTCAGCCTCTCCTCACAGGGCTGTGCTCCAGACCCCTCCCCAGCTTTGTTGCCCTTCTCTGGACATGTTCAAGTGTCTCGATGTCCTTCTTAAACTGAGGGGCCCAGAACTGACACAGGACTCAAGGTGTGGCCTAACCAGTGCCGAGTCCAGGGGCAGAATGACCTCCCTGCTCCTGTAGGTTTTCTCCAGTTGAAAGATGGGAAGCTGCCTCCCAGGCCATTGCTTTATTCCCTAAGAATCAGGGACAGACATCTCTACAGCACTGCATTGACTTCCCTGCTGCTGCTGGGAGGCTTTGTCTGGCTGTTCTCTGGACAGTTTTCAGGCATGTAATGGAAGGATATTTCTTTTCCCCAAATATTGATTAGGTGGTATTGGATGGTAGGTTGGACACGATGATCTTGAAGGTCTCTTCCAACCTGGTCTGGTCTGGTCTGGTCTATTCTATTCTATTCTAGTCTAGTCTAGTCTAGTCTATTCTTTCCTAGTCTATTCTTTCCTATTCCTATTCCTATTCCTATTCCTATTCCTATTCCTATTCCTATTCCTATTCCTATTCCTATTCCACTCTAGTCTATTCTACTCCACTCTATTCCATTCTACTCTACTCTACTCTACTCCATGCTACTCTACTTTACTCTACTCCATTCTAATTTACAGAGCCTTCATAGTTTAGCCAGTCTGGATTTGCTTTAGAATTATGTGCCAGAAATAATTGGTGTAAAGGAAACAAGAAATGCAGCCACAGAAGTTCCAAGAGAAAGACTTGAGTCTCTGTGAGAATTTGCTTCAGATTACTTTATCATATTGCTGTTTGAAACAAAGGAAGTGTGCAGCTAATTGCCAATGAGAAGTTAAATGACAAACAGCTTGAATACAGCCTCAAGAGTTACTGAACTGGAGACATGCAGACAATAAAAAGCCTGACATATAAAAGACAGATTACATTTGATTTGTCTCCCTACTGTGGATGAAAACCTAAGGACTTCCTGGCTTGTACCAAGTAAAACTCTGCTACAAGAGACAACACTTTCTAACTATTGATAACACTTGATGTAAAGTGCTCTGCAAAATTAATTGCTCTAGAACAAAAGCAAAAATCAAAACAACTAATTCCAGGAAGTGTTACAATGCAACAGAGGGGGGCAAGAAAGCTTGGGGAGGGGTTTGGAGCACAGCCCTATGAGGAGAGGCTGAGGGAGCTGGGGTTGTTTAGCCTGGAGAAGAGGAGGCTCAGGGGAGACCTTCTTGCTGTCTACAACTATGTGAAGGGAGGTTGTAGCCAGGTGGGGGTTGGTCTCTTCTCCCAGGCAACCAGCACCAGAACAAGAGGACACAGCCTCAAGCTGTACCAGGGGAGGTTTAGGCTGGATGTTAGGAAGTTCTTCCCAGAAAGAGAGATTGGCCACTGGAATGTGCTGCCCAGGGAGGTGGTGGAGTCACCATCACTGGAGGTGTTTAAGAAGAGACTGGATGGGGTGCTTGGTGCCATGGTTTAGTTGATTAGATGGTGTTGGGTGACAGGTTGGAAGTGATGGTCTTGAAGGTCTTTTCGAACCTGGTTAGTTCTATTCTGTTCTAAAATGACTACTCTTCCTTTGGGTCTCAAGTGCAATCTTAGTCAACTTGAAGCAGTTTCACAGAGAGAGGCTGCAGTTTTGCCAAAGCTATTGCCAAATTAATCTCAGCAAAAAAAACCAACACTGCTCTGCTTAACTTCAGCACCTATTCATAGTATCATAGTATCAGTCAGGGTTGGAAGGGACCACAAGGACCATCCAGTTCCAACTCCCCTGCCATGGGCAGGGACACCCCACACTACATCAGGCTGCCCAGAGCCTCATCCAGCCTGGGCTTAAACACCTCCAGGGACGGGGCCTCGACCACCTCCCTGGACAACCCATTCCAGGGCTTCACCACTCTCATGGGGAAGAACTTCCTCCTCACATCTAGCCTGAATCTGCCCACCTCCAGCTTCATTCCATTCCCCCTAGTCGTAGCACTACCTGAGATCCTGAGCAGTCCCTCCCCAGCCTTCCTGTAGGCCCCCTTCAGATATTGGAAGGCCACAATGAGGTCACCTGGGAGCCTTCTCTTCTGCAGACTGAACAGCCCCAATATTGAACAGCTCCAATACCTGCCTCCATAGTCTTAAGACTATTTAGCACCTATTATTCAATGATCAAAATGGTCAACATTGAACACAGTGTATTAAACTTATTGATGCATTATCTCACCAAAAACCTTCAGCCAATCAGCACCAGAAGAAGAGGACACAGTCTCAAGCTGCACCAGGGGAGGTTTATGCTGGATGTTAGGAAGAAGTTCTTCCCAGAAAGAGAGGTTGGCCATTGGAATGTGCTGCCCAGGGAGGTGGTGGAGTCACCATCACTGGAGGTGTTCAAGAGGGGGATTGGATGTGGCAGTTGAAGCCATGGTTTAGTTAGTCCTGAGGTGTTGGGTGCTAGGTTGGACTTGATGATCTCTGAGGTCTTTTCCAACCTCATTGATTCCATGATATTACAAAGGACAGTTTGAAATAATTAAAACAAGAAAAAATTGCCCCCAGAGGCCAATTTCCTTTTGAAACAAAAATGCTGTGCAAGGTTTGGTCAGCAAGATGGGTGACAAAGCCTCTCTGCATTTTAATATTGACCTTTTCTTATATATACTCAATGTTATGGCCTGGAATTGCTCAAAAACATTCAGAATAGAAAGGCAACTGCAGACAATGAAACCATTTAACAAGCACCAGAATTAGCATTCCTTTTGTCAGACCCCAGTAATTCAAGTGCAGTACTGCCACAAAGGCTATGATCAAGTCCTAATTTTAGCTTAATCCACCAAAAAAATAAAAGGCATCTTGCATCTCTCTCTGGCATTTTGTCATTAAGAACACTCTTACATTACACATATTAGAAGAGAAGAAGATTAACCAGGTTGGAAAAGACCTTTGAGATCATAGAGTCCAACCTATCACCCAACACCATCTAATCAACTAAACCAAGGCACCAAGAACCCCATCAAGTCTCCTCCTGAACACCTCCAGTGATGGTGACTCCACCACCTCCCTGGGCAGCACATTCCAATAGCCAGTTCTCTTTCTGTGAAGAGCTTCTTCCTAACATCCAGCCTAAACCTCCCCTGGCACAGTTTGAGACTGTGTCCTCTTGCTCTGGGGCTGGTTGCCTGGGAGAAGAGACCAACCCCCACCTGGCTACAACCTCCCTTCAGGTAGTTGTAGACGGCAAGAAGGTCTCCCCTGAGACTCCTCTTCTCCAGGCTGAGCAACCCCAGGGAACACAAACTATGAGACAAAAGTTCACATGCCCAGAGATATACATTCGTAAGAATTTCAGAAGGAGACTTGCTGGGGTGCTTGGTGCCATGGGTTAGTTGTTTAGGTGGTGTTGGATTGGTTGATGGGTTGGACGCGATGATCTTGAAGGTCTCTTCCAACCTGGTCTGGTCCATTCCATTCCATTCCATTTGACATTCTAACCCCAGTAATGGTAATAGAATCATAGAATCAGTATGGCTGGAAAAGACCTCAAAGATCATCAAGGCCAACCTGTCACCCAAATCCTCATGACTACTAAACCATGGTTTCAAGTGCCACGTCCAAGCCCTTTTTGAACACCTCCAGTGACTCTACCACCTCCCTGGGCAGCACATTCCAATGGCTAACAACTCCTTCTGTGGAGAACTTTCTCCTCACCTCCAGCCTAAACTTCCCCTGGTGCAGCTTGAGACTGTGTTCTCTTGTTCTGGTGCTGGTTGCCTGGGAGAAGAGACCAACCCCTTCCTAGCTACGACCTCCCTTCAGGTAGTTGCAGAGAGCAATGAGGTCTCACCCTGAGCCTCCTCTTTTCCAGGCTAAACAACCCCAGCTCCCTCAGCCTCTCCTCATAGGGCTTGTAAGCATCCAAGCATCCAAGCATTGCATCCTGAACACCAGCAAATACAAATTCCTTTGCTCCCCTGATTTCAGGTTATCAATCATCACATCCATTCCCCCTAGAAATGTGTAGACTTAAACCCACTCACAACTTAACCATCATTAAGTTGGTAAAGAGAAAACACATAAAGGGAAAAATAAAGAGCAAATCAATCTTTTTCTTCACACTGAAGAGGGAATTTTTATCTTCAGTTTCCCCTCAGTTTCAGAAGGCAGAATCGATACAGCAGGCCGAGTTCACACGATTTCAACTCTTGAGCATAAGGTAATCAAGGCAAGAGCTACGGTGGTGAAGAATTCTTGAAGATTTCAGCCTGGTCTTCACTGCAGGAGGCTCTTGAGAAGGCAGTGCTACAGGTGGCCTGCCAGGGAAGCTGTAATGCCTGCTGCCTCTGCCACCACAAATTAAGGGGGGCAGAGCTGCTTTCCACCAGTCCCAGACCGTGGCAATTTGCTGCTATGTAACAACTCTTGCACAAGATTTTTACCTTTGTGGTTGATCTCACAGCAGATGAATAGAATAGAATAGAATAGAATAGAATAGAATAGAATAGAATAGAATAGAATAGAATAGAATAGAATAGAATAGAATAGAATAGAATAGAATAGAATAGAATAGAATACTAGAAGAGAAGATAATAGAATACTAGAAGAGAAGAGAATAGAAGAGAAGAATAGAATAGACCAGACCAGGTTGGAAGAGACCTTCAAGGTCATAGTGTCCAACCTATCAACCAATCCAACCCACCTAATCAACTAACCCATGGCACCAAGCACCCCATCAAGTCTCCTCCTGAACACCTCCAATGATGGTGACTCCACCACCTCCCCAGGCAGCCCATTCCAATAGGCAATCACTCTCTCTGTGCAGAACTTCTTCCTAACATCCAGCCTAAACCTGTGCCTGTGCTCCAGTTTAATTATTACTATAGAAGGCATCCCAACAGTCCTGTACAGGATTGGACCAAAACAAGGTGTCAGGCTTAGCTAGGCTTCCTACTTCCCATTCCTGCCTTTGGCTGCACGCTCCCTGTGGTTTGAAGAAACTCTGCTGGCATTTTTAGCTCGAAGCCCCAAAGCCAACAGGAAGGATCTCATGCCCAAGACCTACGCTTCATAGAATACATAGAATAAACCAGGTTGGAAGAGACCTTCAAGGTCATAGTGTCCAACCATCAACCAATCCAACCCACCTAAACAACTAACCCATGGCACCAAGCACCCCAGCAAGTCTCCTCCTGAACACCTCCAATTATGGTGACTTCACCACCTCCCCGGGCAGCACATTCCACTCAGTATAGAACCTCTGTCTCTGTATAGAACCTCCTCTGTACAGAACCTCTCTCTCCGTATAGAAACTCTCTTTGTATAGAACTTCTCTGTGTACAGAACCTCTCTATAGAACTCTCTCTCTGTATAGAACTTTCCTGTATAGAACCTCTCTCTCTGTATAGAACCTCTCTGTACAGAACTGCTCTGCACAGAACTTCCCTCTCTGCATAGAACCTCTCTGCATAGAACCTCTCCCTCTGCATAGAACCTCCCTCTGCATAGAACCTCTCCCTCTGCATAGAACCTCTCCCTCTGCATAGAACCTCTCCCTCTGCATAGAACCTCTCTCTCTGTACAGAACCTCCTCTCTGTACAGAACCTCTCTCTTTGTATAGAACTTTCCTGTATAGAACCTCTCTCTCTGCAGAGAACCCCTCTCTCTGTTATAGAACTTCCCTCTCTGCATAGAACTTCTCCCTAACATCCAACCTAAACCTACCCTGGCGCAGCCTGAGTCTGTGTCCTCTTGTTCTGGTACTGGCTGCTTCACTGACCTCACTGCTCACGCACAGCTGCCCCGGCTCCCCGACCTGGCTGCTGAGGCAGGGCCGGCGCCGCAGCAGGCCGGGAGGGACCGCAGTGGACACCAGCGCAACGGACACGCAGTGGTTTTACCAACATCGTATGCTTTATTGAAAGTTGACAAGTGCAACAGTTAAATACATTGACGTGTTACAACTGGTTTAGAGAACATGCACAAAACCCATATGCATACTACTATACAGATCATATGCCCCAAAAAAAGAGAAATCCCTACCAGGAAATCCAATTTTTTGTGGGTTTCTGGGGGGGGGAGTGGGGTTATGTTGGTTTGGGTTTTTTTTGGGGGGGTGGGGAGGTCTTGAACTCATCGCTAGAGGGGTTTGATGATTTTTGGAGTGGTGGTGGGTTTGTGGTTTTTTTTTTTGTTGTTGTTTTCCTGCCTTGAACCAAACTGCAACAGACAAAAAGATTGACTTCAAAGATCAGCAGCAGCAGCAGCCAGGGAGCTTCAGAAGTTACACAAACAGCATGAATCTGCCGAATTCTGCCCGGCTGGCATGAGGTGCACCCGTGTTTACGGAGCAATAAAATAAACAATTCCCTCCCCTCCCCCCCAAAAAAAGAAAAAGAAAGAACAAATAAAACACTTCCCAAACTTCTTCAGATCAGCCAATGGAACAACTAAACTTCAATCTGTACAACCTAAATAGTTACAGTTTGCTATTTTACAAAGTAATTACACTAAATACACAAATATACAGGGAGGCAAATAAACCTTCATGGCGATTACTCTATGACCCCAAACTGTACGTCGTCATCTACCTGCGTCCTATTATAATACAGCTTTATGCACCTGTCCGTTGCTTCAGGAAACGGTGCAGAGGTTTGCACTTAAGGTTTCAGGTGACAATTAAGTGTTAAACACTGGATTTACCTTTCTCTGTCTCTCTCTCTCTTAGATCCTCTCAGATCCTATGCGCCAGTCCTCACTCTGGAACCCCAGCGCGCTACGGGGGGGATTGAGCCATCGATTTTTCACTCCAGTCTATTTCTTAGCGTTTCCAAGCTCGAAAAGCACTTGTGTCAAGTCACAGCACTGGATGAACGAGAGCTTTAAAACACAAACCAAAAGGATTCAGGCATGCAGCTTCGTTTCTCTCAGCCGTTTGCAGAAGCTGCTCAAGTCCCCAGTGTGCTTGTGCTAATTCTCTGGAAGAAGTTTGTTTTGCTCAATCAGCCTACGAACAAAGACTCCTTCAAGCCAAAGGGGGAAGGGAGGGAAGAGAGAGACAGATCTGAGTGCGTAATACAGGGCGGGGAGAAGCCTCTCCTGATGTGTGCAAGGCATGGAGTCCTCAGGCTGGGCAGCAGTGCGCACTGAAATAGATGCAGAGTGGCTGTGGTGCATTCCCCCTAGTCCTTCTTGCTCTGGGCAGTCCAGAGGCCAACACTCACGATGGCAACATCTTGAACTACGCTGAAGGCCCTGACCCCTGTGATGCCGGCTGAGCAGGCTGCTGCGTTGTCCCTTGTGACTGGGAAGAGGAAGGCGGAGAACCAGTCTGCAGCTGTGCTTGGAACTGGGCAAGCTGCTCCGGGCTGGCAAGTGTTTTTAACAGAGTGTTTTCTTGCTCCAGCTGGGAGTTCTTCTCTATCAGCTCTTTGATTTGTTCTTTAAGAACCTCCACTTCCTCTCTTACCGCATACATCAAGTGACTCTTTACCAAATCCTGAAACACAGAAGAGACCATGTGCATTAGGAAAGCAGCCCAGTGTCAGCCCGGGGTTTCACCCAGCTCAACTGGAGATGCAACAAATCCTCTTTGCAGGGAGACAGTGTGAACCCATCTCTGCTCTAACACAGAGGCACATTCCAGCAAGGGACACCGGTGCCCTGCTCGTACCCGCAGGGCCGGACCCAGGGCCAGCAGCTCTTCAGCAGAGGGAGCAGGGCCGGCAACGGCTCTCCATCGCAGCGGCCGAGCCAAGTCAGAACACTGTGGCTCGGCCACCCGAGGGGGACGCAGGAGAAATAAAGTACTGGCGGGAGGGACGGGAGCGTGGGGGTCTGTCAGAGCCTGCCGGCGGCGGCCCCGCCGCACACGTGCGGAGCCGGGCGAGCAGCAGACCCCGCCCCCCCGGCACCTGGCCCCGCCCCCCGCGCGCCGGCTACAGCCAGTTCTCGGCGCAGGCTGCCGCAGTTCCCTCCCTCCCGCCGGCCCTGCGCGACCGCCATGACGTCAGAGCACTCCCAGGCCAATGAGCGGCCGAGTTATTTATAGCCGGGAGTTAAAGGCTCGCAGTTTGCCTAGCAACAGCCGGCAGAGGCTCCCGTGAGAACGGCTTCAGGCACCGCTCCAGTAACAAAGGGCGGCCGGGCCTCAGGCGCAGCGCAGCGGGACCGTGCCGGGGCCAGGGCGGGGGCCGCACCGGCTACCCCCCAGAGGGAGTTGCCGGCTCCGTACACCGCAACGCCCGCGCCGGCAGAAAGGCGCCGCGGCGGAGTATGCCCCGCTCGGCTGCAGCCCGCAGGGGAAGCGCCCGTTGGGCACGGGTGGCCCTGAGCGAGATGCGCTAAAGGGCCAGTTATAAAAACAAAGCACCCCAAAACAGCCCCCCCATTTGGGAAGCGGGGTAAAAAACCTCCCAAACAAATGGCGCTTTCTGCCCCAGCAGCGCCCCTCCCCCGCCGCACGGAGGGAGCGTGATCAATCGTTACGGGAGGCAGGAGGCAAAAGCGATGCCGTCATTCGCTCCACGGCATCGATAAGGCGATCGTGGCATTCCTCTCTGCAGGAAGCTACTGATCAATAAAACACCAAAAAGATAGAAAAAAATTAAAAGCCCCTCAAAAATCCAACAACTCGCGCCTGCCTCCCCAGCCCCGCTATGAACATGCGTCCGCGCAGGGGTTAACCACCGACCGCTACATCCCCATATTGTTTACTGCTTTAAACATGAACAAGGTTTTCTGCCCCAATCACAGTACGTACCATCGCTTGCTCGATTTTGTTGTCGATAGCTACCACACTTGCACCAGAAGAGCTGCAACAGATAAAAGAAAAGAGGGGGGGGAAAAAATACATTAACTGCAGATGAATTATTTAAGAGACAAGAGACGCGGGCATTGGTAGCCAGTTGGCCGAGAAAGTCATCCTCACGCTGCCCACCCGCCGCCGCCTCACCGGGATGCTCCAATGCAGCAGAGCAACCTATGAAGCCGCCCCGAAACCCCCTCCCGCAGCCGGATCAGATATCCCGACATTTTGCTCCCGAACAGACCACAAAGATGGAGCTTAGCTGCAGGATGCGGCAGAAGCGCTGGGCGCCGGGGCGGGCAGCCCCTCCGGTGAGGCGATGCGGGTGCCCGGAGCTGCCGCTGCGGCTCTCTCGGACAAAGGAGCCAGCCCTGCGTTCACCTGCCCCGCTACCGCTGCGCCGGCAGAACTCCTCGGACACAACACTTATTTACCTACTGTCGAGCCTCAGGGATGAGTTGTCGGTACCCAGCAAGGACGATAAGAAAGAAATTGAGAAGTGTCTTAGTTGATAAACTCCTAGATCCATTGCCACTGGTCTACAACATTGGGCATTCATGCAATCGCGGCCAGAGACGCTCCCCACAGAAATCAGTCTCACTTCTCTCTCTCCGTCCGTGTGCGTGAGCACCGGGCGGCAGGGCAGCTCCGCCGGGCGGCGGGGCGGTGGGGCGGTGGCGGCGGGGCCGGGCGACGGTACCCTTCACGGCGCGGGGCTGCGCTCGGCCAGCTCCGAGGTCAGAGCTCCGCCGCGCCGCACAAAACCTGGCCATCCCGGCCCCCCCCATAATTTATGCGCCGCCGCCTCCGTCTATTGGCTGTGCAGCCGCTCGGACCCCGCCCCCTGCCTCGCCGCATCTCATTAGGCGCGTTTCAACGCTCCCCCCCATCCCCCCCACCCCGATACATACCCCAACCGCTGCCCGCACCCCACGCCCGTGCCCTGCCCGCACTCCACGCCCGTGGCGGGGACGGGACTGTGCCCACCACTCCCGGCCCTTGAAGCCCTCACGCGCGGGTTGCCGGAGTGCGGCTCACCGTCCCGATGTCCGCCCGCACGAATGGAGGGGAAATTAAACACAGTGATAACAACTGAAGGATTCGGGGAGCGGCGGGGAACCCCGGCACGGCCCGGCGGGTTGCCAGCCGCTGCCGTCGGCTCGGCGGGAGCGCGGACGCGCTACCGAGGGGCTGTCCGTCGCCGCGCCGACACTGCCACCTATCGGCGCACGGCAGCGCCGCCCGCGCCGAGCCCCACCGGGTCGCCGCTAGCGACCCGCGGCTGCCCGGGGATCGGCGCGCTGACCCCCCGTCTCGGCAGAATTGCACTCTGCGGGGCTAAAGCCGAACCCCACAGCGCTGCCCACTCCGCCTGTGACCGGAGGTAAAACCGGCATACACGCACACCGGGGCACGTCGCAGGTAAAACTGGATCTGCCTCATCAGCCCCCCAAGCCCCTCCAGACCATTCCCAGAAAGCGCACTCAGCACAAAGCTGCCGACCTCCATCCACCAAGCCATCTGACACTGTTCTACAGTGTCAGGGAGAAGGCCTGCTCGCTCAGTTAGGTCATACCACAGAGCACTTGCAGTCTTACGAAAGTTGCAGCATATGCATTAATAATTTACCCCCAAAAAACCTTCTCCCACCTAACTGGTCTGTTTCTCAACAAACACTACATTCTCCCACATCCATGGAACACAGCCACTGCAGCCACAGACAGTCCAAGTGATCCCCTTTACCAGTAACTGGTGAAGGAGACCCCAAGGGCTGAATAAGCCCATCATAAAATACTGCTGCGAGAAACAGCCAGGCTCCAAACCTATTTTCTCTACCTGCATGTTCACCAGGTGTTAGGATACTCAAATAAAATTGAAACCCCTCAAATTCTCTATAACAAACTTATCCAGGAACTAGAAGCCCCGTGGATTTCTCAGGTGCTGCTCCCAGAGAAGCAGGAAAGCCAGGAGGCACAGAATAATCATCTTAAAGCTATATTTAGCATTTGCGTATCTGCATCATCCTTCTTAGTTTATTTCTGTTGTGCTAGGCTACTATTCCTTCATTCAGTAATGCCAGCAGAGTAGTACAAACTAATCCTGCTCGCCACAGAGGTCACATTTAAAAACAAGAGCTCCTCACAGTCACTTTCCCCGTGCTGCATGCAGCACATCCCACAGGGGCACAGCCCTCATGTCACCCTTTGAGTACCTGGGGAAGTGGCACAGGACAGCACCTAACTGGGTTAAAATTAAAGAGAGCTTAAAACTCCCAACCCTTGATTGTAGTGACTTGCACATTTAACAACAATAAACCAGAATAGAATAAACCAAACCAGGTTGGAAGAGACCTTCAAGATCATCGTGTCCAACCTATCAACCAATCCAACCCACCTAAACAGCTAACCCATGGCACCAAGCACCCCATCAAGTCTCCTCCTGAACACCTCCAATGATGGTGATTCCACCACCTCCCCAGGCAGCCCATTCCAATAGGCAATCACTCTCTCTGTGTAGAACTTCTTCCTAACATCCAACCTGAACCTCCCCTGGCGCAGCCTGAGACTGTGTCCTCTTGTTCTGGTGCTAGCTGCCTGGGAGAAGAGACCAACCTCCGCCTGTCTACAACCTCCCTTCATGTAGTTATAGAGAGTGATAAGGTCAGCCCCGAGTCTCCTCTTCTCCAGGCTGAGCAATCCAGTTCCCTCAGTCTCTCCTCACAGGGTTTGTGTTCCAAACTCCTCACCAACTTTGTTGCCCTTCTCTGGACACGTTCCAGCAAGTCAACATCCTTCCTAAACTGAGGGGCCCAGAACTGGACACAGGACTCAAGGTGTGGCCTAACCAGTGCAGTGTACAGGGGCACAATGACCTCGCTGCTCCTGCTGGCCACACTCTTCCTGATGCAGGCCAAGATGCCATTGGCCCTCTTGGCTGCCTGGGCACACTGCAGGCTCATGTTCAGCCTACCATCCACCAGTCCCCCCAGGTCCCTTTCTGCCTGGCTGCTCTCAGCCACTCTGACCCCAGCCTGTAGCACTGCCTGGGGTTGTTGTGGCCAATGTGCAGAACCCAGCACTTGGATGTTAGAAGCAACACACTAGAACATATGAATCAGGTTCCAGCTTCCTGCTTTATGATGGACAATCACCCTTAACCACACATATGTACACTTCAGCAACTTTCTTTGCAGAGGTTACTCACTGCATGCAACCACACTCATCATATTCAAAGATCAAGCCTATCATGTAACACACAGCTCCAAAAGCACACTTACCTGTACTAGACTCTTCTATCAATTCCTGCCCTACAGGACCTAAATTAACATTTTATCAAAGATTGGACTTTGAAACATCAGAAATGCCCCCTTGCCATAGCAGTTACTGGGCATGTGCCCCTGTACTCAGCACTGGTTAGGTCAAACATTGAGTCCTGTGTCCAGTTCTGGGCCCCTCAATTTAAGAAGGACATTGAGACTCTTGAACGTGTCCAGAGAAGGGCAACAAGGCTGGGGAGGGGTTTGGAGCACAGCCCTGTGAGGAGAGGCTGAGGGAGCTGGGGTTGCTTAGCCTGGAGAAGAGAAGGCTCAGGGGAGACCTTCTTACTCTCCACAACTACCTGAAAGTGGTTGTAACCAGGAAGGGGTTGGTCTCTTCTCCCAGGCAACCAGCACCAGAACAAGAGGACACAGTCTCAAGTTGCACCAGGGGAAGTTCAGGCTGGAGGTGAGGAGAAAGTTCTTCATGGAGAGTGTTGTTAGCCATTGGAATGTGCTGCCCAGGGAGGTGGTGGAGTCACTGTCCCTGGAGGTGTTCAAGAGGGGATTGGACATGGCACTTGGTGCCTTGGTTTAGTAGTCATGAGGTCTTGGGTGCTAGGTTGGACTTGATGATCTTTGAGGTCTTTTCCAACCTTATTGATTCTATGATTCTATGTTGGATTGTTGGCCATTGGAATGTTCACAGTATGCTTCACAGTATAACTAAGGTTGGAAGAGACCTCGAGGATCATCGAGTCCAACCTGTCACCACAGACCCCATGACTCAACCACGGCACCAAGTGCCACATCCAATCCCCTCTTGAACACCTCCAGGGATGGTGACTCCACCACCTCCCTGGGCAGCACATTCCAATGACAAACGACTCGCTTGGTGAAGAACTTTCTCCTCACCTTGAGTCTAAACCTCTCCTGGCACAGCTTGAGACTGTGTCCTCTTGTTCTGGTGCTGTGCTGCCCAGGGTGGTGGCGGAGTCACCATCACTGGAGGCGTTCAAGAGAGGACTGGACGTGGCACTTGAAGCCATAGTTTAGCCATAAGGTGTTGGGTGACAGGCTTGACACAGTCTCAAGCTGCACCAGGGGAGGTTTAGACCCGAGGTGAGGAGGAAGTTCTTCACCGAGCGAGTCATTAGTCATTGGAACGGGTTGCCCAGGGAGGTGGTTGAGTCATCATCCCTGGAGGTGTTCAAGAGGGGACTGGATGTGGCACTTGGTGCCATGGTCTAGTCATGGGGTCTGTGTTGATAGGTTGGACTTGATGATCCTCGAGGTCCTTTCCAACCTAAGTTATACTGTGATACTGTGACTTGATGATCTCCAAGGTCTTTTCCAACCTCACTGATTCTATGATTCTAATTAATGAAAATGTAGTTGGAAGCAAGCTCAGGGGCAATCCCTGCATCCTGAAGGCCTTAACTAGAAAAGGGCAGAGTAGGTGTGAAAACACAGAAGTCCTGTCCCTGCTAATCCGCTTCTTACACACCAACTCCCTTGAAGACAGCAAAACTCACATGCCTGAGCAGAAAGGCTTGCTCTGCTGTTGCAAGGACAGACAGCAGACATTTGTACGCACTTTCATTTGCACATGTGAAAATAAAAGCACAGAAACATTCCCAGGCAATTGCTGGTGCTGCCAGAGTGATTGATAATCATTATCTGCTGTAATTTCTCTTACAACAGAGGAAATTATCCCACTCCCAGAATAAACTGACAATAACATTGCCCTCTTCTAATTTATATTAATATAACTTCACCAAAAAAAAAAGAGAGAGAGAGCGCTAAGATGCTCAATCCAATTCCAGCTGAACCCATCAGCCATCTTCCATTAACTTCAGCAAGTTCCCTCATTTATTTTTAGATGCCTACAAGCGGAGTTGTGATTCAACAGAACACTGTCAGCTGCGTAAGGAGGACTGCACATTAATATGCATGTTCTGCTTTGCCCACTCTATCAAAAAAAAGGCAAACTGTTTAGTGTCCCTTTATGGCTTGAGGAAGCTTTGAGCTCTCAGATGATCTGGGAAGTAAAAACCGGAGCGTGCCGTGTTCCTCCCCAGCGCTGGGGGTGGGAGCGTGGAGGAGGAAGGGGAGAGCGCTGCTAATCTCTAACATTCTTGCCTCAGCAACCTGTCAGCTGCCTGACAAGGACAAGAGGCTAAACTCCACACTTAAAGCTTGGTGTTATTGCTGTTGCTGTGTTAAAAACGATATATAATTAATGAATAAGCCAAACCAAACCAGGTTGGAAGAGACCTTCAAGATCATCGTGTCCAACCCATCAACCAATCCAACCCACCCAAACAGCTAACCCATGACACCAAGCACCCCATCAAGTCTCCTCCTGAACACCTCCAATGATGGTGACTCCACCACCTCCTTGGGCAGCCCATTCCAATGGGCAATCACTCTCTCTGTATAGAACTTCTTCCTAACATCCAACCTGAACCTCCCCTGGAGCAGTCTCAGACTGTGTCCTCTTGTTCTGGTGCTGGCTGCCTGGGAGAAGAGACCAATATCCACCTGGCTACAACCTCCCTTCAGGTAGTTGTAGAGAGTGATAAGGTCACCCCTGAGTCTCCTCCAGGCTAAGCAATCCCAGCTCCCTCAGTCTTTCCTCACAGGGCTGTGTTCCAAGCCCCTCACCAACTTTGTTGCCCTTCTCTGGACACGTTCCAGCAAGTCAACATCCTTCCTAAACTGAGGAGCCCAGAACTGGACACAGGACTCGAGGATGCTGCCTAACCAGTGCAGTGTACAGGGGCAGAATGACCTCCCTGTTCTTGCTGGCCACACTGTTCCTGATGCAGGCCAGGATGCCACTGGACCTCTTGACTGCCTGGGCGCACTGCAGGCTCATGTTCAGCCTACCATCCACCAGTCCCCCCAGGTCCCTCTCTGCCTGGCTGCTCTCAGCCACTCTGACCCCAGCCTGTAGCACTGCATGGGGTTGTTGTGGCCAATGTGCAGAACCTGGCACTTGGATGTGTTCAATCTCCTGCCCTTGGACTCTGCCCATCTGTCCAGCCTGTCCAGGTCCCTCTGCAGAGCCTCTCTACCCTCCAGCAGATCAACTCCTGCCCCCAGCTTGGTATTGACAGCAAATTTACTGATGATGGACTCAATGCCCTCATCCAGATCATCAATAAAGATGGTAAAGAGCACAGGGCCCAGCACTGATCCTTGGGGCACACCACTAGTGCCTGGCTGCCAGCTGGCTGTGGCACCATTCACCACCACTCTCTGGGCTCAGCCTCCAGCCAGTTTCTAACCCAGCTCAGAGAGCTGCTGTCCAAACCATGGGCTGACAGCTTGGCCAGGAGTTTGCTATGGGGGACGGTGTCAAAGGCCTTGCTGAGGTCCAGGTAGACTACATCCACAGCCTGCCCCACATCCACCAGGCAGCCACCTGAGCATAGAAGGAGATCAGGTTGGTCAGGCAGGACCTGCCCTTCCTAAATCCATGCTGGCTGGGCCTGATCCCTTGGCCATCCTGTAAGTTCTGTGTGATTGCACACAAGCTATGGTTCTCTCTAGCAACCAGCACCAGAACAAGGGGACAGAGTCTCAAGATGCACCAGGGAAGTTTAGGCTTGAGGTGAGGAGAAAGTTCTTCACCAAGAGTTATTCATCATTGGAATGTGCTGCCCAGGGAGATGGTGGAGTCACCATCACTGGAGGTGTTCAAGAGGGGATTGGATGTGGCACTTGGTGCCATGGTTTAGTCATGAGGTCTGTGGTGACAGGTTGGACTTGATGATCTTTGAGGTCTCTTCCAACCTTTGTGATACTGTGATCTAAGGAAAATAATCCTCCAAGTGCCCTTTCCTCTTGCTTGCTCGTTGCTTCGTTTCTCCCCCAACTCCCCTCTCCACCACCACGACATTCAACATGCACTTCATTCAGATTATTGTTTTGACTCACTCACTCTCCCCCACAGCACCAGAAGGGAGTCAAAATGACTACTGCATTACTGAAAACCATCTCTTTTAACAGCTCATTAACAGATACTATGCAACATTAAACTCCTGCAAAAGCTTACAATTTCACACTCCCAGGAGCAGAGGTGAGAAAGGCTATGGAATTCCTCAGTCCTGTAAAGCCAGTCTGTATATGTGCTGCTCTGGACCAATCCATGCCTCTGTTTAGCCCTGGATATATGACAATTGACATTTGTTAATCCACTTACAGGGAGACTCATAGGGCTTAGGAAGCCTGCAGAAAGGGACCTGGAGGTACTGGTCTATAGCAGGCTGAACACGAGCCAGCAGTGTGCCCAGGTGGCCAAGAAGGCCAATGGCATCCTGGCTTGCAGCAAGAACAGTGTAGCCAGCAGGAGCAGGGAAGTCATTGTGCCCCTGGACTCAGCACTGGTTAGGCCACACCTTGAGTCCTGTGTCCAGTTCTGGGCCCCTCAGTTTAGGAAAGAGGTTGAGTTGCTGGAAGGTGTCCAGAGAAGGGCAACAAAGCTGGGGAGGGATTTGGAGCACAGCCCTGTGAGGAGAGGCTGAGGGAGCTGGGGTTGCTTAGCCTGGAGAAGAGGAGGCTCAGGGCAGACCTTCTTGCTGTCTACAACTCCCTGAAGGGAGGCTGTAGCCAGGTGGGAGTTGGTCTCTTCTCCCAGGCAATCAGTACCAGAACAAGAGGACACAGTCTCAAGCTGCACAAGGGGAGGTTTAGGCTGGGTGTTAGGAAGAAGTTCTTCCCAGAAAGAGAGACTGGCCATGGGAATGTGCTGCCCAGGGAGGTGGTGGAGTCACCATTACTGGAGGTGTTTAAGAGGAGACTGGATGAGGCACTTGGCGCCGTGATGGTGTTGGATGATAGGTTGGACTCGATGATCTCGAAGCTCTTTTCCATCCTGGTTAATTCTATTCTATTCTTGTGGAGCACCCCTGGTGTTCACAAACTGCATAAAGTGATAGGAAAAATGAAGCAGCTCACCAACCTAAAAAAACAAGCACCTTGACATGGGTCACTGAGAAAGCAGCAGGGCAGAATACAATATGCTGCTAAGCAAGCAGCTCACCAGAAGCTTTGCTCTTCAAATAAGTTAAATTATTAAATTGAGACCTGATTGCTTTCTGCAGCTACCTGAAAGGAGGTTGTAGAGAGGTAGGCACTGGTCTTTTCTCAGAAGTAACTAGTGATTTCCTATTGGAATGGGCTGCCTGAGGAGGTGGTGGGGTCACTATCACTGGAGGTGTTCAGGAGGAGACTGGATGGGGTGCTTGGTGCCATGGTTTAGTTGATTAGGTGGTGTTGGATGATAGGTTGGACACGATGATCTTGGAGGTCTCTTCCAACCTGGTCTGGTCTATTCCATTTCTATTCCATTCCATTCCATTGTATTCCATTCCATTTCCATTCCATTCCATTCCATTCCCATTTCTATTCCACTTCTATTCCATTCCATTCCATTTCCATTCCATTTCTATTCTATTCCACTTCTATCCCATTCCATTTCCATTTCTATTCCACTTCTATTCCATTCCATTTCCATTCCATTCCATTTCCATTCCATTTCTATTCTATTCTATTCCATTCCATTTCCATTCCATTTCTATTCTATTCTATTCCATTCCTATTCCATTTCCATTTCTATTCCACTTCTATTCCATTCCATTTCCATTCCATTCCATTTCCATTCCATTTCTATTCCACTTCTATTCCATTCCATTTCCATTCCACTTCTATTCCATTCCACTTCTATTCCATTCCATTTCCATTCCATTCCATTCCATTCCATTCCATTCCATTCCATTCCATTCCATTCCATTCCATTCCATTCCATTCCATTCCATTCCATTCCATTCCATTCCTATTCTGGAATGGCCTCAAACTGTGCCAGGGGAGCTTTAGGCTGGACATGAGGGGGAAAAAAAACAATCATGGAAAGGGTTGTCAGGCACTGGACCAGGCTGCCCAGGAAGGTGGTTGAATTGCCATCCCTGGATGGATCTGCTGCTTGGGGACATGGTGGAGCAGACTATGGTGATACTGTGATACCAAATGGCTGGACTTAAATGATCTCAGAGGCCCTTACCAGCCTGGATGGTTCTGTGTGAAACACATACCCCAGTCAAAGAATTTTTAGCATGCTTTGCCTTTTGTAGTGTTTCAGTTCTTCAAGACTGTTTCTCCCACTAGATAATTTCCTCTTGTCTCAATTTAATCATGGTAAGCACTTGAAGCAAGTGCTTTTCATCTGAAGTACATAATGAGGTACGCCGCGCCGCGGAATCATTTTGTCTCTGTTCCAGCCTGGTTGAGCATATTTCTGCGTGCAGGCACCAAAAAAAATCCTTTCACCTCAAAAATTTATCTTGCAAGTACCTTCTCAGTGTATGCTCCTTTTAGATGCCAGCTTTGAAAGTCCTAGACAAGCATCTCCTCAGCTTAAATGTCACCTTTTGACTGCGTGTTGCACGTGGGAGAGCGCACCAGGAATCCAACCAGCAAACAGCAGTTTGTCGCAGCACACTTTGATCTTGTGCTATAAGACAGGCTCAGATCCTGCAGATTTCAAGTGCATTTTTAACTACAAAAGTACTGAAGCAGCTGGGGGGGTTAGAAATCTGTTAATTACTCAAAGGTGGGGGTTGGTCCCT
This sequence comes from Melanerpes aurifrons, assembly GCA_011125475.1. Classification (NCBI taxonomy): domain Eukaryota; kingdom Metazoa; phylum Chordata; class Aves; order Piciformes; family Picidae; genus Melanerpes; species Melanerpes aurifrons. The sequence goes on from WWNC01000022.1 coordinate 15,885,887, forward strand.
TCCCCCAGGCAACCAGCACCACAACAAGAGGGCACAGTCTCAAGTTGCACCAGGGGAGGTTTAGGCTGGGTGTTAGGAAGAAGTTCTTCTCAGAAAGAGAGATTGGCCATTGGGATGTGCTGCCCAGGGAGGTGGTGGAGTCACCATCCCTGGAGGTGTTCAGGAGGAGACTTGATGGGGTGCTTGGTGCCATGGGTTAGTTGTTTAGGTGGGCTGGATTGGTTGATAGGTTGACGAGATGATCCTGAAGGTCTCTTCCAACCTGGTGGTTTTTTATTATTATCATTATCATTATTAATTTGACTCCATCACAGTATCACAAAGGTTGGAAGAGACCACAGAGATCATCAAGTCCAACATGTCACCACAGACCTCATGACTAAACTATGGCACCAAGTGCCACATCCAATCCCCTCTTAAACACCTCCAGGGATGGTGACTCCACCACCTCCCTGGGCAGCACATTCCAATGGCCAACAACTCTCTCAGTGAAGAACTTTCTCCTCACCTCAAGCCTAAACTTTCCCTGGTGCAGCTTGAGACTGTGTCCTCTTGTTCTGGTGCTGGTTGCCTGAGAGAAGAGAGCAACCCCCAGCTGGCTACAACCTCCCTTCAGGTAGTTGTAGACAGCAATGAGGTCTGCCCTGAGCCTCCTCTTCTCCAGGCTAAGGAACCCCAGATCCCTCAGCCTCTCCTCACAGGGCTTGTGCTCAAGCTGGTTTAGTTGATTAGATGGTGTTGGTTGATAGGTTGGACTCGATCTCAAAGGTCTTTTCCAACCTGGTTAATTCTATTCTATTCCACATGACATCTGACATCACATTCCTCTTGGCATCTAAACATGGTCAATATGGGAAAAAATACTATTCTTCCTTAAAATTTGCAAATTCAAAGCTGTTTGTGCATGGACAGCAACCCTTCCAGTATCAAACTTAGGCAAAACTGCTCCAAGCTAGTAACGTAAGAAGAAATGCTGGCTGCAGCTGACATTGAGGACTAAAGCATTGGTTTAACGAGCCATTATTTTTTCTCTTCATCTAAATGAAGGCACAGTACAGGTTGGAGAAGCAGCCTGAGGTTTTGGGTTGTTTTTTTCTTCCCTGCAGTAAGTCCCAATCTATTTTTGTTAACTAAGGAAAAAAATTACTAAACAATCAAACAACAAAATTACTAAACAATCAAAACAAACAACAATCCCTTTCAGATAGTCTAAATAAAGATCACAGCATCTCCAGTTCTGGAGCCCCTATTCCAAGAGGGATCTGGAGGTGCTGGAAGGTGTCCAGAGAAGGGCCAGGAGGATGATCAGAGGGCTGGAGCATCTCTCCTGTGAGGACAGACTGAAGGAGTTGGGGCTGTTCAGTCTGCAGAAGAGAAGGCTCCCAGGTGACCTCATTGTGGCCTTCCAGTATCTGAAGGGGGCCTCCAAGAAGGCTAGGGAGGGACTGCTCAGGATCTCAGGTAGTGATAGGACTAGGGGGAATGGAATGAAGCTGGAGGTGGGGAGATTGAGGCTGGAGGTGAGGAGGAAGTTCTTCCCCATGAGAGTGGTGAAGCCCTGGAATGGGTTGTCCAGGGAGGTGGTTGAGGCCCATCCTTGGAGGTGTTTAAGAGCAGGCTGGATGAGGCTCTGTCCAGGCTGATCTAGTGTGGGGTGTCCCTGCCCATGGCAGGGGGGTTGGAACTGGATGATCCTTGTGATCCCTTCCAACCCTGACTGATACTATGATACTAATCAGGCTGGAGGTGAGGAGGAAGTTCTTCCCCATGAGAGTGGTGAAGCCCTGGAATGGGTTGTCCAGGGAGGTGGTTGAGGCCCCGTCCCTGGAGGTGGAGGTGTTTAAACCCAGGTTGGATGAGGCTCTGGCCAGCCTGATGTAGTGTGGGGTGTCCCTGCCCATGGCAGGGGGGTTGGGACTAGATGGTCCTTGTGTTCCCTTCCAACCCTGACTGATGCTATGATCTCAGTTAACCTCCTTTTTCAACCCCAAACCTGATTTAAAGAAACCAAGCTATTAAGATCTTAATGCTCACCTTCACAGGCTAACACATGAATAGAATAGAATAGAATAGAATAGAATAGAATAGAATAGAATAGAATAGAATAGAATAGAATAGAATAGAACAGAATAGACAGACCAGACCAGGTTGGAAGAGACCTTCAAGATCATCGTGTCCAACCCATCAACCAACCCAACTCACCTAAACAACTAACCCATGGCACCAAGCACCCCATCAAGTCTCCTCCTGAACACCTCCAGTGATGGTGACTCCACCACCTCCCCAGGCAGCCCATTCCAATGGGCAATCACTCTCTCTGTGCAAAACTTCCTCCTGACCTCCAGCCTGAACCTCCCCTGGTGCAGCCTGAGACTGTGTCCTCTTGTTCTGGTGCTGGCTGCCTGGGTGAAGAGACAGATTGAAGTCCACTGATTTCAGCTGGTCTACCTCTGCTAAACTGAAGAACCTCTTCCTACCAGATATTACTCCATCCAGTTTCCTAAATGTGTCCTCCTTTTCCTCCCTTGTAAAGTTATTTGTATCTCTAATTTGGCTTGCTAAAAACTGGGGGTTTAGTGCCATGGAAAACAGAGCAAAGGGAAAGCTATGCAAGGTGCTAGTGAAATGAAGTGCTATATTTGTAACATTTTTCCCTGCCCCCCCCCAGATGTGCAAGCATAACTGAACAAATATTCAGCAGAAAGAATACATACAGCCTCCTGGGGGGCTGGAAATAAGCTGAGAGCATCTTTAATCACAGCACACACAGGGAAATGCCATGCTGCGTGCTCTGCACAGGAGACAGAAGGCTGCATTTTAAAGCAGGAAGATAACCATGGAAGATCAAAAGACACACAAGGAATGGTTCCCCCTGGCTCTCCTGAGAATCCCCTCTTTCTCTTTTACAGGTAACTAATTGCTGTACAGGCAACTAATTGCTAAAGTCAACCTAAGTTGTTTTTAATGAGGATTATAATGATTCTACCTATTCGAATGCTGATCAAGCAAAAGGCCTACATCAAGTACCTGGATACAGATGCACATAGATAATCCACTTGTCAAAGAGAGCTCTACCAGCAAACAAAAGCCATCTAAAACCATTTATGATGCTTGGAGAAGGGCTTGTGCCATCTTCTTTCAAGCTGCACCAGGAAAGGTTTATGCTGGAGGTCAGGAAGAAATTCTACACAGAGAGAGTGATTGGCCATTGGAATGGGCTGCCTGGGGAGGTGGTGGAGTCACCCTCCCTGGAGGTGTTTAGGAAGAGACTGGATGGGGTGCTTAGTGCCATGGTTTAGTTGATGAGATGGTGCTGAGTGATAGGTTGGGCTCGATCTTGAAGGTCTCTTCCAACCTGGTTAATTCTATTCTAAATAGAATGTGAGCTGGTTTACCAGATTTACTATACACTGTGACATCCACTGTCCCTGGAGGTGTTCAAGAGGAGATTGGATGTGGCACTTGGTGCCATGGTCTAGGCATGAGGTCTGTGGTGACAGGTTGGACTCGATGATCCTCGAGGTCTCTTCCAACCTTAGTTATACTGTGATACTGTGATATCCTAAAGCCTTGCTCTCCCTTCAGCAACAACTAAATCAGGCATTTGCTGGACAATTTCCTGCCCAGCCTCTGCATTCCCTCCTTCTCACCCCCCTTCCTGTGGAAATGAGGATATGAGAAGAATCTGATGTATGCCCGTGCTTCGACTCAGCACGGCACTGTGAAACAGGTACAGCTATACCCTGCAGTGGGAAAGCACTCCCAGGCTGCTTAATCCAGGCATAGCTTCAGTGATTTAAGAGAGACAAATCCTGCTGACTCATGACTGCAGAAATCCCAAAGGGATTTCCTCACTAAAGGAAGAAATTCTAAAACACTGGTCTGAAAGCAACACACCTCACAAAGTACAGAACCTGGACAGGCTGGAGAGGTGGGCACAAGCCAACCTCAGGAGGTTCAACAAGACCAAGGGCAGGGTCCTGCAGCTGGGTGGAGGCAATCCCAGGCACAAATATAGGTTGGGCAGGGACTGGCTGGAAAGCAGCCCTGAGGAGAGAGACTTGGGGGTGCTGGGGGAGGAGAAGCTCACCAGGAGCTCTCAGTGTGCACTTGCAGCCCACAAAGCCAATCAGATCCTGGGCTGCATCAGGAGAAGTGTGGCCAGCAGGGCAAGGGAGGTGATCCTCCCCCTCTGCTCAGCTCTGGGGAAACCCCACCTGGAGTCCTGCCTCCAGTTCTGGAGCCCCTATTCCAAGAGGGATGTGGAGGTGCTGGAAGGTGTCCAGAGAAGGGCCACGAGGATGAGTAGAGGGCTGGAGCACCTCTCCTGTGAGGACAGACTGAAGGAGTTGGGGCTGTTCAGTCTGGAGAAGAGAAGGCTCCCAGGTGACCTCATTGTGGCCTTCCAGTATCTGAAGGGGGCGTACAAGAAGGCTGGGGAGGGACTGCTCAGGCTCTCAGGTAGTGATAGGACTAGGGGGAATGGACTGAAGCTGGAGGTGGGGAGATTGAGGCTGGAGGTGAGGAGGAAGTTCTTCCCCATGAGAGTGGTGAAGCCCTGGAATGGGTTGTCCAGGGAGGTGGTTGAGGCCCCATCCCTGGAGGTGTTTAAGGCCAGGCTGGATGAGGCTGTGGCCAGGATGATGTAGTGTGGGGTGTCCCTGCCTAGGGCAGGGGGATTGGAACTGGATGATCCTTGTGGTCCCTTCCAACCCTGACTGATTCTATGATTCTAAATGAGGTGTGCAGAAAAGTCTCTTTGAAAATTACCTGAAGGCAAATAAATGGGTATTTTAATCTGGCCTGACCATGCCTTATGGCTCTATAGAAGTACCTCAGTGCAGCACTCCTTTCCTGTAATTCTGCCATGCTGCAAGCCAACAAGAGCAGTCAGAAAACAGATGTGCCAGCTCAGCATATTTTGAACACCTCCCAGAGCACCTTCTAGGCCAGAGACTGCACATGGCTGGCACAGGTTCATGTTATCTACAGAAGGCCCACATACCATGAAGTACTGGTTCTCTTGCAAGTAGGATTCAGCTTTCTTCAGTACCTTACTGCTCCTTTAAGGGAACCATAGGCAAGAGAAAGCTCCCCTCCCCCCCAGGACCACATCTTCCAGCTTATGAACAATAAGCTCCTGCAGACTGTCTGATCTGTGCTGGCCACGTGGGGCAGACACCACTGACATTTAGCCACTCTTGAGCCTGACATTAGAATCATAGAACCAAGAAGGTTGGAAGAGACCTGAAAGATCATCAAGTCCAACCTGTCACCCAACACCTCATGACTACTAAACCAACGCACCCAGTGCCACATCCAATCCCCCCTTGAACACCTCCAGGGATGGTGACTCCACCACCTCCCTGGGCAGCACATTCCAAAGGCCAGCAGCTCTCTCCATGAAGAACTTTCTCTTCACCTCAAGCCTAAACCTCCCCTGGTGCAGTATGAGACTGTGTCCTCTTGTTCTGGTGCTGGTTGTCTAGGAGAAGAGACCAACCCCCACCTGGCTACAACCTCCCTTCAGGTAGTTGTAGAGAGCAATGAGGTCACCCCTGAGCCTCCTCTTCTCCAGGCTAAGCAACCCCAGCTCCCTCAGTCTCTCCTCATAGGGCTTGCACTCCAGACCTCTCCCCAGCCTCGTTGCCCTTGTCTGGACACCTTCAAGTGTGAGGGGAGGTGCCACACAGCTGTCAAGTTACAGGAAGGAGAGAAACCCCCTGCTGTGACTCAGGATTTAAACCTCTCTTCTGGCTTCTTTACTGGAGCCAGGAAACCACTGCTGCAATCCCTAACTAAGCACAGGGGACAAGCCTCCTATTCCAAAAACTGCCCTGGGCAGCCTCCCATCCAGGAAGGCACTGCCTGCTCCCACACAAGGTACAGAGCAGGGGAATCCCTCTCTTGACTCTTCCCAGCTACTACTAATTGCTAGAGACCTTTTGGCAAGCAGACAGTAACCATCAATCAGCAGCAGCTCAAGTAGTCATGACAGCTATAAACAAAAACACTTGTAAGTGAATGCCTGAGTCACTGAGCAGCACTGGGGCCACTGAGATGGGCTCCTGCCTCCAAGGAGTTTGCCCAAACCTGTTTTTCAGCTCCACTTCTGAAGAGCTCTGCACTTTAAAACAGGCTGTTGATAAACTGGATCAGGTAGAAAAGGAACCAGTGAACTGCTTCAGAGGTTGGGAGGATCTGCTTACAGCAGTGGATCAAAAGATGTGAACACACTTGAAAGAATCCTCAAAAATCTTTGGAAGGACCAAGATGTGAGTTAACTGGAGGGGACAAACACCTTTACACAGAGGAAAGAGGAGGTTTCAGGGGCTGTCAGACTTATGTTTGCATTTCCCATCCTATAGTGCATCTCTTTAATATCTGCCTAATGGCAAATTAAAGCCTGCCCTTTAAAAACACCAAGAGGGACTAGCTCATAGTATCATAGTATCATTCAGGGTTGGAAGGGACCACAAGGATCATCCAGTTCCAACCCCCCTGCCATGGGCAGGGACACCCCACACTACATCAGCCTGGCCACAGCCTCATCCAGCCTGGGCTTAAACACCCCCAGGGACAGGGCCTCAACCACCTCCCTGGACAACCCATTCCAGGGCTTCACCACTCTCATGGGGAAGAACTTCCTCCTCACCTCCAGCCTCAATCTCCCCACCTCCAGCTTCATTCCATTCCCCCTAGTCCTATAGAATGTTTTCTATCCCTTGATATCATCATATAGAGCTCAGGGGAGACCTTCTTGCTCTCTACAACTACCTGAAGGGAGGTTGTAGCCGGGAGGGGGGTTGGTCTCTTCTCCCAGGCAACCAGCACCAGAACAAGAGGACACAGTCTCAGGCTGCACCAGGGGAGGTTTAGGCTGAAGATTAGGAGGAAGTTTTACACAGAGAGAGTGATTGGCCATTGGAATGTGCTGCCCAGGGAGGTGGTGAAGTCACCATCACTGGAGGTGTTCAGGAGGAGACTTGATGGGGTGCTTGGTTGCATGGTTTAGTTGATTGGGTGGTGTTGGATGATAGGTTGGACAGGATGATCTTGAAGGTCTCTTCCAAACTGGTCCGGTCTATCCTATCCTATCCTATCCTATCCTATCCTATCCTATCCTATCCTATCCTACTCTATTCTAATCTACATTTATATTCTTTAAAGAGGCTCCATTCACAAAGTATTCTCCACAGGCAATAGCACAAATAGAACATGACAGGACTCTCAGGTGAAATGTCTTAATTGGCATTTGTCAAAACTTGTATGATAAGTACAAGAGGTCTGGGTTTTAAGGGTGTGGTGTAACAGAATAACCACTTCAGGGATCAGAAGTTATGAAGAGCACATTCTGTGCTCCCTCCCACAGAAGGCATTCACCTTCTGTACACAGAACAGCTATGCAGCCTGAAAAGTCAGGGTGTTTCCCCCCTGCCTCCACTGTCATATATAGAATAGAATAAACCAGGTTGGAAGAGACCTTCAAGATCATGTCCAACCCATCAACCAATCCAACCCACCTAAACAACTAACCCATGGCACCAAGCACCCCATCAAGTCTCCTCCTGAACACCTCCAATGATGGTGACTCCACCACCTCCTTGGGCAGCCCATTCCAATGGGCAATCACTCTCTCTGTGTAGAACTTCTTCCTAACCTCCAGCCTAAACCTCCCCTTTCACTTGGTAAAATAATTCTTCCCATTCCCCAAGTTAACTTGGTATTTCGTTTCAGCCCTTGAAGTTAACCAGGTTAAACCCATGTACTTTATCTTTCACTGTTGATGTGTTAAAGGAGATTAATAACTAACTTTCAGAAGACTAAGCTGTCTCTCAGTGCCTCTCCAGTCACTGAACAAGACTGAGTGACTCTTTGAACATGCCACAAGACCCAAAGTAGCAGATTATGAACAAAAAACACTTGCATGAATACAAACTTGGGCAAGAGCTTTCAAATCATGTCACAGTTTTGTTTGTTTGGGGTTTTTTGGGGTGTTTTTTTTGTTTAGTATTATGTCAGTTCAGACTTGGAATAATTTGAGCAACACTTTTGAATTAGGAAAGGAAAGGAATGGCGAACATAGTATCACAGTATCAGTCAGGGTTGGAAGGGAGCACAAGGATCATCCAGTTCCAACCCCCTGCCATGGGCAGGGACACCCCACACTACATCAGGCTGGCCACAGCCTCATCCAGCCTGGGCTTAAACACCTCCAGGGATGGGGCCTCAACCACCTCCCTGGACAACCCATTCCAGGGCTTCACCACTCTCATGGGGAAGAACTTCCTCCTCACATCCAGCCTGAATAGTATCAAAGTATCAGTCAGGGTTGGAAAGGACCACAAGGATCATCCAGTTCCAACCCCCCTGCCATGGGCAGGGACACCCCACACTACATCAGCCTGACCACAGCCTCATCCAGCCTGGTCTTAAACACCTCCAGGGACAGGGCCTCAACCACCTCCCTGGACAACCCATTCCAGGGCTTCACCACTCTCCTGGGGAAGAACCTACTCCTCACCTCCAGCCTCAATCTCCCCACCTCCAGCTTCATTCCATTCCCCCTAGTCCTATCACTCCCCGAGATCCTGAGCAGTCCCTCCCCAGCCTTCTTGGAGGCCCCCTTCAGATACTGGAAGTATGGCTTAAATATTGCAGTAAAGATTCTTCTCTAAGACATACAGATCACAGAATCACCAAGGTTGGAAGAGACCTCAAAGATCATCAAGCCCAACCTGTCACCAGAGCCCTGAGTAAACCATTCTGTGCAATGCAGCACTCAATCACTATGATACTCCTAGCTTGAAAGAGTTTGGAGTAGAGCTTCAAGGAGCGCCAAGCACTTCGAGGAAGCATTTTTAAGTAGTTGCTCAAACAAAAACTTTTAGAAACCATTAAAGTAACCCAAGCATCTAACAATCAAAAAAACCTTCATAAACACCTCTTCAGATGCTGCTCCAGTTCCAAGAATAACACTTGCATGGCTGTTTGGTCAGAGCCTTGCTCCTGGAGGAGTGTCACTTTCATTGATATATCTGTTTAGTACCTGCCGATTAGTTTCCCCCGCCCCGATGGAGGGTGGGCAGAAATACCTCTCAGTGCTTGGCAGTCCTAAGATTAGCATTAGCATTCCACTATTACCCAGGGGTCCTGAACTCCACAGCAGTTTCAGGAACCACAAAGCCTCGGCCGTTCGAGATTATCCAGCCGCTGCTGCTCGGAGTTTGCCGAGTTTGAGAGCGGTTGGCCACGACCAACATAAACAGCAAACAGTGACGGCACTACAGATCCCGAGATCACATGGTGGTTCTGTTACATAAAGCATCAAGAGAGATTAAAATCTTCATGATTAGGCTTTCAACTCTCAAGCAAATGCATCTGCTTTCAGCAGTGCCAAATTTGCCAACTCTCCGGCTGACTCAGCCTGTTGCCGCTGAGGTTGGTCTCTGCTCCCAGGCAACCAGCACCAGAAGAAGAGGACAGGGTCTGAGGTTGTGCCAGGGGAGGTTTAGGCTGGAGGTTAGGAGGAAGTTTTACACAGAGAGAGTGATTGCCCATTGGAATGGGCTGCCTGAGGAGGTGGTGGAGTCACCATCATTGGAGGTGTTCAGGAGGAGACTTGATGGGGTGCTTGGTGCCATGGGTTAGTTGATTAGGTGGTGTTGGATGATAGGCTGGACTTGATGATCTTGAAGGTCTCTTCCAACCTGGTTTGGTCTATTCTATTCCTATTCTATTCTATTCCTATTCTATTCTATTATTCTATTCTATTCTATTCTATTCCTATTCTATTCTATTCTATTCTATTCTATTCCTATTCCTATTCTATTCTATTCTATTCCTATTCCTATTCCTATTCTATTCCTATTCTATTCCTATTTCCTACTCTATTCTATTCCTATTCTATTCCATCCTATCCTATCCCATCCTATTCCATTCTATTCTCTTGTTGGAATGCACATGGTAATCACTACAGGTAGCTAATTGGGCTTGGAGAGGCAGCTGACTTTTACAGCTTCTCAAAGCAAAGCTCTTAGCACCTAATGGCAAAGATCATTAGATACAGAATCAGTAGTACCTAGGTTTTCCCAACAATATTTTAACCAGGCAAATCCTATTCCTAACTGCTAGTGTAACAAGAGGCAGTGAATAGAGTTACAGCTATGTGCATGGCTCTGTTTTAGAATAGAATTAACCAGGTTGGAAAAGGCCTTTGAGATCGAGTCCAACCTATTACCCAACACCATCTAATCAACTAAACCATGGCACCAAGTGCCCCATCCAGTCTCTTCTTAAACACTTGCAATGATGGTGACTCCACCACCTCCCTGGGCAGCACATTCCAATGGGCAATCTCTCTAAAGAACTTCTTCCTTACATCCAGCTTAAACCTCCCCTGGCACAGCTTGAGATTGTGTCCCCTTGTTCTGGTGCTGCTTGCCTGGGAGAAGAGACCAATTTCCACCTGGCTACAACCTCCCTTCAGGGAGTAGGAGACAGCAAGCTACATGGCTGACCTGTGACCCTCAGGATCAAATGAGTCTCTGTAGCACAGACCTGACCAAGAGCTGTTGGCATCAGATTTTAAGATGCCCTTCTCCTAATGTTCCTTAGCATGCTTGCCATCTCTGTTGTCTGCATTCCCTCTGTAATGCTGCATGGCTGACATCAGCTAGGAAGATAATCTCTCCCTGTAACTGCTGTGCATTACAGTATGTGCACTGCTCACAGGATGTCTAAAACAAGGAAAGGGATGAAAGAGTGATGTTAACCCTTGCTAAATCAGTCTTTACTTTCTTGTTTCCTGTTCCAAGACACCCTCTGAACAAGGCTCTCATTGCACTAGAGGCTGTGTTAAAAATATGGCACAGTGAGCACATCTGACCAATACATCACTCAGCTCCAATGCTACTCTGATGAGTAGCTATTCAATGATCTCCAAGGTCTTCTCCAACCTGGTTAATTCTATTCTATACATGATTCCTCTCATAGGCATTCCCAAAAATTTGACAATTCTGGTTACAGTACACTCAAGTAGAACAGAAGAGACCAGAACAGACCAGGCTGGAAGAGACCTTGGAGATCACTGTGCCCAACCTATCACCCAACACCATCTAATCAACTATACCATGGCACCAAGCACCCTATCCAGTCTCTTCCTAAACACCTCCAGTGATGGTGACTCCACCACCTCCCTGGGCAGCCCATTCCCATGGCCAATCACTCTTTCTGTGAGGAGCTTCTTCCTAACATCCAGTCTAACCCTCCCCTGGCACAGCTTGAGACTGTGTCCTCTTGTTCTGTAATTAAGAATACTCTTCAGGTACATGTAGGCCAATAACTTACAGGTAAAACAAACCACAAAGCAATTGTAAGTCAACTGGATTAACTAAGAGCTAGAACATTTTGGCTGCTTTGAGAAACAGCCTCTAGCTGCAACTGAAAAATGCCTGAAGTACAAGGATCTTCTCAATTCTCCTGTCACATTTCAGACTTCAGCACCAAGCTATGCTTTCCTTCCTTTGTCCTGAACCATTCTGGCTGTTATATAAAGTGACAGATTGTGCACAGATGAATTACCACCATGGGTACACCAGGATGCCAGATACGAGCAAGCTTCAACATTTAACGCACCACAACCCAACAAGATCTCACGCGTGACAGCGTCAGGGTACCTAGGTCCCACCCCACCCACAGTTCTGATGCCCCAAGGGAAAGAGGGAGTATGTTTCAAAACTTGTGGGGAACCCCTGACAGATCTGATTTTTAAACAATAATACATCAGCCTGAGTGTAGATTTAAGCTGATCAGTGAATGGATCTGGCCTCCAGCCAGTAGAATTTGCCGCTTGTCAGCCCGGGTGAAGCGCAGCGCTTCAGCATGAATGTACCGAGTGCGCTGTCATACCTTCCTGGGGGAACATCTGGCTTCATTTGCACAGTATCACAGTATCACCAAGGTTGGAAGAGACCTCAAAGATCATCGAGTCCAACCTGTCACCACAGACCTCATGACTAGACCATGGCACCAAGTGCCACATCCAATCCCCTCTTGAACACCTCCAGGGATGGTGACTCCACCACCTCCCTGGGCAGCACATTCCAATGAGCAATGACTCACTCGGTGAAGAACTTTCTCCTCACCTCAAGTCTAAACCTCCCGGCACAGTTTGAGACTGTGTCCTCTTGTTCTGCTGCTGGTTGCCTGGGAGAACAGACCAACCCCTTCCTAGCTACAACCTCCCTTCAGGTAGTTGTAGAGAGCAATGAGGTCTCCCCTGAGCCTCCCCTTCTCCAGGCTAGGCAACCCCAGCTCCCTTAGCCTCTCCTCACAGGGCTGTGCTCAAGGCCTCTCCCCAGCCTTGTTGCCCTTCTCTGGACACCTTCAAGTGTCTCGATGGCCTTCTTAAACTGAGGGGCCCAGAACTGGACACAGGACTCAAGGTGTGGCCTAACCAATGCAGAGTCCAGGGGCACAATGACTCCCCTGCTCCTGCTGGCCACAGTATTCTTAATGCAGGCCAGACTGCCACTGGCCCTTCTTGGCCACCTGGGCACACTGCTGGCTCATGTTTAGGCAGCTGTCAATCAGTAGCCCCAGGTCCCTCTCTGTTTGGCAGCTCTCCAGCTACTCTGACCCCTGTAGCTCTGCATGGGGTTGCCGTGGCAAAGTGCAGCACCTGGCACTTGGACTTGTTAAATGCCATCCCATTGGATTCTGCCCAGCCACAGAGACAGCTTGACTCAGATTACCATATAAAAAAGCAGAAAACAAAGCACAAGCCAACCAGGGAGGTGGTGGAATCACCATCACTGGAGGTGTTTAGGAAGAGACTGGATGAGGCACTTGGTGCCATGGTTGAGTTGACCAGATGGTGTTGGGTGATAAGTTGGACACAACGATCTCAAAGGTCTCTTCCAACCTGGTTAATTCTGTTCAGTTCTTTAGACTACAGAATGAAGAAGCCCTACAGTAACAATGTCAATCTTGATGCAAAGCACCAAACCAAAAATCAGTTTAAAGTTCTGATGTGCATGCAAGTGCTTAACAAAGCAGTGAGCACACCAGGAAAACAGTCAAGGTCTTCTCAAAGCTTTCAAGTCACAAACATGCAATCCTTAAGGTATTTAAAGGTTAAAAATGTTAAAAATTACTGAATTGGACCTCAAGGGAGGTTGAAGCTATGTGGGGGTTGGTCTCTTCTCCCAGGCAACCAGCACCAGAACAAGAGGACACAGTCTCAAGCTGCACCAGGGGAGGTTTAGGCTGGATGTTAGGAAGTTGTTCTTCTCAGGAAGAGATTGGCCATGGGAATGGGCTGCCCAGGGAGGTGGTGGAGTCACCATCAGTGGAGGTGTTTAGGAAGAGACTGGATGAGGCACTTAGTGCCATGGTTTAGTTGATTAGATGGTGTTGGGTGATAGGCTGGACTCATTGATCTGGAAGTTCATTTCCAACCTGGTTAATTCTGTGTTTTCCCATTGAGGGAGCAATACTTTGCCATCCTGATTCTCTTCTTTTAGGCCAGACATTCTGCATGACACAATCTAGGTGAAAGACAATTCTCTGATGTCTAAACCAGAACAAAGCCCTCCAAGAATCCATTGCCACCAATGGCAAGGTCACTCTACCAAGCTCAAGTATTCAGCTCCTAAAGCACCAGGACTGGAGGTGCTGTAATGGGTGCCAATCACAAGCAGCAGAATGCAGAAGCTGTGTGTCCAGCAGGAAGAAAGGTGTTAAACTTGCTGATGAAACTGAAGCTTCAGGGTCTGACAAGTACTCTGGGCACAATCCATTCTCATACAAGTAACTGTCACGATGCTGTGAAGCTTACTCAAATATGCTGACTTGTGTGAATACACACTCACACACAAAAGTGCTTAAAGAGGTTGGCACAAACACAGCAGCAATAAATAACACTGCAGGCAGCAAACCAAAGGTATTCCTATTTTAAGGCACTGATACTGTAAGGTTCTTTCCCTGTTATGAATCCTACCAGGATTAGTGTAGCCAGCAGGAGCAGGGAAGTCATAGTGCCCACCACATCTCTACTTACATTTACTTATCATGGTGACAGCAGTGTGCCCAGGTGGCCAAGAAGGCCAATGGCGTCCTGGCCTGTATCAGGAACAGTGTGGCCAGCAGGAGCAGGGAAGTCATTGTGCCCCTGGACTCTGCACTGTTTAGGCCACACCTTGAGTCCTGTGTCCAGTTCTGGGCCCCTCAGTTTAAGAAGGACATTGAGACACTTGAACATGTCCAGAGAAGGGCAATGAGGCTGGGGAGAGGCCTTGAGCACAGCCCTGTGAGGAGAGGCTGAGGGAGCTGGGGCTGCTTAGCCTGGAGAAGAGGAGGCTCAGGGGAGACCTTCTTGCTGTCTCCAACTCCCTGAAGGGTGGTTGTAGCCAGGTGGGGGTTGGTCTCTTCTCCCAGGCAACCAATACCAGAACAAGAGGACACAGTCTCAAGCTGCACCAGGGGAAGTTTAGGCTGGAGGTGAGGAGAAAGCTCTTCACAGAGAGAGTCGTTCACCATTGGAATGCCAGGGCGGTGGTGGAGTCACCAAGACTCAAGAGGGGACTGGATGTGGCACTTGGTGCCATGGTTTAGTCATGAGGTCTGTAGTGACAGCTTGGACTTGATGATCTTTGAGGTCTCTTCCAACCTTGGTGATTCTGTGTTACTCAGTGACTAAGCCACATCAGTTCAAGTGTTAAGACAACCCTAACGTTAAGCAGTAGTTCCTCAGCAGGCGTTGGAAGACCACGCTAATCCTACACTCCACATGTATTTTTACTGTGAACTTTTAACTCTGCAACAGTTCTTGCCCTGCATCTATTTTAGCATTCTTCTAAATTGATTGCCTTTGGCAATGCTTATTTAAAAAGCCCCTGAAAAGTCACAGCCTTGAGTTTTCTTATCTGGCTGTGTAACAGCAGAAGACAACTCTGAAATCAGCTGCTCCTGACAAGGCATTTTCTCCAGGGACCTTCTGACTGCCTTTTTGTTTCTTTCCTTATCAGTGAGGAGCACAGAATGGGACATAAAAGATGTGCTCTGCCAACAGATACCAGGATCTCAGTTCCACAACCAGCAATTATCACTGATTTTCCCTGCAATTAATTGCCCTAATCAAATTAAGCTAAAGCTGCGGAGGTTATTTGGGAGCCCAAAATAGAGGTTTGAAAGAGTATTAACTGCATCACAGAGGAAGAGAGCTTATTTTTACCTATGCTAATAAAATCAGTATGGTTTTAGAGACCAGAAAAAACACATCAGTGAGCTGAAGGAATGTGCAACAATGAGAAGAAGAGGACAGAAACTCAAAGGTTAAGTGGAAGCAGGGAAAGGAACTGGGAGGAAAAAGCAGTCGAACAGCAGAGAAGGGTCAGGAGCAGCATGAGGGAGTGAAGAGGATAAAGGAATTACAGGCTAAAAATACCCAAAAGAAAGGTAACAGCAGATGGGGAGGGGTGGGTTGTACATTTAATACAGTGCCTGAGTAACAGAAAGAGCATTTCTGGTTTGGAACAAGACAAATATTAGGAGGGAAGGATTAAGAAACCAAATCTACAGCAAGCAGCTGCGGACATCCTGCAATTGCCCTTGATGCACCAACAATTTGATTCAGAACCCAGTGCCATGACATCACTGCCTAATGATGACAGCTTTTGGCACAGAAGAGAACAACACACCAAAAAACACCACACAGAAAGAAAACCAAACCACAACTCAGAGGCATCACACTCAATCTCTCTTCTTCACATGCACAAAGACCTCCAGCATATGATGACTCTCCTCAGTCTTGGCCACAAGAACCCCATGCAGAGCTACAGGCTGGGGTCAGAGTGGCTGGAGAGCTCCCAAACAGAGAGGGACCTGGGGGTGCTGATTGACAGCTGCCTAAACATGAGCCAGCAGTGTGCCCAGGTGGCCAAGAAGGCCAAGGGCATCCTGGCCTGCATTAGGAATAGTGTGGCCAGCAGGAGCAGGGAAGTCATTGTGCCCCTGGACTCTGCATTGGTTAGGCCACACCTTGAGTCCTGTGTCCAGTTCTGGGCCCCTCAGTTTAAGGAGGAACATAGAGAGACTTGAACATGTCCAGAGAAGGGCAACAAGGCTGGGGAGAGGCCTTGAGCACAGCCCTGTGAGGAGAGGCTGAGGGAGCTGGGGTTGCTTAGCCTGGAGAAGAGGAGGCTCAGGGGTGACTTCATTGCCCTCTACAACTCCCTGAAAGGTGGTTGTAGCCAGGTGGGTGTTGGTCTCTTCTCCCAGGCAACCAGCACCAGAACAAGAGGACACAGTCTCAAGCTGCGCCAGGGGAGGTTCAGGCTGGATGTTAGGAAGAAATTCTTCCCAGAAAGAGAGATTGGCCATTGAGATAGAATAGAATAGAATAGAATAGAATAGAATAGAATAGAATAGAATAGAATAGAATAGAATAGAATAGAATAGAATAGAATAGAATAGAATAGAATAGAATAGAATAGAATAGAATAGACCAGGTTGGAAGAGACCTTCAAGATCATCACGCCCAACCTATCACCCAACACCACCCAATCAACTAACCCATGTAACCAAGCACCCTGTCAAGTCTCCTCCTGAACACCTCCAGTGATGGCGACTCCACCACCTCCCCAGGCAGCCCATTCCAATGGGCAATCACTCTCTCCGTGTAAAACTTCCTCCTGACCTCCAGCCTGAACTTCCCCTGGCGCAGCCTGAGACTGTGTCCTCTTGTTCTGGTGCTGGCTGCCTGGGAGAAGAGACCAACCTCTGCCTGTTTACAACTCCCTTTCAGGTAGTTGTAGAGAGTAATGAGGTCACCCCTAAGTCTCCTCCTCTCCAGGCTAAGCAGCCCCAGCTCCCTCAGTCTCTCCTCATAGGGCTTGTGTTCCAAGCCCCTCACCAACTTTGTTGCCCTTCTCTGGACTCGTTCCAGCAAGTCAACATCCTTCCTAAACTGAGGGGCCCAAAACTGGACACAGGACTCGAGGTGTGGCCTAACCAGTGCAGTGTACAGGGGCACAATGACCTCCCTGCTCCTGCTGGCCACACTGTTCTTGATGCAGGCCAGGATGCCATTGGCCCTCTTGGCTGCCTGGGCACACTGCAGGCTCATGTTCAGCCTACCATCAACCAGCACTCCCAGGTCCCTCTCTGCCTGGCTGCTCTCCAGCCACTCTGACCCCAGCCTGTAGCACTGCATGGGGTTGTTGTGGCCAATGTGCAGAACCCGGCACTTGGATGCGTTAAATTTCATGCCGTTGGACTCTGCCCATCTGTCCAGCCTGTCGAGGTCTCTCTGCAAAGCCTCTCTACCCTCTAGCAGATCAACTCCTGTCCCCAGCTTGGTGTCATTAGCAAATTTACTGATGATAGACTCAATGTCCTCATCCAGATCATCAACAAAGATGTTAAAGAGGATGGGGCCCAGCACTGATCCCTGGGGGACTCCACTACTGACTGGCCGCCAGCCGGATGTGACACCATTCACCACCACTCTCTGGGTTCGGCCATCCAGCCAGTTCCTAACCCAGCTCAGAGTGCTGCTGTCCAAGCCATGGGCTGACAGCTTGGCCAGCAGTTTGCTATGGGGGACGGTGTCAAAGGCCTTGCTGAGGTCCAGGTAAACTACATCCACAGGCCTCCCCACATCCACCAGGCAGTCACCTGATCATAGAAGGAGATCAGGTTGGTCAGGCAGGACCTGCCCTTCCTAAATCCATGTTGGCTGAGCCTGATCCCTTGGCCATCCTCTAAGTGCTGTGTTAATGCACTCAGGATGACCTGTTCCATGATCTTGCCTGGCACTGAGGTCAGGCTGACAGGCCTGTAATTCCCTGGCTCATCCAACCGGCCCTTCTTATGGATGGGCACCACGTTGGCCAGCTTCCAGTCCTCTGGGACCTTGCCAGTGAGCCAGGACTGCTGAAAAATGATGGAGAGCGGCTTGGCCAGCTCCTCTGACAGCTCCCTCAGAACCCTGGGATGCATCCCATCTGGTCCCATGGACTTGTGGGGATCCAGGCGGCTGAGCAGATCACCAACTACCCCATTTTGGAGCAGCGGAAAACTATGCTGCTCCCTGGCTCCTTCTGCCAGCTCTGGAGGCCAGCTGTCTGGAAGACATTCTGTCCTGCTAGTAAAAATTGAGGCAAAGAAGGTGTTAAGTATCTCTGCCTTTTCCTCATCCCTTATCACAACGTTCCCCTCCGTGTCCACCAAGGAGTGGATGTGCTGCCCAGGGAGGTGGTGGAGTCGCCATCACAGAAGGTGTTTAAGAAGAGACTGGATGGGGTGCTCGGTGCCATGGTTTAGTTGATTAGATGGTGTTGGGTGATAGGTTGACCTTGATCTCGAAGGTCTCTTCCAACCTGGTTTATTCTGTTCTATTCTCAAAGTCTCTCACCAGGCAAATTCTGCTGCAAGGAGCACTGCAGTTCAGTATTGCACCAGCAGCCCTAGGTTTAACTGCTACAGCAGCAGCCTTGTGGCAGAGTTGGCTTAAAGAGTGCAGCAGTTTAAAGCAAAAAGCCAGCCTGCATGTGTCTTTGCACAATCACAGCTGAGCTGGTCACCAGACCTTGTACTCAGCACTGGTTAGGCCACACCTTGAGGATTGTGTCCAGTTCTGGGCCCCTCAATTTAAGAAGGATATTGAGACTCTTGAATGCGTCCAGAGAAGGGCAATGAAGCTGGGGAGAGGTCTGGAGCACAGCCCTGTGAGGAGAGGCTGAGGGAGCTGGAGTTGTTTAGCCTGGAGAAGAGGAGGCTCAGGGGAGACCTTCTAGCTTTCTAAAACTCCCTGAAAGGAGGTTGTAGCCAGGTGGGGGTTGGTCTCTTCTCCCAGGCAACCAGCACCAGAACAAGAGGACACAGTCTCCAGCCACTCTGACCCCAGTCTGTAGCACTGCATGGGGTTGCTGTGACCGCTGTGCAGCACCCAGCACTTGAACTTGTTAAATGACATCTTGTTGGACTCTGCCCATCTGTCCAGCCTGGCAAGGTCCCTCTGCAGAGCCCTTCTACCCTCTAACAGATCAACACCTGCCCCCCAGCTTGGTATCATCTGCAAATTTACTGATGATGGACTCAATCCCCTCCATCTAGATCCTGTGAACAATATCTAAGTGAAGGCAGAAATGACTGACTGGCAGAACCCACAAAACCACAAACAACCCCACATGGGCACAAGCCAACCTCATGAAGCTCAATAAGAGCAAGTGCAGGGTCCTGCATCTGGGTCGAGGCAATCCCAGGCACAAATGCAGGCTGGGCAGGGACTGGCCGGAAAGTAGCCCTGAGGAGAGAGACTTGGGGGTGCTGGTGGACAAAAAGCTCAACAGGAGCTCTCAATGTGCTCTTGCAGCCCACAAAGCCAATCAGATCCTGGGCTGCATCAGGAGAAGTGTGGCCAGCAGGTCGAGGGAGGTGATCCTCCCCCTCTACTCAGCCCTGGTGAGACCCCACCTGGAGCACTGCCTCCAGTTCTGGAGCCCCTATTCCAAGAGGAATCTGGAGGTGCTGGAAGGTGTCCAGAGAAGGGCCAGGAGGATGAGCAGAGGGCTGGAGCACCTCTCCTATGAGGACAGACTGAAGGAGTTGGGGCTGTTCAGTCTGGAGAAGAGAAGGCTCCCAGGTGACCTCATTGTGGCCTTCCAGTATCTGAAGGGGGCCTACAGGAAGGCTGGGGAGGGACTGCTCAGGATCTCAGGTAGTGCTAGGACTAGGGGGAATGGAATGAAGCTGGAGGTGGGCAGATTCAGGCTAGATGTGAGGAGGAAGTTCTTCCCCATGAGAGTGGTGAGACCCTGGAATGGGTTGTCCAGGGAGGTGGTTGAGGCCCCGTCCCTGGGGGTGTTTAAGAGCAGGCTAGATGAGGCTCTGTCCAGGTTGATGTAGTGTGGGGTGTCCCTGCCCATGGCAGGGGGGTTGGAACTAGATGATCCTTGTGGTCCCTTCCAACCCTGAATGAAATTATGAAACTATAAGAAACAAACCCCAAACACCCACCAAAAAACCAACTACCCCTTTAAGCATGTACACCTTGGAGGAAAACTTGAGAGGTCACACCTACTTTCACAGCCTTGCCATAGAGCACACTACACACAAAACTAGGAATCAGAGCTGCACAATGCTTGTGTAACCACAAGCCCTCGGTGTCACTGCAGGAAGGCTCAACATTATCCGCACCAAGCCGGTCCCTGGAGAGTTCTTTATGTGCGGGATTAACCTTTACAGTCATGCCGAGACAGACAAGCTTCCCTGTTTACACTGGGAACTTCAACAAGAAAGGTAAGAGAACAGCCATGCTGACTCCACCACCTCCCTGGGCAGCACATTCCCATGGCCAAGTACTCCTTCTGGGAAGAACTTCTTCCTAACATCCAGCCTAAACCTCCCCTGGTACAGCTTGAGACTGTGTCCTCTTGTTCTGGTGCTGGTTGCCTAGGAGAACCCCTTCCTGGCTACAACCTCCCTTTAGGTAGTGGGAGACAGCAAGAAGCTCTCCCCTGAGCCTCCTCTTCTCCAGGCTAAGCAGCCCCAGCTCCCTCAGCCTCTCCTCACAGGGCTGTGCTCCAAACCCCTCCCCAGCTTTGTTGCCCTTCTCTGGACACCTTCCAGCAACTCAACATCTTTCCTAAACTGAGGGGCCCAGAACTGGACACAGGACTCAAGGTGTGGCCTAACCAGTGTTGAGTCCAGGGGCACAATGACTTCCCTGCTCCTGCTGGCCACACTGTTCCTGATACAGGCCAGGATGCCATTGGCCTTCTTGACCAGTATCTCCAGGTCCCTTTCTGCAGGATTCCAAGGCCCTATGATCCTCCCTGTAAGGGGACTCTTAACAAATGTCAATTGTCATATATCCAGGGATAAACAGAAGCATGAATTGGTCCAGACCAGCACATATACAGCTTTGATGCCCTCCAGCAACTCAAGATGTGGCCTAAACAGTGCTGAATCCAGGGGCACTATGACTTCCCTGCTCCTGCTGGCCACACTGTTCGTGATCCAGGCCAGGATGTCATTGGCCTTCTTGGCCACCTGGGCACACTGCTGTCACTATGATCAGTAAATGCAAATAGTCAGATGTGGTGTTGGAAAAAACTACTGTAATGCTATTAGCTATTTGCACCAACTCCTCCACAGAAGCCCATATGTATAGTCAGTAGAAAGGTTTGCCTCACTGAATACCATTTCATGACTGTCAGAAGCCAGCAGAGTGTCACCACTCCTTCCCCCAACCCACTGCCCATTGAATCCACAGTATTGCCAAGGTTGGAAGAGACCTCAAGGATCATTGAATCCAACCTGTCACCACAGACCTCATGGCTAGACCATGGCACCAAGTGCCACATCCAGACCCCTCCTGAACATCTCCAGGGATGGTGACTCCACCACCTCCCTGGGCAGCACATTCCAATGTCGAATGACTCTCTCAGTGAAGAACTTTCTCTTCATCTTGAGCCTAAACTTCCCCTGGCAGAGCTTGAGACTGTGTCCTCTTGTTCTGGTGCTGGTTGCCTGGGAGAAGAGACCAACCCCTTCCTGGCTACAACCACCTTTCAGGGAGTTGTAGAGGGCAATGAGGTCACCCCTGAGCCTCCTCTTCTCCGGGCTAAGCAACCCCAGCTCCCTCAGCCTCTCCTCACAGGGCTGTGCTCAAGGCCTCTCCCCAGCCTTGTTGCCCTTCTCTGGACACCTTCAAGTGTCTCAATGTCCTTCTGAAACTGAGGGGCCCAGAACTGGACACAGGACGCAAGGTGTGGCCTAACCAGCATTGAGACAAGGGGCACAATGACTTCCCTGCTCCTGCTGGCCACACTATTCCTAATGCAGGCCAGGATGCCATTGGCCCTCTTGGCCACCTGGGCACACTGCTAATCCAGCTGCTGTTAGTGTGGTCAGATGCAGACACAGCTGTTTCCAGCATGCAGGTGCAAACTGTGCCTGACCAAAGCTGTTCTAGTTGTTCAGTACCTATCAAATTATGTTCAGTCTTAATCCTGATTCTAGTGAAACAAGCAGCTGAAGAGTAAAACCCAAACCAACAGTTCAGAATATCAGCATCCCGTGGAGGAAATCAAGGTCCCACATTGTGCAAATTCCTCATATCCTGCTACTTTGTTCACTCTGCACTGTCAATAATGAACTTCATTACCATCGTTTCCAAGGAAATGAGGATTTGACTTTCTTCCTCCCTGCCAGGTCCTTTCTCCAAGACTGCTCAGCCAGTGTCCCTGCAGTTTACACTGAAACCCGAGTTTAC
Organism: Melanerpes aurifrons; assembly: GCA_011125475.1. NCBI lineage: Eukaryota > Metazoa > Chordata > Aves > Piciformes > Picidae > Melanerpes > Melanerpes aurifrons. The sequence continues at coordinate 15,908,169 of WWNC01000022.1, forward strand.
ACTGAGAGAAACCTCTTTAGGGACAGTTCCTCACGATTGCTGAAGGATGCCACCTCCGCATGAGCACCGCCCCTGTTAAACGGGCTATTTATCCTGCCCGCCGTAACTGGGCAACACTTAGACAAGCGATGTCTAAGCCCAACCGTGCCTCCGCCGCCCGAATCCAGCATCCCGGCCTCTGACGCCCGGGCGAGAGGGAAGCAGCGCTAACCCAACCGCGCCACCTCGTGGCCGTTGCCGGAGGGAAGCAGCGCTCCGCGCCGCCGCTCGCAGCCTGCGCAGCGGGGCGGGTATTGGCCACCCGCGCCGCCTCGGCCCTCCGGAGGGTGCCCCGCATCCACGCTCTGCACAGCTACGGGTTTTAGGGAGAAAACGCTCGCCCCCGAGGCGCCGAAATGCTGCGAGAGGCCAGGCGGCCGCGGGGAAGGCAGGCCACCCGCGGACGCTAGGGGGCGCTGCGGGCCCGGGCCCGCGAACGCCTGGTGCTGCTGCCTCCCCTCTCAGGGCTGCGGGAGGGACCCGCCGTCCCCGCACCGACACCCGCACTGTACCGCAGCACAACGCGCTTCTGCGGAGAGCCCCTCTTCGGACGAGCCACTGAAAAGCTGCCAAAAAACCCCCAACAACCACCCAAATTAATCATGAGGTACCCCACATGAAAGGGGCTGCAGCAGTTTTAGCTCTCCCTCCTTGCTCCAGAAAACGGCTTTATCTCCCTGAAAAGCGAGGCACAAGAGGGCGAGTTCGCCTCTGTTTACACCAGGAGCAAAGACGCAGGAGTATCACGTTTTTTGACAGAGGCTGGGGGTATTTACAAGAGCAGCTGACCCCAGTGACAGCAGCTCCGGAGGTGCTGCAGACTAAATCCAGCTTAAAGCAAAAAGCAGGCTCCCAGACGATTCTGGAAAGCAGCCCAGAGATGGGAAACTGAGACCTGCTAGACACTTCTCAGCTGCTGCACATCCTATCTTGCTTTTAGATTCTCCCCCAATAATTGTCTTTCACTGCAAGTCAATCCATTAATAATGTGCCTGAGGACAGTCCTGGGGAAAAAACCCTGAAGCAGCAAACCTTTGCTCTGAGCCACATTACCATCAGCATCCCCTCTAGAGCTTCTGCCTCAAGAAGGGGCTCCCTCCAGGATGCAGTACCATCCCTGCAAGCTGTCCCTTTCCCCAGGGCATTGAGTCACTCACTACACTGTCAGGTCTAAAAAGAGCACAGGGCCAAAAGCTGTGCTGGTTTTCCCACTGAGTAAATATTTAAGGCTGTATGTGTGGAGGAGAAGGCTGATAACTCTCCCCTGTGCTCCACATATGGGAAGCTCCACATATGGGAAGCCTGCCCAACTTGGAACTGCAGGAGCCTGCTTTTGAACTGGGGGCAGATGACAGTGATCTCAATCAGACACAGACCACCCCATGTTTTACTTTGCAGAGTTCACCTCCAAGACGACAGGGCAGACAGGTTGCAGCACACCATGCCTGCCAACTCATGTCAAGCTAAAACAATGCTGTGCCCTCAGTCCTCAGCAGCAACAAAGCCACAGGCAAGACTAGCAAGTTACTGTTGTCACACCAGAAGGTCCATACTTGATGAGAAAGGGGGGCAAAAAGAAGTAACATTTCAGTTTAGGGAGGCATAATGTACAAGATAATTTTCTTCCCCCCTTTCAAAACACTGAATTGACAACATGTTTAAACCTTCTTCTCCTTTCCCCACTGCAAAGGCAAAGTCACTTCTCAAATTAATCTTTAGACCAGAATAGAATTAACCAGGTTGGAAAAGACCTTCGAGATAGAGTCCAACCTATCACCCAACACCATCTGATCAACTAAACCATGGCACCAAGCACCCCAACCAATCTCTTCCTAGACACCTTCAGGGATGGTGACTCCACCACCTCCCTGGGCAGCACATTCCAATGGCCAATCACTCCTTCTGGGAAGAACCTCTTCCTAACATCCAGCCTAAACTTCCCCTGGTGCAGCTTGAGACTGTGTCCTCTTGTTCTGCTGCTGGTTGCCTGGCAGAAGAGATCAACACCCACCTGCCCACAACCTCCCTTCAGGGAGGTGCAGAGAGCAAGAAGGTCTCGCCTGAGCCTCCTCTTCTCCAGCCTAAGCAACCCCAGCTCCCTCAGCCTCTCCTCACAGGGCTGTGCTCCAAACCCCTCCCCAGCTTTGTTGCCCTTCTCTGGACACCTTCCAGCAACTCAACATCTTTCCTAAACTGAGGGCCCCAGAAGTGGACACAGGACTCAAGATGTGGCCTAACCACTACTGACTACAGGGGCACAATGACTTCCCTACTTATGTATCAACTGGATTACTACATTCCTTCTGGTGTCTTCCTGAAAACTCCCCCAGAACTTACTCTTTTCCATTGCTAGGACATCATTAGCTTACCCACCACAAACATACCCACAGCACTGCAGCCGTTGTGAGAGATGACCCTTAGCCTTTGTGTCAGCCTTGCAGCTCATGGCAGGAAAAACAAACAAATAAATAAATGATCACCCAAAGCCCTTTTAGCTGAAGATGCCAAAGGGTCATTCATGCTCTCCCTCCCCCAGCCCAGTTCAACTTTGCTCACAAATGCTTCAGCAAGCACTGAAGCACCAGAATGCTCTGCACTCGGATCCTGCTGCCGTTCCCAGGGATACTAAGAGGAGGAAGCAAGCCACAAGGTTCAGCAAGGACTATCTACAACTGTGACACCTTATTGTTGTCTACAACTTCTTGTTGTCTGCAAGAGGGCCAGTGGCATCCAGGAACAGTGTGGCCAGCAGGAGCAGGAAAGTCATTGTGACCCTGTGCACTGCACTGGTTAGGCCACACCTTGACATAGAATAGAACAGAATAGAATAGAACAGAACAGACCAGAACAGACCAGACCAGACCAGAATAGAACAGACCAGAACAGACCAGACCAGACCAGAACAGAATAGACCAGAACAGAATAGACCAGAACAGAATAGAATAGAATAGACCAGACCAGGCTGGAAGAGACCTTCAAGATCATCATGTTGAACCTCTGCCTGGCTACAACCTCCCTTCAGGGAGTTTCAGACAGCAAGAAGGTCTCCCCTGAGCCTCCTCTTCTCCAGGCTAAGCAACCCCAGCTCCCTCAGCCTCTCCTCACAGGGCTGCGTTCCAAACCCCTCCCCAGCCTCATTGCCCTTCTCTGGACAAGCTCCAGCAAGTCAACCTCCTTCCTAAACTGAGGGGCCCAGAATTGGATACAGGACTCAAGGTGTGGCCTAACCAGTGCAGTGTACAGGGGCAGAATGCCCTCCCTGCTCCTGCTGGCCACACTGTTCCTGATGCAGGCCAGGATGCCATTGGCCCTCCTGGCTGTGTCCAGTTCTAGGGCCCTCAGTATAGGAAAGATGTTGAGTTGCTGGATGGTGTCCAGAGAAGGGCAACAAAGCTGGGGAGGGGTTTGGAGCACAGCCCTGTGAGGAGAGGCTGAGGGAGCTGGGGTTGCTTAGCCTGGAGAAGAGGAGGCTCAGGAGTGACCTCATTGCCCTCTACAACTCCCTGAAAGGTGGTTGTAGCCAGGAAGGGGTTGGTCTCTTCTGCAAGGCAACCAGCACCAGAACAAGAGGACACAGTCTCAAGCTGTGCCAGGGGAGGTTTAGGCTGGATGTTAGGAAGAAGTTCTTCCCAGAAAGAGAGATTAGATTGGCCATTGGAATGTGCTGCCCAGGGAGGTGGTGGAGTCACCATCACTGGAGGTGTTTAGGAAGAGACTGGATGAGGCACTTGGTGCCATGGTTTAGTTGATTAGATGGTGTTGGGTGACAGGTTGGACTCAATGATCTCAAAGGTCTCTTCCAGCCTGGTTAATTCTCTTCTAACCTGTCTTAAGATGTGTGTCAGTGTACACAGGCACACAAGTGAGGCTGGTAAGTCAGTACACACAGACTTTAAAAGCTATTGATCTCCAAGCTTTTTCATTCCCAAAATCAGCATATGCTTTCAAAGTTCAATGACTACTTGTCTTTAAATGTTTTCTTTACCAATATATTAGAAACTTTGGTGGTTTTTTTTTAATGTACTCCACCTTACCCTCAGTTTCAGTGCTGCTGAATATGCAAGCTCAGTGTTTTTCCTTTCCATGGACACCCAGACCCTTGAAGGTACTGGGCTGTTTTTTTTGTTGGGGTTTTGGTTTGGGTTGGGCTTTTTTCTCCCCCCTTCCCTGTTTTTCCCTATCTGTTTGTTTTAACAGAGCATCAGCCAACATGGCACAGGCTTGCTCTTCAACTGCCAAAAGCATTGCTGGTATCACAGTGATGTCAGCAGTGTTTTGTTAGTAACATTGGCTTTCTCTCTGAAGGGGCAGAACACGCACATTGCCAGGCCAGGCCTTACTGGAAGCTATTGTCAGCTAACTTAGCCCAGCAGCGTGAGAGCTCCAGAGCAAGAAATCATCCAGAAAAGATCTGGGATCACCTCAATCTCTCCAAACTCACTACTGCTGCAGAACAGAATAGAACAGAGCGGGTCAGAAGAGACCTTCAAGAGCACCGAGTCCAACCTATCATCCAACACCACCTAATCAACTAAACCATGGCACCAAGCACCCCATCCAGTCTCCTCCTGAACACCTCCAGTGATGGTGACTCCACCACCTCCCTGGGCAGCACATTCCAATGGCCAATATCTCTTTCTGGGAAGAACTACTTCCTAACATCCAGCCTAAACCTCCCCTGGTGCAGCTTGAGACTGTGTCCTCTTGTTCTGGTGCTGGTTGCCTGGGAGAAGAGACCAACCCTCACCTGGCTACACCCTCCCTTCAGGGAGTTTCAGACAGCAAGAAGGTCTCCCCTGAGCCTCCTCTTCTCCAGGCTAAGCAACCCCAGCTCCCTCAGCCTCTCCTCACAGGGCTGTGCTCCAAACCCCTCCCCAGCTTTGTTGCCCTTCTCTGGACACCTTCCAGCAACTCAACCTCTTTCCTAAACCGAGTGGCCCAGAACTGGACACAGGACTGAAGGTGTGGCCTAACCAGTGCAGTGTCCAGGGGCAGAATATAATTGAGTCAAACACTGCATTGATAACTATAAATAATCTTTGATCAGATAACTCATGGAGTCTCCATGCAGCACTAAAACTACAGTGCTAGACAAAGCTCCAGCTTGGCACAGTCACAAAAGATTTAGACTTGTGTCAAATCCTGTTTTGTCAGTTGATTCGTTACTAGATTTGGAAGGGCAGGCTACATGAAGTGCCTGGTTTAAATCTGAGGTTACACTCTAGCAGGCACATCTTTTCCTGCAAAATCCTGTGTTCAGTGTGTGTGTGTGTAGGTAAGTCTGCAAGGGGGAAGGTGAGGTGGAAGACTGCAAAAGTAAGTCCAGGGTTAATTATTTTTTTTTCACTGATTACCTCTTCTATGCCTTCAGTTGCTTTGATTTCTGAGTGTATGGACAGATGGGCAGAGTCCAAGGGCATGAGATTTAACACATCCAAGTGGCAGGTACTGCACATTGGCCACAACAACCCCATGCAGAGCTACAGGCTGGGGTCAGAGTGGCTGGAGAGCTCCCAAACAGAGAGGGACCTGGGGGTAATGGTTGACAGCTGGCTGAACACGAGCCAGCAGTGTGCCCAGGTGGACAAGTAGGCCAATGGCATCCTGGCCTGCATCAGGAATAGTGTGGCCAGCAGGAGCAGGGAGGTCATTGTGCCCCTGGACTCAGCACTGGTTAGGCAACACCTTGAGTCCTGTGTCCAGTTCTGGGCCCCTCAGTTTAGGAATGATGTTGAGTTGCTGGAAGGTGTCCAGAGAAGGGCAACAAAGCTGGGGAGGGGTTTGGAGCACAGCCCTGTGAGGAGAGGCTGAGGGAGCTGGGCTTGCTTAGCCTGGAGAAGAGGAGGCTCAGGGGAGACCTTATTCATAGAATATTCATAGAATCAACCAGGTTGGAAAAGACCTCAAAGATCATTAAGTCCAACCTATTACCTAATCCCTAACACCTCCTGGCAACTGAACCATGGCTCCAAGTGCCACATCCAAGCCTTTGTTGAACACCTCATAGTATCAGTCAGGGTTGGAAGGGACCACAAGGATCATCTAGTTCCAACCCCCCTGCCATGGGCAGGGACACCCCACACTACATCAGCCTGGCCACAGCCTCATCCAGCCTGGGCTTAAACACCTCCAGGGATGGGGCCTCAACCACCTCCCTGGACAACCCATTCCAGGGCTTCACCACTCTCATGGGGAAGAACTTCCTCCTCACCTCCAGCCTCTTGCTCTCTACAGCTCCCTGAAGGGAAGTTGTAGGCTGGTGGGGGTGGTCTCTTCTCCCAGGCAACCAGCACCAGAACAAGAGGACACAGTCTCAAGCTGCACCAGGGGAGGTTTAGGCTGGATGGTAGGAAGAAGTTCTTCACAGAAAAAGTGATTGGCCATTGGAATGTGCTGCCCAGGAAGGTGGTGGAGTCACCACCACTGGAAGTGTTTAGGAAGAGACTGGATGGGGCACTTGGTGCCATGGTTTAGTTGATTAGCTGGTGTTGGGTGATAGGTTGGACTCGATCTCAAAGGTCTTTTCCAACCTGGTTAATTCTATTCTATTCCATGTTGTACACATCATCACACAAGAGCTTAAGCTAAGAGATCACACTAGCCCAAAAATTAAGAAGGACAACTCAATCCTCTCCCTCTTGGATGTTTTTTAAGGAGGAAAGCCACATTCTGTTGGAAAGGGTAAACATGGCAGCAGCTGAGGAAAGCAACAAACTCAACACATGAAACCTTTTGAGACATGCCCAAATTAACTTTGAACTGTGGGGAGGTGGGAGTATCATAGTGACAAGTGACAGTTCAAGGAAGAGCAAATCCAGTCATGCAGAAGGTCCCTGAGGAAACCCTGCTGTCTTGCCTTCTAACTGTAAATACAACTAGATTCTAGCTCTGAAGCACTCAGAAACCTCAGGAACTCGAGACACTTTAACTGTACCAACAGATCACAGAACCAGTAAGTTGGAAAAGACCTCAGAGATCAAGTCCATCCTATCACCCAAGACCTCAGGACTAACTAAACCATGGCTTCAAGTGCCACATCCAGTCCCTTTTTAAACACCTCCAGGGATGGCAGCACATTCCAATGACTAATGACTCTCTTTGTCAAGAACTTTCTCCTCACCTCCAGCCTAAACTTACCCTGGCACAGTTTGAGACTGTGTCCTCTTGTTCTGCTGCTGGTTGCCTGGGAGAAGAGACCAACCCCTTCCTGGCTACAAACAACTTTCAGGAGTTATAGACAGCAAGAAGGTCTCCCCTGAGCCTCCTCTTCTCCAGGCTAAGCAACCCCAGCTCCCTCAGCCTCTCCTCACAGGGCTGTGCTCAAGGCCTCTCCCCAGCTTTGTTGCCCTTCTCTGGACACCTTCAAGTGTCTCAATGTCCTTCTTAAACTGAGGGGCCCAGAACTGGACACAGGACTCAAGGTGTGGCCTAACCAGTGCTGAGTCCAGAGGCACAATGACTTCCCTGCTCCTGCTAGCCACACTATTCCTGATGCAGGGCAGTTGGCAACCTGGGCACACTGCTGGCTCCTGTTCAACCACCTGTCAATCAGCACCCCCAGGTCCCTTTCTGCCTGGCTGCTCTCCAGCCAGAGCATGCTAATAAAACCCAATTATGCAGTTAAAAACAACACTCACAAATGATTGCAGTGCAATTAGGTATGATGTCACAACCCGGGCTGCAGACAGCACTGAAAGATGACTGTATCCAAACTGGCAAGAGAGAATCCTACCCTAAAAAGAACCCCACGAGACTGATCCAAAACATTAATGCTCTGAAGACTGCAGACTTAAGCCTGAGTAGAAACCATCTTAAAAATGCCAAGGGTGTTTCATAGTATCACAGTATCAGTCAGGGTTGGAAGGGACCACAAGGATCATCTAGTTCCAACCCCCCTGCCATGGGCAGGGACACCCCACACTACATCAGCCTGGCCACAGCCTCATCCACCCTGGGCTTAAACACCTCCAGGGACAGGGCCTCAACCACCGCCCTGGACAACCCATTCCAGGGCTTCACCACTCTCATGGGGAAGAACTTCCTCCTCACCTCCAGCCTCAATCTCCCCACCTCCAGCTTCATTCCATTCCCCCTAGTCCTAGCACTACCTGAGATCCTGAGCAGTCCCTCCCCAGCCTTCCTGTAGGCCCCCTTCAGATACTGGAAGGCCACAATGAGGTCACCTGGGAGCCTTCTCTTCTCCAGACTGAACAGCCCCAACTCCTTCAGTCTGTCCTCACAGGAGAGGTGCTCCAGCCCTCTGATCATCCTCCTGGCCCTTCTCTGGACACCTTCCAGCACCTCCAGATCCCTCTAGGAATAGGGGCTCCAGAATTGGAGGTAGTACTCCAGGTGGGGTCTCCCCAGAGCTGAGCAGAGGGGGAGGATCACCTCCCTTGCCCTGCTGGCCACACTTCTGATGTAGTCCAGGATCTGATTGGCTTTGTGGGCTGCAAGTGCACACTGAGAGCTGCTGTTGAGCTTCTCCTCCCCCAGCACCCCCAAGTCTCTCTCCTCAGGGCTGCTTTTCAGCCAGTCCCTGCCCAGCCTGCATTTGTGCATTTGTGTATTTGTGTTTGACAGGCAGCTATAGATGATACTGAAATGAGGCAGGTCAAGTCTAGAATACTTTGCTTGTAACATAGTTAAAGCCCTGACTATGAAGCTGCACAAGTTTCATACACTTTGGTACAGCACTAAAATGACTGCTTCTGACAAGTCCAACATCTGCATGTCTTGGGACTGTTCTTTCATAATCTATCACACTGAATCACTGACTGAATCATTGCTTGAGTCTAAATGTTCACATGGTGATTTAATCCTGGCAGCATCCATTAAAAGTTTGTTGAAGTGAAGAGATTAATATTTTATCACTAACTTAGTGGGTACTGCTCACTAGAATTAACCAGGTTGGAAAAGACCTGGGAGATGATCAAGTCCAACCAGCCATCCAACATTATCTAATCAACCATGGCACCAAGTGCCTCATCCAGTCTCTTCCTAACCACCTCCAGAGATGGTAACTCCATCAGCAACCTGGGCAGCACAATCCAATCACTTTCTAGGAGTTGATCTGCTGGAGGGTAGAGAGGCTTTACAGAGAGACCTCGACAGGCTGGACAGATGGGCAGAGTCTCCTGCCCTTGGGGGCAGGAGACTGAACACATCCAAGTGCCAGGTGCTGCACATTGGCCACAACAACCCCATGCAGTGCTACAGGCTGGGGTCAGAGTGGCTGAGAGCAGCCAGGAAGAGAGGGACCTGGGGGTGCTGGTCGAAGGTAGGATGAACATGAGCCAGCAGCGTGCCCAGGTAGCCAAGAGGGCCAATGGCATCCTGGCCTGCATCAGGAACAGTGTGGCCAGCAGGAGCAGGGAGGGCATTCTGCCCCTGTACACTGCACTGGTTAGGCCACACCTTGAGTCCTGTGTCCAGTTCTGGGCCCCTCAGTTTAGGAAGGAGGTTGACTTGCTGGAAGGTGTCCAGAGAAAGGCAATGATGCTGGGGAGGGGTTTGGAGCACAGCCCTGTGAGGAGAGGCTGAGGGAGCAGGGGTTGCTTAGCCTGGAGAAGAGGAGGCTCAGGGGAGACCTTATTGCTCTCTACAACTACCTGAAGGGAGGTTGTGGGCAGGTGGGGGTTGGTCTCTTCTCCCAGGCAACCAGCAGCAGAACAAGAGGACACAGTCTCAGGCTGCACCAAGGGAGGTTCAGGTTGGATGTTAGGAAGAAGTTCTATACAGAGAGAGTGATTGCCCATTGGAATGGGCTGCCTGGGGAGGTGGTGGAGTCACCATCATTGGAGGTGTCCAGGAGGAGACTTGATGGGGTGCTTGGTGCCATGGTTTAGTTGTTTAGGTGGGTTGGATTGGTTGATGGGTTGGACATGATGATCTTGAAGGTCTCTTCCAACCTGGTTTGGTTTATTCTAAATAAATAAAGAGTTCTGTGAAGAACTTCTTCCTAACGTCCAGCCTAAACTTCCCTTCCTAACATCCAGTTTAAACCTCCCCTGGCGCAGCCTGAGACTGTGTCCTCTTGTTCTGGTGCTGGTTGCCTGGCAGAAGAGACCAAGTCCCAGCTGGCTACAACCTCCCTTCAGGGAGTTGTAGAGAGCAAGAAGGTCTCCCCTGAGCCTTCTCCAGGCTAAGCAACCCCAGCTCCCTCAGCCTCTCCTCACAGGGCTGTGCTCCAAACCCCTCCCCAGCTTTGTTGCCCTTCTCTGGACACCTTCCAGCAACTCAACATCATTCCTAAACTGAGGGGCCAGAACAGAAAACCTGCAGTCACTGTTGAAAAGTCACATAAAACAAGGAAAGGAGATTAGAAACATTAAGATGCAGAAATGAAATGGTGTCAATGTCTGTAGTTCAGAGAAAAAGATACAGAGGAAAGCAGGGTGCCCGAGGTGTCAAGACTACATGAATGAACTATCTTAATCCTGGATGTTCTTAAAATGCCCATGTCACACAGCTATGACTAAGTGTTTTTAAAGGGACAGTTAGTTCTTGAAGCCCAAACACTCTGCCAGCACTGATTGCCACCGGAATAGAATAGAATTAACCAGGTTGGGAAAAGACCTCTGAGATTGAGTCCAACCTATCACCCAACACAGTATCACACTATCACCAAGGCTGGTAGAGACCTCAAGGATCATCGAGTCCAGCCTGTCCCACAGACCTCATGACTAAACTATGGCACCAAGTGCCACGTCTAATTCCCTCTTGAACACCTCCAGGGATGGTGACTCCATCACCTCCCTGGGCAGCACATCCCAATGAAGAATGACTCTCTCAGTGAAGAACTTTCTCCTCACCTTGAGCCTAAACTCCCCTGCTGCAGCTTGAGACTGTGTCCTCTTCTTCTGGTGCTGCTTGCCTGGGAAAAGAGACCAACCCCCACATGGCTACAATCTCCCTTCAGGTAGTTGTAATGGGCAATGAGGTCTCCCCTGAGCCTCCTCTTCTCCAGGCTAAACAACCCCAGCTCCCTCAGCCTCTCCTCACAGGGTTGTGCTCAAGGCCTCTCCCCAGCCTTGTTGCCCTTCTCTGGACATCTTCAAGTGTCTCAATGTCCTTCTTAAACTGAAGGGCCCAGAACTGGACACAGGACTCGAGGTGTGGCCTAACCAATGCAGAGTCCAGGGGCACAATGACCTCCCTGCTCCTGCTGGCCACACTATTCCTAATGCAGGCCAGGATGCCATTGGCCACCTGGGCACACTGCTGGCTCATGTTTAGGCAGCTGTCAATCAGCACCCCCAGGTTCCTCTCTGTTTGGCAGCTCTCAGTCACTCTGACCCCAGCCTGTAGCTCTGCATGGGGTTGTTGTGGCCAAAGTGCAGCACCTGGCACTTAGACTTGTTGAATGCCATCCCATTGGACTCTGCCCATCTGTCCAGTCGGTCGAGGTCCCTCTGCAGAGCCCTTTCTGCCCTCTAACTGACCAACATCTGCTCCTAACTTGGTGTCATCTGCAAACTTGCTGCTGACTGACTCAACCCCCTCCTCCAGATCATCAGTGAAGATATTAAAGACCATGAGGATATTAAACACCATCTAATCAACTAAACCACAGGCACAACTGAACGTCTCTCTGCAGCTTCCAGTGAAAGACTGAGGTTTTGTACTGTTCCTATAACTTGGTTACAAGCTTTGGATGCAGTTCTTTCCTTCTTTTCTTTTTTGTTCTAGGTTATGCAGTCCACTCTGAGCTCTAGCAGCAGGGATACAGACGTGCTGGAAATGTTAGCAATACATCTTTGGCAGAGGTTAAGAATAGCCCCAAAGATAAGCAGCGGCCTAAACTTGGCAGCTATGAACTGGGCCTCTAAGCAGGCACAAAACATTCTCCTGATGCTCAGACTCATTTGTTCTCCAACACTGAATGTCCTGGCTCCAAAGCCACACAAAAGTTTAATGATGTGACAATCCCTGCTGTCACAAAGTTTGGAGAGATTCAGGTCACAGGGGGAAAAAACAAGGGGGGGGGAGAGAGGGAAGAGGGAGAGAGGAAAATAACAAATAATCACCCATGGGTAATTTGCCACAAGAGGAACTCACTGAAGAGAATTAGATAATAGGTGTGGGGAGTTGGGTTTTTCCCATCATCAAGATTCTATATTCCCTCCCTTCCCCATCCCAAAGCTACAGGAGAAGGATGACACTTGGTGTTAGAAGAATCTGTGTGTATTTGACCCTTGAATCTTGGGCAGGATTAAAAGGAAACCTCTGATAAACTTGTTCTTTATTTAGGAGAGCCATGCTCAATCATTTATGTTCCAAAGCTCTCAGAAGCTCGAAGCATTTTAAGTCAGTCTTTGTCATATGCAGCCATATCAAACTAGAAGCATTTCAAGTCAGTCTTTGTCATATGCAGCCATATCAAACTAGAAGCATTTCAAGTCAGTCTTTGTCATATGCAGCCATATTAAACTAGAAGCATTTTAAGCCAGTCTTCCTCGTACCACAGAATCATAGTATCAGTCAGGGTTGGAAGGGACCACAGGGATCATCCAGTCCCAGCCCCCCTCCCAGGTTGGAAAAGACCTCAGAGATCATCAAGTCCAATCTATTACCTAATCCCTAACACCTCCTGGCAACTAAACCACGGCTCCAAGTGCCACATCCAAGCCTTTGTTGAACACCTCATAGTATCAGTCAGGGTTGGAAGGGACCACAAGGATCATCTAGTTCCAACCCCCCTGCCATGGACAGGGACACCTCACACTACATCAGCCTGCCCAGAGCCTCATCCAGCCTGGGCTTAAACACCTCCAGGGATGGGGCCTCAACCACCTCCCTGGACAACCCAGTGCAGGGCTTCACCACTCTCATGGGGAAGAACTTCCTCCTCACCTCCAGCCTCAATCTCCCCACCTCCAGCTTCATTCCATTCCCCCTAGTCCTATCACTACCTGATAGCCTGAGCAGTCCCTCCCCAGCCTTCTTGGAGGCCCCCTTCAGATACTGGAAGGCCACAATTAGGTCACCTCAGAGCCTTCTTTTCTCCAGACTGAACAGCCCCAACTCTTTGCATCTTTATTTAACTAAACCTGGGGAGTTAGGTTAGCAGAGAAAGGGGGAGTTTAAAAATGCATGTAGCACCACCCATTACAATTAATTCTGCCTTTCATAAGCAGGAGTGGCACATTGAATCTATCTTCATTAACACCAATGTTCAGCATTTAGCATTCTCTGACCCCACAATGCCATCTATACCATCTCTCCTCAAGCCACTGTAATCCTAAATTACTGGGGAAATAATTTGAAGTCATGTCAGCAATTGATGAATTCCCTCAGCTGATAAAACACATCCATTTTGTTTACAGAGGAACTACTTCTTAGAATTCCATGTTCCATGTCCAAAACTAAAGTCTACTTGATGTCTTGTTTGTACCAGCAAAGCCTACCAAGAGGAGGAGAGCAGAGGAGAGCAGAGGAGAGCAGAGGAGAGCAGAGGAGAGCAGAGGAGAGCAGAGGAGAGCAGAGGAGAGCAGAGGAGAGCAGAGGAGAGCAGAGGAGAGCAGAGGAGAGCAGAGGAGAGCAGAGGAGAGCAGAGGAGAGCAGAGGAGAGCAGAGGAGAGCAGAGGAGAGCAGAGGAGAGCAGAGGAGAGCAGAGGAGAGCAGAGGAGAGCAGAGGAGAGCAGAGGAGAGCAGAGGAGAGCAGAGGAGAGCAGAGGAGAGCAGAGGAGAGCAGAGGAGAGCAGAGGAGAGCAGAGAGGAGAGCAGAGGAGAGCAGAGGAGAGCAGAGGAGAGCAGAGGAGAGCAGAGGGGAGCAGAGGAGAGCAGAGGAGAGCAGAGGGGAGCAGAGGAGAGCAGAGGAGAGCAGAGGAGAGCAGAGGGAGAGCAGAGGAGAGCAGAGGAGAGCAGAGCAGCTGTTTTTTCTAGCTAGTGATGGATACTGCTAAGCAATACTTGGAATAGTGAATAAATGTTTAAGCTATATGCAAGGCGTGTTTCCTTCCTCAGACTGACTGTCAAATACACTAGCCATGATAATCAACAGTATGACCCCTAAATTTTAGCTAATATAATAATAGTTGTATCCAGTTCTGGGCCCCTCAGTTTAGGAAAGATGTTGAGTTGCTGGAAGGTGTCCAGAGAAGGGCAACAAAGCTGGGGAGGGGTTTGGAGCACAGCCCTGTGAGGAGAGGCTGAGGGAGCTGGGGTTACTTAGCCTGGAGAAGAGGAGGCTCAGGGGAGACCTTCTTGCTGTCTGAAACTCCCTGAAGGGAGGTTGTAGCCAGGTGGGGGTTGGTCTCTTCTGCCAGGCAACCAGCACCAGAACAAGAGGACACAGTCTCAAGCTTTCCAACCTAAGTGATACTGTGTACTGTGTGAAAGAAGCTGTACCAGCAGAAGTTTAGGCTTGAGGTGAGGAGAAAGTTCTTCACTGAGAGAGGAGTTTGCCATTGGAATGTGCTGCCCAGGGAGGTGGTGGAGTCACCATCCCTGGAGGGGTTCAAGAGGGGACTGGATGTGGCACTTGAAGCCATGGTTTAGTCATGAGGTCTGCAGTGACAGGTTGGACTCAATGATCTTTGAGGTCTCTTCCAACTTTGGTGATACTACTGTGAAACAAGAGGACACAGTCTCAAGCTGCACCAGGGAGGTTTAGGCTGGATGTTAGGAGGAAGTTCTTCCCAGCAAGAGTGATTGGCCATTGGAATGTGCTGCCCAGGGAGGTGGTGGAGTCACCATCATTGGAGGTGTTTAGGAAGAGACTGGATGAGGCACTTGGTACCATGGTTTAGTTGATTAGATGATGTTGAGAGACAGGTTGGAGCCAAAGGTCTTTTCCAATGTGGTTAACTCTATTCTACTCAAATAAAGATGCCAACATAAAACATGAGAATTAAGAAATGCAGAGCAATTCAGCATACAGCAAAACACAGGAAGGCATCTTCAGCACAAAGCAGCTCAAGAGATTTGTCTCCCTTTCTTAACATGAAGAGCAGAGAAGAGAGTGAACATCTCATTCAGTTTCTCTCCCTTCCCCTCACAGCACAGGACCCAAGTTCCATGGTTTTGCCTAGCCAATTCCCACTTTTGTCTTTTGGGGATCAGTGTGCCACCCCTTCCCAACCAAAATGCACTTCTTAACTTAAGCAAGAAGGATTTGGGCTCCAAGTCCTTAAGTATTTTAGCCATGTAGGTTAGCCTGCCTATAATTAGCCCTCCTGATGACTTAAACAGGGTTTGATGATTGCTGAACTCATCACCTTTAATAAACACTCCTGACTCAGCATCAAGCAGAATAGAGACATTTTCATCAACTCATTTAGCTTAAGACTTCTTGGCAAGCAAGACTAGGAAAGAACTGACAGCTCTTCTAAGAGCAGTGCAAGCAGGAACAGGCATGCAGCTATGTTAACAAGTGAAAGAGAAAATATTGTCAGGAAACTGAATCCAGAATCATTCCAGGCAATTGTTCCCATACTCCTCTGCTTTGCATTTTAAAGTGAGCAATCAGTAAGCAGACACTACCCAGACAACAAAGAAGAGTCCTTATCTAAGTGTTCTGGTAAGGGACTGGCCCTTGGGTTTTAGTGTGATTAAATACTAACAGGCTCTAGAAGCCAAGTTCTATCATGGGAGAGGAGAGGGGGAGAGGAGAGGGGGAGAGGAGAGGGGGAGAGGAGAGGGGGAGGAGGAGGGGGAGGGAGGGGGAGAGGAGAGGGGGGAGGAGGGAGAGGGGGAGAGGAGAGGGGGGAGGGGGAGAGGAGGAGGGGGGAGAGGAGGGGGAGAGGGGGAGGGGAGAGGGGAGGGGAGAGGAGGGGGGGAGGGAGAGGGGGAGAGGGGAGAGGGGGAGAGGAGAGGGGGAGAGGAGGGGGAGAGGAGAGGGGAGGGGGAGGAGGAGGGGGAGAGGAGGGGGGAGAGGGGAGAGGAGGGGGGGAGAGGGAGAGGGGGAGGGAGGGGGAGAGGAGAGGGGAGAGGGGGGGGGAGAGGGGGAGAGGGGGAGAGGAGAGGGGGAGAGGATAACCAGGTTGGAAAAAAACTCTGAGATCATTGAGTCCAACCTATCACCCAACACCATCTAATCAATTAATAATAATAACAAACCAGGTTGGAAGAGACCTTCAAGATCATTGTGTCCAACCCATCAACCAATCCAACCCACCTAAACAACTAAACCACGGCACCAAGCACCCCATCAAGTCTCCTCCTGAACACCTCCAGTGATGGTGACTCCACCACCTCCCTGGGCAGCACATTCCAATGGCCAATCTCTCTTTCTGGGAAAAACTTCTTCGTAACATCCAGCCTAAACTTCCCCTGTTGCAGCTTGAGACTGTGTCCTCTTGTTCTGGTGCTGGTTGCCTGGGAGAAGAGACCAATTTCCACCTGTCTACAACCTCCCTTCAGGGAGTTTTATAGAGCAAGAAGGTCTCCCCTGAGCCTCCTCTTCTCCAGGCTAAACAACCCCAGCTCCCTCAGCCTCTCCTCACAGGGCTGTGCTCCAAACCCCTCCTCAGCCTTGTTGCCCTTCTCTGGACACCTTCCAGCAACTCAACATCTTTCCTAAACTTGGACAAGATAACAGCATATAAAATGAAAGCACATTTATTTCACTACTTGGTGGTCAAAGAGGATGAAGCTGGTGACTTCTGAATCAAAGATTTAAATGTCACTGTTGAGTGACCCTCAGTGTGGAGTTGTCAGTGCTGAGCAGGAATCGTCTCAGCAAGTCACCTGCCACGCAAGCCAGGAAATAACACTACAAGCCCAGCGTACCTAGAGTGGAAGAATCAATAAAGACATAAAAGGACATGTGCCCACTAAGACCTTCAGCAAACAAACAAACAGCAGAATCAGATGTGAGAATTATTTCATCTGCTTACTGTTGTCCAGAACTGAAACCTTCCCACAACTTGCAAATCATAGAATCACAGAATCAGTAAGGTTGGAAAAGACCTCAGAGATCATCTAGTCTAGTGTGGGGTGTCCCTGCCCATGGCAGGGGGGTTGCAACTAGATGATCCAACCCTGATACTATGATACTAAGTCCAACTTATCACCCAACACATGAGGACTAACTAAATCATGGCTTCAAGAGCCACATCCAATCCCTTTTTGAACACCTCCAGTGATGGTGACTCCACCACCTCCCTGAGCAGCACATTCCAATGGCCAATCTCTCTCTCTGGGAAGAATTTCTTCCTAACATCCAGCCTAAACCTTCTCTGGCACAGTTTGAAACTGTGTCCTCTTGTTCTGGTGCTGCTTGCCTGAGAGAAGAGACCAACCCCCACCTGGCTACAACCTCCCTTCAGGGAGGTGTAGAGAGCAAGAAGGTCTCCCCTGAGCCTCCTCTTCTCCAGGCTAAGCAACCCCAGCTCCCTCAGCCTCTCCTCACAGGGCTGTGCTCAAGGCCTCTCCCCAGCTTTGTTGCCCTTCTCTGGACACATTCAAGTGTCTCAATGTTCTTCTTAAACTGAGTAGCCCAGAACTGGACACAGGACTCAAGATGTGGCCTAACCAGTGTTGAGTACAGGGACACAATGACTTCCTTGCCACGATGCCATTGGCCTTCTTGGCCACCTGAGCAAGCTGCTGGTCCATGCCCAGCCAGCTGTCAAGCAGAACCCCCAGGTCCCTTTCTGCCTGGCTGCTCTCCAGCCACTCCAACCCCAGCTGAAGCTCTGCAAGGTAATGTTGTGACCAAAGTGCAGCACCTGGGACCTGTTCCTGGAACCTGCAGCCTTCTTGGCCACCTGGGCACACTGCTGGCTCATGTTTAGATGGCTGTCAACCAGCACCCCTAGGTCATGAACATCATCTGAACATCAAACTCTTATCTCCAGTACCTTGCTACCACACAAGATTGTCAGCCAGCTTTTCTAAGCACACAAATCCTTTCCCAAAGATTCCCATAATCCTATACACTAGTTTTATTGATAACACCTGCACACCCCAATAATTGCACTAGAACAAAAGTCATTTTGCCTAGCACATCTTGAAGTCAGCTTTGTCTACAGACTCCCTGGAAACTTGGTTGACATAGCAGAGTCTCTTGGAAAGACTGCCCTGCTGAAATTGGTATCTGCTTTTCCCTCTTAGCAAAGATCACACTATCACAGTATGGCCAAGGTTGGAAGAGACCCCAAAGATCATCGAGTCCAACCTGTCACCACAGACCTCATGGCCAGAACATGGCACCAAGTGCCACATCCAGTGCACTCTTGAACACCTCCAGGGATGGTGACTCCACCACCTCCCTGGGCAGCACATTCCAATGACAAACGACTTGCTCGGTGAAGAACTTTCTCCTCACCTCCAGCCTAAACCTCCCCTGGTGCAGCCTGAGACTGTGTCCCCTAAGATGAAGCAGTTGTCTTCCAGTTTCAAAACCTTTTTTTTTTTTGCCTCTCTTCCCAATCTTAAATTCAGTAGAGGACACTTCCTTCCCCACCTGGAGTATTGCCTCCAGTTCTGGAGCCCCTATTCCTAGAGGGATCTGGAGGTGCTGGAAGGTGTCCAGAGAAGGGCCAGGAGGATGATCAGAGGGCTGGAGCACCTCTCCTGTGAGGACAGACTGAAGGAGTTGGGGCTGTTCAGTCTGCAGAAGAGAAGGCTCTGAGGTGACCTCATTGTGGCCTTCCAGTATCTGAAGGGGGCTACAGGAAGGCTGGGGAGGGACTGCTCAGGATCTCAGGGAGTGATAGAACTAGGGGGAATGGAATGAAGCTGGAGGTGGGGAGATTGAGGCTGGAGGTGAGGAGGAAGTTCTTTGCCATGAGAGTGGTGAAGCCCTGGAATGGGTTGTCCAGGGAGGTGGTTGAGGCCCCAGCCCTGGAGGTGTTTAAGCCCAGGGTGGATGAGGCTGTGGCCAGCCTGATGTAGTGTGGGGTGTCCCTGCCCATGGCAGGGGGGTTGGAACTAGATGATCCTTGTGGTCCCTTCCAACCCTGACTGACTCTATGATTTTCATGAGGAAGGCATTCCACTCTACAGATTTTAACTGAAATGCTTTCCAGATTCAGTAAGCATCTTGGGGTTTATATATTGTATGGCCTTATTTATTCCACATAGCACACTGAGATCCCAGAGACCTTTAGCCTCTTTTCCAGTCTGTTACATCAGCCTCTCAGCTATTGGGCTGCATATCATTCCTCAAATAGCAGAAACCATTCAGATTTTCTAGCAGTATGCACAGATGCAGCACACCATTCTTTATCTTCCCCCTGCATAAATTGCTTTAAAGGAGATGAGTCCCTAGAGTGATGAGTGTCTAATATGAGCTGCTCCAGAGGTCTGACAGAATACAGAATCATTCAGGTTGAAACAGACCTTTGAGATCAAATCCAACCTATCACCCAACACTATCTCATTAACTAAACCATGGCACCAAGTGCCTCATCCAGTCTCATTTTAAACACTTCCAGTGATGGTGACTCCACCACCTCCCTGGGCAGCACATTCCAGTGGTCAATCTCTCTATGGAGAATTTCTTGCTAACATCCAGTCTAAACTTCCCCTGACACAGCTTGAGACTGTGTCCTCTTGTTCTGGTGCTGGCTGCCTGGCAGAACAGACCAACCCCCACCTGGCTACAATCACCCTTCAGGGAGTTGGAGACAGCAAGAAGGTCTCCTCTGAGCCTCCTCTTCTCCAGGCTAAGCAACCCCAGCTCCCTCAGCCTCTCCTCACAGGGCTGTGCTCCAAACCCCTCCCCAGCTTTGTTGCCCTCCTCTGGACACTTTCCAGCAACTCAACCTCCTTCCTAAACTGAGGGGCCCAGAACTGGACACAGGACTCAAGGTGTGGCCTAACCAGTGCTGAGTCCAGGGGCACAATGACTTCCCTGCTCCTGCTGGCCACGCTATTTCAGATGCAGGCCAGGATGCCATTGGCCTTCTTGGCACCTGAGCACACTGCTGGCCCATGCTCAGCCAGCTGTCAACCAGCACCCCCAGGTCCCTCTCTGCCTGGCTGCTCTGCAGCCACTCCAACCCTAGCTTGTAGCACTGCAGGGGATTGTTGTGACCAAAGTGCAGCACCTGGGACCTGTTCCTGAACCCAGCAGCCCAGAGGCAACACAGCCCCAGCTCCCTGCCCCATGGTCCAAGTCAGGAGCAAGGCAGAGCAGATGTTGCCCCCAGGCAGGTGGAGAGCATGTGCAGGCACAGCTGGGCACACAGGGCAGTGTGATCCCAGCACTCTGGTAAACACCAGCAGCATGCACTGGTGTCCTCTTGCTCCTCTCTGGTCAGGACTGAAGTCCATTAGGAGAGTGTGTACATATGTGCACACAGAGAGAACAGGGCTTGGCCCTTCTTTCACAGTATAACTAAGGCTGGAAGAGACCTCAAGGATCATCGAGTCCAACCTGTCACCACAGACCCCATCACTACACCATGGCTATTCTTTCCACCAAATTCACTCTGATCCCACCTTTCCCTAACCTTGGTCCCTCCTCTTATCATCTCACACCAAGCTGCATACAACCCCTAAGCATCCTTCCCTGCACCCTGTGATTCTAACACCCTTCCCCAAACTGCATGCTGATCCTGCACAGCCTCAACACTTACTCACCAAGGGTCAGCCAGGTCCCCAGGGCTGATGATCATAGTATCATAATATCAGTCAGGGTTGGAAGGGAGCACAAGGATCATCTACTTCCAACCCCCCTGCCATGGGCAGGGACACCCCACACTAGAGCAGACTGGCCAGAGCCTCATCCAGCCTGGGCTTAAACACCTCCAGGGATGAGGCCTCAACCACCTCCCCGGACAACCCACTCCAGGGTTTCACCACTCTCATGGGGAAGAACCTCCTCCTCAGATCCATGATCTCCAGTGACAGCTCTGGCAGGAGCCAGGGCAGGGGGCTTGTTTTCTCTGGCAAGGTTAGTGGGATTCCCCTGCCTGCCACTGTGCCTCAGGGCTTCGCTGGATGTGTAGAGACGTGCCTAAACCCATCACCCATACTATTTCCATCTAAAGCCATTCCAAGAGCAGTTACCAAAGCCATGAAAACAGCATGTCAGAGTTCAAAGCTAATGTGTTTGGGAAATCATCAAGTTCACCACTTGGTTTAAGCTGTGAGCTTTAGATGCAACAACCCAAGCACATTATTCAGCGGGTTTACCTACTCGAGTCGTTGCTCTTAAGTGGCAGGTGCTTACCCATGTGTAATCCTAACAAACCTTTTCCAGCAGTTTACCAGGACACTTAAGCAATAGAAAAAGCACCACATACCCTGTTGACCAGATCATATTATATTTGCTTTATAAACACTCAAGACTGTTAGTGCAATTGCTAAGCAACTGGGGCTATGCACCACTCAGTATTTGCATGGCACCGGCTGGCAGCAGACAGATGATTCTGAGCTCTTAGTTCACAGGATCACACACTCAGCCGACACTGACTGGGCTTTTTAAAGCCTCTCACAAATTACCCAAATCACAGAATGGCCAAAAAACTTCACTCACCACAAGCATTTAGAAGATTTGAGCTGTGAAGAGGTTAAAAACGTGGAAGGTTTGGGCTGCAGAGGAGATGATGAGAAAGTGAGGGTCTAACGGCACAGCAGCTCTGCAAGGTAAGGAAGCAAAGCACAAGCCCTATGAGGAGAGGCTGAGGGAGCTGGGGTTGCTTAGCATAGAGAAGAGGAGACTCAGGGGTGACCTTATTGCTCTCTACAACTACCTGAAGGGAGGTTGTAGACAGGTGGGGGTTGGTCTCTTCTCCCAGGCAGCCAGGGCCAGAACAAGAGGACACAGTCTCAAGCTGCACCAGGGGAGGTTTAGAGTAATTAGGAAAGAATAGACCAGGTTGGAAGAATCCTTCAAGAACGTTGTGTCCAACCTATCATCCAACACCACCTAATCAACTAAACCATGCAACCAAGCACCCTGTCAAGTCTCCTCCTGAACACCTCCAGTGATGATGACTCCAACACCTCCCCAGGCAGCACATTCCAATGGGCAATCACTCACTCTGTGTAGAACTTCCTCCTAACCTCCACTCTATTTTGATACATGAGCCAATATTCTACCTCAGGTTCACTCATTTAAGTAAGAGTAATTGTGCCTGCCTGTTCTGTATTAACCTTCTTCATCACCAGGCAGCAGAACATGTAAGGGTCCATTAAGTTCACTGAGCCAGCACTCAGAATTACAGTAGTATCACCAAGGTTGGAAGAGACCTCAGAGATCATCAAGCCCAACCTGTCACCACAGACCCCATGACTAAACCATGGCACCAAGTGCCACGTCCAACCCCCTCTTGAACAACTCCAGGGATGGTGACTCCACCACCTCCCTGGGCAGCACATTCCAATGACAAATGACTCTCTTGGTGAAGAACTTTCTCCTCATCTCCAGCCTAAACTTCCCCTGGCACAGCTTGAGACTGTGTCCTCATCCAGCCTGGGCTTAAACACCTCCAGGGATGGGGCCCCAACCACCTCCCTGGACAGCCCATTCCAGGGCTTCACCACTCTCATGGGGAAGAACTTCCTCCTCACCTCCAGCCTCAATCTCCCCACCTCCAGCTTCATTCCATTCCCCCTAGTCCTATCACTACCTCAGATCCTGAGCAGTCCCTCCCCAGCCTTCCTGTAGGCCCCCTGCAGATACTGGAAGGCCACAATGAGGTCACCTGGGAGCCTTCTCTTCTCCAGACTGAACAGCCCCAACTCCTTCAGTCTGTCCTCACAGGAGAGGTGCTCCAGCCCTCTGATCATCCTCCTGGCCCTCATGGATTACACTAACAGCCTCTCCCAGAGATTCACTGCTAAATGGTTCGTTCTCTTGGGCAAACAATTCATAGAATAGAATAGAATAGACCAGACCAGGTTGGAAAAGACCTTTGAGATCATTGTGTCAACCTATCACCCAACACCATCTAATCAAATAAACATGGCACCAAGTGCCTCATCCAGTCTCCTCTTAAACACCCCCAGTGATGGTGACTCCACCACCTCCCTGGGCAGCACATTCCAATGGCAAATCACTATTTCCATGAAGAGCTTCTTCCTAACATCCAGCTTAAACTTCCCCTGGTGCAGCTTGAGACTGTGTCCTCTTGTTCTGCTGCTGGTTGCCTGGGAGAAGAGACCAACCCCCACCTGCCTACAACCTCCCTTCAGGGAGTTGTAGAGAAGAGCAAGAAGGTCACCCCTGAGCCTCCTCTTCTCCAGGCTAAGCAACCCCAGCTCCCTCAGCCTCTCCTCACAGGGCTTGTGCTCCAAACAAGAGGAGCTGAGTGAAGGCAGAGAGCTGGGCAACTCCACTCAGGGCAAGCAACGCAGGGCCTTGCCGGATTTATACAAGGAGCAAGACTTAACCCAATTCCAGCGAGCTGCTGAAGAGTCTGATGTAATGAGTTGTGCTTTCAGCACTGCCATGACAAACTGAAAGCCTGTCTGTCTCTGCTATGGAAAGGTCAAACATAGACTTCACTGGAGGTGAGGAGGAAGTTCTTCCCCATGAGAGTGGTGGAGCCCTGGAATGGGTTGTCCAGGGAGGTGGTTGAGGCCCCATCCCTGGAGGTGTTTAAGAGCAGGCTGGATGAGGCTGTGGCCAGGCTGATGTAGTGTGGGGTGTCCCTGGCCATGGCAGGGGGGTTGGAACTAGATGATCCCTTCCAACCCTGACTGACACTATGATAGAGTAAGTCAGTGCACCATTTGAAATGCCTCATTCTTCCACGCAGGAGCTTCACCTCACTTGAACGGCGCAAGCGGCTACACCAGGCTGGAGAGCAGCAGGAGGAGCTCGAATATTCCCGTTACTGTCAGGTTGAAACAGCAGGTAATTTTAGAACTACTCCACAGGAGACACATTTAAAACAGACAGCTGAATGATAGGAATTTGCAGTGGTGGGTGAGCCTACAAAACTTCTGATTCCCAAGTGCCTGGAATCGAACGCTCTACGAGCTGCAGATGAACCCAAATATTAGTTAGGCAAGTTTGCTAAGCATGGAGCTTCACAAAGTCTATGGCCACCCACACAGCCACATGCTGAGGTTACACAAGGCATTCCCAACATAAATTGCCTGATCTTCACAATTGATTCTCCCCTCATCACTATTGAGGTCTCGTCTGTACTATTCTAGTGGAAGCTGCGGCACTGCCGTCAGCAGCCTGCAGCTCAACAAGGACCTAAGTGCAAAGAATCAGACACAGTCACCAACGGTGGATGAGACCTCAAAGATCATCAAGTCCAACCTGTCACCACAGACCTCAGGACTAAACCATGGCACCAAGTGCCACGTCCAATCCCCTCTTGAACAGCTCCAGGGATGGTGACTCCATCACCTCCCTGGGCAGCACATTCCAATGGCTAATGACTCTCTCAGGGAGGAACTTTCTCCTCACAAGAGAATATGCAATATATTTAAGGTGCTTCTGCACAGACACTGACCTGTTAGCACAGCTAGTGAAGTTTCTGGGACAGGGAATGTGTTTTCTGATTTAGGCATGAGAGGAAGCTTCAGTACTAGTAAAGTCAACATGAAACATGGCTG
Organism: Melanerpes aurifrons; assembly: GCA_011125475.1. NCBI lineage: Eukaryota > Metazoa > Chordata > Aves > Piciformes > Picidae > Melanerpes > Melanerpes aurifrons. The sequence goes on from WWNC01000022.1 coordinate 15,932,682, forward strand.
GGGGACAGGGAGGAAGAAGTGGCAAGAAAGATGTCACAGTATCACAGTATCACCAAGGTGGGAAGAGACCTCAAAGATCATCAAGTCCAACCTGTCACCACAGACCTCATGACTAGACCATGGCACCAAGTGCCACATCCAATCCCCTCTTGAACATCTCCAGGGATGGTGACTCCACCACCTCCCTGGGCAGCACATTCCAATGACCAATGACTCTGTCTGTGAAGAACTTTCTCCTCAGCTCCAGCCTAAACTTCCCCTGGCACAGCATGAGACTGTGTCCTCTTGTTCTGCTGTTGGTTGCCTGAGAGAAGAGACCAACCCCCACCTGCCTACAACCTCCCTTCAGGGAGTTGTAGAGAGCAAGAAGGTCTCCCCTGAGCCTCCTCTTCTCCAGGCTAAACAACCCCAGCTCCCTCAGCCTCTCCTCACAGGGCTGTGCTCAAGGCCTCTCCCCAGCCTTGTTGCCCTTCTCTGGACACCTTCAAGTGTCTCAATGTCCTTCTTAAACTGAGGGGCCCAGAACTGGACACAGGACTCAAGGTGTGGCCTAACCAATGCAGAGTCCAGGGGCACAATGACTTCCCTGCTCCTGCTGGCCACACTATTCCTAATGCAGGCCAGGATGCCATTGGCCGCCTTGGCCACCTGGGCATTAGGACCAAGGCAGAGGGGGAGAGCTCCTGGATCAAGGCAGAGGGGCAGAGGTCCTGGATCAACTGCACAGAATTGCACAGCCAGACAGAATGTGAAACAGTGAGTGCTCCAAGAGGGACACAAACCAGATGGTGGTTCAGGGTGACAAAATGTGGCAATGTAAACCATTAACTGCTTAAGTGTGAAGGCAACCAAAGGTCCTAGATTTATGTCATCCATTCATGGAATGAAAACTCTAAGAAAAATAGTGTTACCTTGCCAAGTCAGAAGGAATGGAGCAAAGCCCTTTGTATCATTGCTGAATTGCCACCAAGAATACCATTGAAAAGCCTTTTAGAGCTGTCAGAAAATGAACCTGAAACAATTACTTAAGCTCAGCTACAGGCAGGAATTAGGGTGTAAAGATTACCTGGAGAGACAAGCAAAATGCCCTGCAGCTGTAGCACTGCCACACTGGAAGCACAGGTTTGACTGCTAGCTGTGGAGATGTGTATTACTTACAGAATAGAATACAGAATTAACCAGCTTGGAAAAGACCTTTGAGATTGACTCCAACCTCTCACCCAACACCAGCTAATCAACCAAACCATGGCACCAAGCACCCCATCCAGTCTCTTCCTAAACACCTCCAGTGATGGTGACTCCACCACCTCCCTGGGCAGCACATTCCAAAGGCCAATCACTCTTTCTATGAAGGATTTCTTCCTCACATCCAGCCTAAACCTCCCTTGGCACAGCTTGAGACTGTGTCCTCTTGTTCTTGGGAGACTTGGGTAGATTTTTGGAGAGCAATGAGAAGACTTTATCAATAGAGGGACAAAAGTTTCCCTTATTTCTCTTAAACAGTGATTCTCTGCAGACATCCAGTGTTACTGCTCACCTTTCCCATGTGCAGAACTGCTTCATCAAAACCAGTTCTGAGCTAGTTAAAAAGGAAGCATTTACAGGGGCCTGACCTGTGTAACTCTTTCAGCAGGGGCAGGTGGGAAAAGTCTCCAAAGCAGATGAAAGTCAAAAGAACAACAGCTTAGGGGAAAAAAATCATCAGTGAAATTTAGTATTAATATAAGGAAGCAGAACCTTACTACACATCACCTGTAAAGTGTAAGGGGGGCAAAAATGCTGAACACTCCTCAGCAGAAAGATGTTGAGTTGCTGGAAGGCGTCCAGAGAAGGGCATCAAAGCTGGGGAGGGGTTTGGAGCACAGCCCTGTGGGGAGAGGCTGAGGGAGCTGGGGTTGCTTAGCCTGGAGAAGAGGAGGCTCAGGGGAGACCTTCTTGCTCTCTACAGCTCCCTGAAGGGAGGTTGCAGCCAAGTGGGGGTTGGTCTCTTCTCCCAGGTAAGCAGCACCAGAACAAGAGGACACAGTCTCAAGCTGTGCCAGGGCAGGTTCAGGCTGGAGGGAAGGAAGAAGTTCTTCCCGAAAGAGAGATTGGCCATTGGAATGTGCTGCCCAGGGAGGTGGTGGAATCACCATCCCTGGAAGTATCACAGCATCACCAAGGTTGGAAGAGGCCTCAAAGATCATCAAGTCCAACCTAGCATCCAACTCCTCATGACTAGACCATGGCACCAAGTGCCACATCCAATCTCCCCTTGAACACCTCCAGTGATGGTGACTCCACCACCTCCCCAGGCAGCACATTCCAATGACAAACGACTCTCTCAGTGAAGAACTTTCTCCTCACCTCCAGCCTAACCCTCCCCTGGCACAGCTTGAGACTGTGTTCTCTTGTTCTGGTGCTGGTTGCCTGGGAGAAGAGACTAACCCCCACCCAGCTGCAACCACCTTTCAGGTAGTTGTAGAGAGCAAGAAGGTCTCCCCTGAGCCTCCTCTTCTCCAGGCTAAGCAACCCCAGCTCCCTCAGCCTCTCCTCACAGGGCTGTGCTCCAGGCCTCTCCCCAGCCTCATTGCCCTTCTCTGGACACATTCAAGTATCTCAAGGTCCTTCTTAAACTGAGAGATTCCTGTTTCACATAGCTCCACGTTAAACAGCACATCCTAGCCTTCCATAATACCCTCACCACTAAGTGCCACAACAAAGAGCTGAGGGACACCATCGTAAATAGGAACAGAAATGAACTTAAGGAAAAGCTTCTTCACTTTGAGGGTGACAGAGCACTGGTACAGGCTGCCCAGAGAGGCTGTGGAGCCTTCTTTGGAGACTTTCAAAACCCACCTGGATGCCATCATGTGCAACCTGATCCAGGCAAACCTGCTTTACCAGGGGGGCTGGACTAGATTATCTTCCAACACCTAACATTCTGTGATTCTATCTTAAGGAGCTGAGATTTCCCAATTTTATGCTATGAGCCTTCCCCTAGCCATAGGAAACCAAGCTTTGGGAAAAATGGTAAGAATCTCTTAAGTGTCAATAATTTCTGTAAAATGATGTTCAGTCCTTGCATTCTCCCTGCAGCCTTGTGCACAGAGCAACACAGCTGGGGAGGGGACTGGAGCACAGCCCTGTGAGGAGAGGTTGAAGGAGCTGGGGTTGCTTAGCCTGGAGAAGAGGAGGCTCAGGGGAGACCTTCTTGCTGTCTACAAATCCCTGAAGGGAGGTTGTAGCCAGGTGGGGGTTGGTCTCTTCTCTCTAGCAACCAGCACCAGAACAAGAGGACACAGTCTCAAGCTGTGTCAGGGGAGGTTTAGACTGGATGTTAGGAAGAAGTTCTTCCCAGAAAGAGAGATTGGCCATTGGAATGTGCTGCCCAGGGAGGTGGTGGAGTCACCATCACTGGAAGCGTTTACAAGATTGGATGGGGCACTTGGTGCCATGGTTTAGTTGATTAGATGGTGTTGGGTGATAGGTTGGACCTCCCTTCAGGGAGTTGTAGAGAGCAATAAGGTCTCCCCTGAGTCTCCTCTTCTCCAGGCTAAGCAACCCCAGCTCCCTCAGCCTCTCCTCACAGGGCTGTGTTCCAAACCCCTCACCAACTTTGTTGCCATTCTCTGGACACCTTCCAGCAACTCAACATCTTTCCTAAACTGAGGGACCCAGAACTGGACACAGGACTCAAGGTGTGGCCTAAGCAGTGCTGAGTCCAGGGCCACAATGACCTCCCTGCTCCTGCTGGCCACACTATTTCTGATCCAGGCCAGGATGCCATTGGCCTCCTTGGCGACCTGGGCACACTCCAGGCTTATGTTCAGCCAACTCTCAACCATTACCCCCAGGCCCCTTTCTGCCTGGCTGCTCTCCAGCCACTCTGACCCCAGCCTGTAGCACTGCATGGGGTTGTTGTGGCAAATGTGTAGAACCTGCCACTTAGATGTGTTAAATCTCCTGCCCTTGGACTCTGCCCATCTGTTTTTATATTAAACATATTTATAAGTAAGTTCTGTTGTTCATTCAAATGCCACTTCAGAATTACAGATGTTACCTTCATCTGAATTGGGCAAGAAGGGGTCACACATCACTAAGGTTGAAACTGGCACTCTAAGCCACCTCCTTCCTCTGTTTGTGCAATCTCTTACAACTGTACATCAGGATAAATAACATCATTTTGCCCCTACAAAAGGAATACTTACTTGTGCAAGAGAGATTTCATAGTATCACAGTATCAGTCAGGGTTCGAAGGGACCACAAGGATCATCTAGTTCCAACTCTCCTGCCATGGGCAGGGACACCCCACACTACATCAGGCTGCCCAGAGCCTCAACCAGCCTGGGCTTAAACACCTCCAGGGATGGGGCCTCAACCACCTCCCTGGACAACTCATTCCAGGGCTTCACCACTCTCATGGGGAAGAACTTCCTCCTCACATCCAGCCTCAATCTCCCCACCTCCAGCTTCAGTCCATTAGCCCTAGTTCTATCACTACCTGAAATCATGAGCAGTCCCTCCCCAGCCTTCTTGTAGCCCCCTTCAGCTACTGGAAGGCCACAATGAGGTCACCTCAGAGCCTTCTCTTCTCCAGACTGAACAGCCCCAACTCTTTCAGTCTGTCTGTTATTGTTCTGTAACAGAAACCCCTAAACCCTCGTTTTCCTGACTTCTACTTAATCAGTACATAGAAAAAGCAAGAATCAGTTTCTACCAGGGAGAGAGAACAGGAATGTCACTCATGTGTGAAAGTGGATCAAGAAAGTGAAGCAATATAGGACAGCTGATCAGAACACTAATTCCACATTCTTCCAAACATTAGCAAGTGACCAGGGAAGTGACACTGTCATCAGCAAAAGACAGAGGAGCTTAACATGGCCCTCTAAATAATTTTTCCAATGGTTAACTCATAGACTAGAATAGAATTAACCAGGTTGGAAAAGACCTTTGAGATCATCATGTCCAACCTATCACCCAACACCATCTTTATTTAGAATAAACCAAACCAGGTTGGAAGAGACCTTCAAGGTCATAGAGTCCAACCCATCAACCAATCCAACCCACCTAAACAACTAACCCATGGCACCAAGCACCCCATCAAGTCTCCTCCTGAACACCTCCAATGATGGTGACTCCACCACCTCCCTGGGCAGCACATTCCAATGGGCAATCACTCTCTCTGTATAGAACTTCTTCCTAACATCCAACCTAAACCTCCCCTGGCGCAGCCTGAGACTGTGTCCTCTTGTTCTGGCGCTGGCTGCCTGGGAAAAGAGACCAACCTCTGCCTGTCTACAACCTCCCTTCAGGTAGTTGTAGAGAGTGATAAGGTCACCCCTGAGTCTCCTCTTCTCCAGGCTAAGCAGCCCCAGCTCCCTCAGCCTCTCCTCACAGGGCTGTGTTCCAAGCCCCTCACCAACTTCGTTGCCCTTCTCTGGACACCTTCCAGCAACTCAACATCTTTCCTAAACTGAGGAGCCCAGAACTGGACACAGGACTCAAGCTGTGGCCTAACCAGTGCTGAGTACAGGGGCACAATGACCTCCCTGCTCCTGCTGGCCACACTGTTCCTGATGCAGGCCAGGATGCCATTGGCCTTCCTGGCTGCCTGGGCACACTGCAGGCTCATGTTCAGCCTACCATCAACCAGCACCCCCAGGTCCCTCTCTGCCTGGCTGCTCTCCAGACACTCTGACCCCAGCCTGTAGCACTGCATGGGGTTGCTGTGGCCAATGTGCAGAACCTGGCACTTGGATGTGTTCAATCTCCTGCCCTTGGACTCTGCCCATCTGTCCAGCCTGACAAGGTCCCTCTGCAGAGCCTCTCTACCCTCCAGCAGATCAACTCCATCATCAGCAAATTTACTGATGATGGACTCAATGCCCTCATCCAGATCATCAATTCACCACCACTCTCTGGGCTCAGCCTCCAGCCAGTTCCTAACACAATCTAATCAACTAAACCATGGCACCAAGCATCCCATCCAGTCTCTTCCTCAACACCTCCAGTGACGGTGACATCTTGCTTTCCATGCCATTTAGACAACCCAGCTTGAAGCAGCACAACCCAAGCATTTCTTAAACACCCCAACTCACCTCATGTTGCTGACACCAACTTATGGACCTGGCTTAGGAGCTGCACAGCCGCCAATTCTTCACAAAATCCATGCAAGGAACAACACAGGCAGGGTTCAACCATTTGTTAACCATTGCTGTCAGAGAATGCCTTGCCCCAGCTTGCCATGACAACACACTTCTCTCCACTAACACCTAATTCACAGCCCTTCTTTCAGGGATCAGTAACAGCTTTGGCAATTCCATGTATCAATCCACTCCCCCCCACACCCCCCCAGAAAAAAGAGGTGGGATTTTTGGCATTGCTACCTGCTTAAATCCCAACACCCTGCAAAGGGGACTGGAGAGATTAAAACCTAATTGACAGCATGCCACAGCTGAGGGGACTCAGGCTGGCTTTCAGAAATCCACTGGAAGCTTGGTTTTGTTTCCCACCTCCCTTGCTGTAAAGCCAGGCAATGCAAACAGCCCAGGAGCTGTTGTTGTTCTCATCAATAAAAGCAACATTTTCTGGTTCACAAAAGGAACACCTCTGTTATATACATATATATACAGATAAATATAGATATACATAGACAGATATACATACATCTCCCTTCCTTAAACTACTCTGAACTGACAAAACAGCTCTCAACACAAGTGACAGGTTTAGCTCAGGTTCAAGCAGCAACACTAGCAAGATTTCTCCCCCACCCCTTCCCCCCAAAAAAAAACCATCCTGATCTTCACTCCCTCACTCTCAAAGCATCCTGCAACAGATAAAGAGTTTCAACAGAGGGTAGCTAAAAGGTGGAAAGAAGCAAGCAAATCTTTCAGGTTAAAACAAGATAGCTCTCCTGGGGACAGGGGGAAAAGGAGCTGCTGTCAGCAGCCCAGATTTCATTGACTGGCTATGAAACAATTAGGAGCAGCTGGCATCCGGTCAAGAAGATGTCAAGGATTACACCAAGCGAGTTAGGCAGGCTCAAAGTGCTACAAGGAATCTTGAAGGGAGCAGAGCAAGGGAAATAGGAACACTGCAAGTCTACCTTGTGACATTCTGCTAGCACTGGGGATTAAAACCATCATTTCCTCTAGGACTGTGTAGTGTTTCCCCCACGTTTCCTGGCATCCTGGAGGCAGTCAGAGGAGGCACTCCATGCTTACACAATTACCTTAAGTACAATATATGAACAAGGAAATGGTTTCAGACATCTTTATTTAATGACACAAAAAGGCAGGAGCTATTGCTCTAAAGGTATACCAAGAAGCCAAGATTCCAGCTGCAAAACTCAGGAGCAGAATATTAATATGCTTACACAGTGCTGATGGACAAGAACCAAAATACTGACTGGCAAATAGCAACAGAGGTTTTCTTTTGGTTGGTTGTGGGGTTTTTGGTCTGGTTTGATTTTGGTTTGCCCCTTTGGGTTTTTTTCCCCCCCTCTAATGGTGACTGGCAGGGAGAGTAAAGTCATTTTAGCAACTGAGACAATAACATCAGAAACAGTTCTCAGTGTCCCTGTTGTTCCACTGTAAAGATTCAGTGTTTGCAAAGCATTTCAGTGTTCACAACTATTTGATGGTCTTAAATTTACCTTTTACTGCAGAACAAACTGACCAAAAGCTGTGGCTGAGGCACCTATTAAGAGACAAATTATAATCAAGCCTTAAAGGGACTAGGAATTAGAACAAAAAAGAAAGGGGGTGGAAAAAACAACCCCAAAGAACAACCACAGACAGGTATTTTCAGCTAAAAGCACTGCTGGCACAGATCTCTAGCCACAGAGATTTGTTTGCAGCATTTATTTCTGAGGCTCAAGGATCTGCCTCTGTGTAACCTCTAAGATTACTCCTGGTTCAGCAGGAGTCCACACCTCTAGCAGCTGTAGCCCTGTCATAAGGTCACCACAGTCACAGGAGGAGACTTGATGGGGTGCTTGGTGCCATGGGTTAGTTGTTTAGGTGGTGTTGGATTGGTTGATGGGTTGGACGCGACGATCTTGAAGGTCTCTTCCAACCTGGTTTATTCTATTCTATATTTCCACATATTTAATATATATAGGATTGGATTCCATGCATTAAACTCATTTCTCTTTAAGCTTCCAAGTTCACAAGTGTCACTGGGGCTGCAGGGCTTAACACCTGCATCTGCCTGACACCAGGGCTCTAAAAATACCAGCTCACAAATGGAGCATTTCACTGGATAACCAACAGAAGCAGCGAGACCAAAGAAGGTTGATATTCGCCACCCCAAAAGACATAAATAAGGGAGGGTATTAAAAAGCCCTCCACAAAGCCCAGTTTCAGAAAGTCCAGTGAAAATTGGCTCACTCCAGAAGTATGTACTTAAAGAGCACCATCTGAACAATTATTTTTAGCCTGTACCCCAGGCTGCCAGGCATTCCAGCATAGTAAGAAGTCACAAGTGCCGTGAAGCGGGAGCCTCGGGGCTACGTTCAGGCCGTTCAGATTGACCAGGCTGGAGAATTTAATGAGAGGTCTAGGCATTAGTTAAAAAAAACAAAACACAACACAATGCTTTGTGGGAACTGATTTAAGAAATTAATTGGATTCAAGCACCAAGCATCTGACTAGTTTACCCAACTGCCAGAAGCAGGGGGGGGAAAAAAAAAACCCACACGAAGTGCTCTTTACCTGCTGCCAGAGGGTTCTGTTCGCCCCTCACCCTGCCAGCCCTTCTTAACTCAGCTTCAGAACAAAGCTTTCCCCCCCCTACTTCCTAATCAGAACTTTAAAAGCAAGCCCCTAGTCTTCAGAACTGATTTCCTATAGCAAAACAACCAAAAAGAGCAAGAGTACACGGGCATAAGTGTGTGCTGTTCACTACTGCCAAACATAAGGTTTTCATTTGAGAGCTCACAAGACATTTAAATGACTAGAGAATCCCTTAGGGGGGGGAAAAAAAAAAAACATTCAAAGCTTTCTGCTTTCTAACAAGTCACTTTTCACTCAAAAAACACCCCAAAAAATCATCTAAGATTTTCCACTTGGGCAACTCTCAACACTTGCAAAAGTATCTCCTCTCAACACAATCAGGGGAAGCCTCAAAAGAGGCAGCGCTTTCCCCGTCTTGCTATTGTAGACATTCTGGGGGCTCAAGTTTATTTTGAAGTAAACCTGGAGAGGCAGAAACCTAATGAAACACCACCTTCTTCACAAGAAGTTTTATTGTTTCTGATCATTTTCAGTGGACTGTTGGGCAGAAAAGGCTTTACAAACATTGCAGTCTGAACCACGGCCGAACCCTGCTTCACAGCAAGATCCAGTCATGTTATCAGACCTGTGAGCTCTTAAACCTTGGACTTACTGGCTTGATTTTCAGATAGGAAGATGCCAGGCTTAGGTTTTATAAAAGACAGCTTTATGACATTGTAACAAAAGGACCATGGGAGGCCAAACAAAATTTCCTAAGGACTGATGCATTAGAAGTACTTTTCTACCTAGGCCTCCATTTCTAGGCTGGCTCTCTCTGTGTGATGGAAAAAGGAGTCTCATGTCTTTCCCAATCCCATTTTGTCAGGAGATCCTGCTTAAGGAAGGCCAAGATCCAAACCCAGTCATCTTCCAGCAACATAAATGGCTCTCAAGATCTTCTGCTGAAGGCTTGTGATGCAGTATAAAGGTTAGAAGGTGTCCTGAAGCAATTTGGAGGGAATGAAGAGGGAGAGAAGAGTCACAAGATGCACCAAAGTAAATAATGCACGTAACATAGTTCCAAATGACTTCAACTCAGCATCAAAGAGGAACTGGTAAAAATCTCCTTAGAATTTCACTGCCAGTTTTCAAGTGCTTCCTTTTTGCTACAAATCAGAGGGAAATTTAGAATACACTTCCTGTGCCAGCAATGGCCTAGCTGGAGAAAGAAAAGGTCTCGACTCTGGGCTCCTGATGCTTGCAAGGAAGAGGCTGCTGCTCTGCACAGCGTGAAGCGAGAAAGCCAGAATTTACCTGAGCTGATTCTACTGATTCCCCTTCTCTGGGCTGATCCTGGGGGGGAGTACTCATCCCCCTCTCAGCAGTGTTCCAATCTATTTCCTTCACACTGACAAAGAAAAAAGGGGATTTAACAAACCCAGCAGCCTCCGGCTCGTCTGAAGGAAGACTCTTTTACACAATTGGAGCTGGGGAACTTGTTCAGTGCTGGGAATCAAGTCTGCTTTCAAACCCATTTGGTGGTCTTCACATCTTCCCTGTTTACTGCACATTTCAGCCTAGCACTGGTGTAAAGAGACAGGGAAGAGATGACAACAGTGTGGCTGTGGGCCATGCGCAGTCGCTGGCCTTACCTCAGCCCCGGCCACCAGGTTCTGCTCTCGACTCAGTTTCCTGTCTAGAAAAGGGTCAGATGAAGAATGCCATTAATGCTTCAAAGAACTCCACTACAAACATGACCCTTGGACAGGAAGCTTACCCAGAAGCATTACAAAAAAACCCCTATTCTTTACAAGTGCCCAGGATTATTTTTCTCTCCTCTCTCTCTCCTCCACTTTTTCTTTGAACTGCTCTCATTCTTTTTTCCCCCTCTCTCAGCCTAGAAGCAGAAGACAACATCAACAGAAAAAGGCATAGAGAAACAGCATAAAGTCCATCCTTCACACCTGAGTGGATGGCAGTTCAAAGGGGCCCTACCTACCTGCAACCCTGTTGTTTGCTTCCTTCAAGAACTCTGTTTGCCCAAGGAAAAAGAGACGAGCAAATCCTGGAAGCAGATCCTTCCCCAAAGGAAGTTTCTTTCTGAGTCTGCAACCTGGAGCTTTTGCTTGAGGCTCAGTCCTCTGAGCGGATTCTTTCTTCAAACTCTCACAATGGTTCTTTACTTTTGTGGGCAGCTGGAAAAAGAATGAAGCCGTAGGCTGAGGCAGGGACTCCATACTTCCAGGATAGGGAGGCAGAAAGACTGGAGGGGAAGGAAAAGTGCTAGTTGGTAACTTCTTGGATAATGAGCTGCATTCCCTCATTTCCTGCCACACAGAGACATACACATAGGCACTGCAATAGGGGAGGATGACAAGAGATGAGTACCAGACATGCAGTTGTTTCATGCTCCGATGCCAAAAAAACCACCAAACCAACCCAAAGTGTCGAGCTGTGAACTTTCAAGACTGTTAAAGACATCTACCAATAGATGAGATCAATCATAAGATGCTTTGTCCAGAAAGTTCTCTCAGATTGCAGATGTAGAGGGGGAGGGGGCAAATTAAGTACTCATTTCTTGGCAGTGAAAAAACTTCCCTCTCTCTTCTCTCTTCACTTTCTCTCAAGTGAATTAATAAAGGCACCTGTTGCAAGGCAGTGAACATCTCCCATCATCTCTTTAAGAGGAAACAACCATACTTACCTGAATGCTTCCCTCACCAATGACTTCCTAACCCCACTGCCAACTCCTCTGTAAAGGACATACTTCAGTCTCAAGTCTTCTACTCTAGTCACATATCAAACGCTGAGAGCGCTTCAGTGCTCTTGTGACCACCTCTGGTTTAAGCTCAGTAAATCACAATTGCTGTGGTGGCTAAGAAACCTACCCAAGTTCTGGTTTCTGGATTCCTACAACATTCCTGTTTTCTCCTGAACACCTAGATCTCCTAGGATTTAATTGTCATTACTTGACCAACAAAAATGTCATGTACAAGAGAGCTGAAATGGTCTTCACAAACCCTGAAAGCTGTGAAGTTTTCAGTAGCATGGAGTCAACATGCAACACAAAAGAACTAGAAGCCCCTGGACTTCAAACACAACCACAGGTGTAGCTGCTCATGGATGCATTTCCAGGAGGTTATGCATTTCCTGCTTAGCCTGGAAAAGAGGAGACTCAGGGGTGACCTTATTGCTCTCTACAACTACCTTAAGGGAGATTGTAGACAGGCAGAGGTTGGTCTCTTCTCCCAGGCAACCAGCACCAGAACAAGAGGACACAGTCTCAGGCTGCACCAGAAGAGGTTTAGGTTAGAGGTTAGGAGGAAGTTTTACACAGAGAGAGTGACTGCCCATTGGAATGTGCTGCCCAGGGAGGTGGTAGAGTCACCATCACTGGAGGAGGAGACTTGCTAGGGTGCTTGGTTGCATGGTTTAGTTGATTAGGTGGTGCTGGATGATAGGTTGGGCACGATGATCTTGAAGGTCTCTTCCAAGCTGGTTTATTCTATTCCATTCCATTCTATTCCATTCCATTCTATTCCATTCCATTCTATTCTACTCTACCTTTTGCACCACAGCAACAATGTCTGGTATGTGCATGCAGGACAGCTGTTGAGCAGCACGCCACAGCTGAGGCACTACTGCTTCACCTGCAGTGCTCTTCCTTGCTCTCAAGACACCAGGTAGAGTATAACCCAAAATTTAACCAAGAAGGTATGTTACTCACATCTGATGTCATCTCACTGAATTCTGGGGCAATTTCAGTGGTATTTCTTCACTGTCTCCTTTAGAGCAGACAAAAATAGCTTTATTAGCCCTGGAATGGGTTGTCCAGGGAGGTGGTCGAGGCCCTGTCCCTGGAGGTGTTTAAGACCAGGCTGGATGAGGCTCTGGGCAGCCTGATCTAGTGCGGGGTGTCCCTGGCCATGGCAGGGGGGTTGGAACTAGATGATCCTTGTGGTCCCTTCCAACCCTGGCTGATACTATGATACTATTATATGATTAGGTATCTCATTATGAGCTTTCCTCTCCTCAAAGAGACTTTCCTTCATCGCGGTCCAAAACAAGGAGAAGTTGTGGGGGGGGAAACCTAGGTTTTGTCATAAAAACCACAGCAGTAATATACACCAAGAAGCATCTTTAATTTTGTAGTTAGGGCAAATCTACTCTTGTGGTTTTTATTCTAACAGGTGACAGATAAAGGCATCATGGACAGAACCCAATACCCTACACTAATGACAACAATCAGCAAGTTTCTACCACAGAAACTGCTGGGACATGCAGAAGATATTCTTCTGCTTTGTTCTTCTGAGAACATTGAATATGGTGATGATATCTCAGTCTAAGGTAGGAGGTTTTGCTCTACATAGCAAACTATTTCATGTATACAACAGGATTAGGTGACTTCCAGTAGCACATCATGACACTTCAGTGACAAAAGGCCAAGATGTGTTCTTGCATCTTTCCATGTGGCAAAACGTTGCCTTTATTACTTCAGATCCATTTTCAAAGGGATGCAGAGTTTCAGGGTTCAGTCTTCTCATCCCACATGAGTGCTTTTGTGAAAGGCCTGAGTGGAAAGAAAAACTGGCCAATGCACATGAACATACCTGGCCAACAGATGTCTCCAGGATGACATTTTTTTACTCTTCTAAGTAAGGCAGAGAACTCCAGACAAAAGAGTAAATCACAAGCAGAACAGGCTGCATGAAAACTTCCACTGCTCTGTATTTCTGGCTAAGAAACTATCATGAAAGGCCAGTAAAATTAAAAGCTTATTGCTCCTTAAGATTCTCTTCAAACTCTTGAGGCTCTTATTTAACCAGGTAACTTGCACTATTGAATTTGAGGAACTCTTCATGTTGCTAATGCTTGTTACTTCCAACTCATCAGCTACAATGCCACTTACAACATCACAGGCTTCGTTTCAGGTGATGTGTTAAAGCCTGCAAACACCACTGACACTTCTGAAGTCAATATTCTTTTCCAGCTCAGAGAAATAGAGAGATCAGAGCAAAACTATCCAGATGAAGCAGCACGATCTAAGCTCCTCTCAAAAAGGAATCTTTGCCCAGAGCCTATTTAACATCAAGAGAAGACTGCCTTTGAGAAAGGTCTTTCACCAGGGAAAGATCACACTCACTGGGAAAAGCCTCCAGATGACCTTCAGTAGAGTGCACAGGATGAATTCACCTATTGAAGTTTCAAGGGTGCAGAGGACAGGATTACTTGGTCTCATTCTACTCATGTAGCAGCTCAGCAAAAGAGGCCAAGATTGGATGAAAAACTTCAGAGAAATCAAAGCACTTATGAGGACTTTGTTGAAGAGTGTTTTCCTCATGGCAAAAAATGAACAACAGAACAGCTTCTGGAAGATCAGTCTGAAGCAGGCTGTTAAGAATAACTTCCTCCTAAATTCCTTTCCTTAGATGAAGGTTCCAGCATCTCTACTTTTCCAAGGGAGAACCCTTAACTTCCAATTTGTGTCCTTTCATACATCTTTCTTCCCCTGAACAGATTTGTCTTGAAGTCTAAAGAGCAGAGCAGAGCAGAAGAGAGCAGAGCAGAGCAGAAGAGAGCAGAGCAGAGCAGAAGAGAGCAGAGCAGAGCAGAAGAGAGCAGAGCAGAGCAGAAGAGAGCAGAGCAGAGCAGAAGAGAGCAGAGCAGAGCAGAAGAGAGCAGAGCAGAGCAGAAGAGAGCAGAGCAGAGCAGAAGAGAGCAGAGCAGAGCAGAAGAGAGCAGAGCAGAGCAGAAGAGAGCAGAGCAGAGCAGAAGAGAGCAGAGCAGAGCAGAAGAGAGCAGAGCAGAGCAGAAGAGAGCAGAGCAGAGCAGAAGAGAGCAGAGCAGAGCAGAAGAGAGCAGAGCAGAGCAGAAGAGAGCAGAGCAGAGCAGAAGAGAGCAGAGCAGAGCAGAAGAGAGCAGAGCAGAGCAGAAGAGAGCAGAGCAGAGCAGAAGAGAGCAGAGCAGAGCAGAAGAGAGCAGAGCAGAGCAGAAGAGAGCAGAGCAGAGCAGAAGAGAGCAGAGCAGAGCAGAAGAGAGCAGAGCAGAGCAGAGCAGAAGAGAGCAGAGCAGAGCAGACGAGAGCAGAGCAGAGCAGAAGAGAGCAGAGCAGAGCAGAAGAGAGCAGAGCAGAGCAGAGCAGAGCAGAGCAGAGCAGAAGAGAGCAGAGCAGAGCAGAGCAGAGCAGAGCAGAGCAGAGCAGAGCAGAGCAGAGCAGACGAGAGCAGAGCAGAGCAGAAGAGAGCAGAGCAGAAGAGAGCAGAGCAGAAGAGAGCAGAGCAGAAGAGAGCAGAGCAGAAGAGAGCAGAGCAGAAGAGAGCAGAGCAGAAGAGAGCAGAGCAGAAGAGAGCAGAGCAGAAGAGAGCAGAGCAGAAGAGAGCAGAGCAGAAGAGAGCAGAGCAGAAGAGAGCAGAGCAGAAGAGAGCAGAGCAGAGCAGAAGAGAGCAGAGCAGAGCAGAAGAGCAGAGCAGAAGAGCAGAGCAGAGAGAGAGCAGAGCAGAAGAGAGCAGAGCAGAAGAGAGCAGAGCAGAAGCAGAGCAGAGCAGAGCAGAAGAGAGCAGAGCAGAAGAGCAGAGCAGAGAGAGCAGAGAAGAGAGCAGAGCAGAAGAGAGCAGAGCAGAAGAGAGCAGAGCAGAAGAGAGCAGAGCAGAAGAGAGCAGAGCAGAGCAGAAGAGAGCAGAGCAGAAGAGAGCAGAGCAGAAGAGAGAGAGCAGAAGAGAGCAGAGCAGAAGAGAGCAGAGCAGAGCAGAGCAGAAGAGCAGAGCAGAAGAGAGCAGAGCAGAAGAGAGCAGAGCAGAAGAGAGCAGAGCAGAAGAGAGCAGAGCAGAAGAGAGCAGAGCAGAAGAGAGCAGAGCAGAACAGAGCAGAGCAGAGAGCAGAGCAGAGCAGAAGAGAGCAGAGCAGAAGAGAGCAGAGCAGAAGAGAGCAGAGCAGAGCAGAAGAGAGCAGAGCAGAGCAGAAGAGAGCAGAGCAGAGCAGAGAGCAGAGCAGAGCAGAAGAGAGCAGAGCAGAGCAGAAGAGAGCAGAGCAGAGCAGAAGAGAGCAGAGCAGAGCAGAAGAGAGCAGAGCAGAGCAGAAGAGAGCAGAGCAGAGCAGAAGAGAGCAGAGCAGAGCAGAAGAGAGCAGAGCAGAGCAGAAGCAGAGCAGCAGAGCAGAGCAGAGCAGAAGAGAGCAGAGCAGAGCAGAAGAGAGCAGAGCAGAGCAGAAGAGAGCAGAGCAGAGCAGAAGAGAGCAGAGCAGAGCAGAAGAGAGCAGAGCAGAGCAGAAGAGAGCAGAGCAGAGCAGAAGAGAGCAGAGCAGAGCAGAAGAGAGCAGAGCAGAGCAGAAGAGAGCAGAGCAGAGCAGAAGAGAGCAGAGCAGAGCAGAGCAGAGCAGAGCAGAGCAGAGCAGAGCAGAGCAGAGCAGAGCAGAGCAGAGCAGAGCAGAGCAGAGCAGAGCAGAGCAGAGCAGAGCAGAGCAGAGCAGAGCAGAGCAGAGCAGAGCAGAGCAGAGCAGAGCAGAGCAGAGCAGAGCAGAGCAGAGCAGAGCAGAGCAGAGCAGAGCAGAGCAGAGCAGAGCAGAGCAGAGCAGAGCAGAGCAGAGCAGGTTGGAAGAGACCTTCAAGATCATCATGTCCAACCTATCATCCAACACCACCTAATCAACAAGGCTGGCAGTTTTTATGGTCTGCCTACAAAATTACTAGTCTGGTTGATTCCTAAATACAGAGACATATTTTTCAGGCTGAAAAACACTCCATCTCCCTGCATTTTGAGATTAGAAACGCTAATAAATACCTTTCTGCTCTTCAAAACATTAAAAGGAATGGAAGAGATTCTACAACAGACCATCCAAAGTACTTGAATCCTTATCATGGAAATATTGAGGGGGGTTTTCTTTACACCTCCTCGATCATCAGAAGCGATTTATGCTGCTGAGATGGAAGGTTAAGCCACCTTAGGAAGCTGAATGTGCAACAACTCTTCAGTCACTGCATCAGCTGGGTTTGCAGGGGTGACCTCATACAGCTTGCCTCATCAGGCTGCAGGCTGTGCCCAGGGAGGTGGTTGAGGTCAAGGGGAGATCCTTCCTAAGTGATACTGTGTGATACTGTGATCAGTTTGCTGATTTGCCTCATGTGCAGGCTGTGGTGGGATCCTTCTAGTTGGGAGCAGGAAGACATTATGACACAAGAACATCTGCTGCTGCTGAGCTGATACAGGTGAAGCCAGGAAAGGCTCTGGTAGTTCTGGTTGTGAGCATGCAGAAGAGGGTAAGGAGTCTTATATAATCAAAGCCCTCATCTCCTTTAGGCAAAAAAAAAGGAATCTCTGCACCATCCTTCCATAGCCATCTGTTGATAGCCATTCTGGGAGGAGAACTCCCTTCAGTGCTTGCTTCCCCCTTTCTTCTCTCCAGAGCAGGTTTCACTGCCACTTGCTAATTAAAGAGCCAGTGAAGACAGATTCCTGTTTTCCTGTATCAGTGAGCTTCAGAGGCTCAAGAGCCAGGAAAAGTTAAGATATGTTTGAATAGACACTACAGAACACCATCTGTGAAATAAGTGGTATGGAATACAAGCAACAGTGCTTTTATTTCTAATCCTGCAGCTCCAACAACAGCAGGAGCCAAGGGAAAGAACATGGAACAACGAGCAAACCACCCCATTTAAATCAAGTTACCTGCTGCCAGATCCACCACTCCTCAACCCCCTAACTGAAGTTGGAAACCACCGTGCACTTAGTTGAGATTTCAACTGCAACTAGCCACATGAAGTATATTTCAGGCCCTATAAATGACTCTTGTTCCAGGTTCAGAAGTGGTTGCTCTGCTGCCATTCATCATACCTCCAGAACCACACACAGGCTGCAAACCCGCTGCAGGATCTCTGCACCAGCATCCAGTGGCACTGTTAGTCAAAATAAACATTACAAGAACAGCACATTTTAGTGAAGCATCTTTCCCCTGCAAACATGACATGCATATTGAAGGATCAAGAGGACTGAAGTAAGACTGTTTAGATTCCAAGCTACTGACAGTATGAAAAACCACCACCCTGTTTTCTCAAGCGTCCTGTTGTGGGAATGGTTTGTTTGGGATTTGTTTGTTGCTGGGTTTGTTTGGTTTAAGGGTTTTTTTTGGTGTATGTTTGGGTTTCCTATTCCTCTTGGGGTGTTTTAGGGTGGTGTGGGGGTGGTGAGGAGGAAGGGGTTTGATAGAAGTCATTGAGTCTTGCAAAAGCTTAGCCTGGAGAAAAGGAGGCTCAGAGAAGACCTTACGACACTCTACAACGAACTGAAAGGAGGTTGTAGACAGCTGGGGGTTTCTTCTCCAAGGCAACCAGAACCAGAACAAGAGGACACAATCTCAAGCTGTGCCAGGGGAAGTTTAGGCTTCAGGTGAGGAAAAAGTTGTTCCCAGAAAGAATGAATGGCCATTGGAATGTGCTGCCCAGGGAGGTGGTGGAGTCACCATCCCTGGAGGTGTTCAAAAAAGAACTGGACATGGCACTTGAAGCCATGGTTTAGTTAGTCCTGAGGTGTTGGGTGATAGATTGGAGTTGATGATCTCTGAGGTCTTTTCCAACCTTATTGATTCTATGAACATTACCTGGTATCAGTTGCCAAGCTGGAGGAAAGGCAGCAAACCCATCAATCAACACATTGATTTTAGAAGACTGTGTGACACAACCTGCCATCACAAGCTAAGCTTTCAGACAAATATTAAAAGGTAGTCATCTTGACTTTCTGCATTTTGAAGGTGTTAAAGCACTTGGCCTCTCTAGAACTGGTTTGTGTTCAACTTCTTTAATGGCCTACTAAAAAACTAGAGAGCGCCACAGCATCATCAATATTATCAGACAAGACATCAGGCAATACCTACTTGAGGTTGCTCCAGGTGCCAATCCCTTCCTACTGCCAGTGTTGGAGGGCTGATCCAGTGTGGGGTGTCCCTGCCCATGGCAGGGGGGTTGGAACTAGATGATCCTTGTGGTCCCTTCCAACCCTGACTGATACTATGATAAAAAGCAAAGGCTTCTCTGAACTCAGCGTGACAGAGAACTTCCAACTTCTGTACAGCTATCACAGCAACACACCTTTGAAAACCACAGCCAGCATTTCCTGGCACATCAGCAAAACACTAGAGGTGTATGATGAGTTGACTACAGGAAAACACTACCTTGAAAAAATAACTCCCATAAACAGATAGAACAGAATTAACCAGGCTGGAAAAGACCTTCAAGATCATCAAGTCCAAACTATCACCCCACAACATCTAATCAACTAAACCATGGCACCAAGCGCCCCATCCAGTCTCTTCTTAAACACTTCAGGGATGGTGACTCCACCACCTCCCTGGGCAGCACATTCCAATGGTCATTCACTCTTTCTAGAAAGAACTTCTTGCTAACACCCAGCCTAAACCTCCCCTGGTGCAGCTTGAGACTGTGTCCTCTTGTTCTGGTGCTGGTTGCCTGGGAGAAGAAACCAACCCCCACCTGGCTACAACCTCTCCTCAGGGAGTTGTAGAGAGCAAGAAGGTCTCCCCTGAGCCTCCTCTTCTGCAGGCTAAGCAACCCCAGCTCCCTCAGCCTCACCTCACAGGGCTGTGCTCCAAACCCCTCCCCAGCTTTGTTGCCCTTCTCTGGCAATGTTGTAAAATTAGGGAAATTGTTAGGCACTACTGTAATTATTTTTCCATTTTTATCATGCTTACATTGTAAGAATATTTTCTAATGCCTTTATCACCATGAGTGTTGCTTCCTGTCAGCTTTGTGTGCAAGTACACTTCAGCACAAGTCACTATTTGGCAACAAGGCTGGTGAGAGGCCTTGAGCACAAGCCCTGTGAGAGGCTGAGGGAGCTGGGATTGTTTAGCCTGGAGAAGAGGAGGCTCAGGGGTGACCTCACAGCCCTCTACAACTACCTCAAAGGTGGTTGTAGCCAGGAAATGGTTGGTCTCTTCTCCCAGGCAACCAGCACCAGAACAAGAGGACACAGTCTTAAGCTGCACCAGGGGAAGTTTAGGCTCAAGGTGAGGAGAAAGCTCTTCACTGAGAAAGTCATTCATCATTGGAATGTGCTGCCCAGGGAGGTGGTGGAGTCCCATCCCTGGAGGTGTTCAAGAGAGGACTGGATGTGGCACTTGGTGCCATGGTCTAGCCATGAGGTCTGTGGTGACAGGTTGGACTCGACGATCCTCGAGGTCTCTTCCAACCTTAGCGATACAGCGATACTGTAATTAAATCACATTTGTGTATCAGTTGAACAGCCTTCACTGGCAGGGATACAGATTTCTGTCACGAAAACAGACCTGCATTCAGCTTTAGGGAAATTCTATACTTATGAGAAGAGTGCATGAGTTGATATTAAAAAAGTATTAAGGCAACAATAAAAACCAGCGCTAAGATACGTGCTGCCAGGTTGTTCCTCGCTCCTCTGGGAAGGAAGCCAACAAAAGCAATGAAGGTTACATTATTTCCCCTGAATTTATTTGAAGAAATTACATAAAAAGCTGTAGTTTCTTAACATCAGCAGTACCTTGATACTCTCCTTTTTAGCTCTTAATACATGGCTTGATTTAATTTGGCTTCTGTTTACATGCAAGCCATATGAGGAGAGGCTGAGGGAGCTGGGGTTGCTTAGCCTGGAGAAGGGGAGGCTCAGGGGAGACCTTCTTGCTCTCTACAACTCCCTGAAGGGGGAGGTTTTAGCCAGGTGGGGGTTGGTCTCTCCTCCCAGGCAACCAGCACCACAACAAGAGGACACAGTCTCAAGCTGCACCAGGGAAGGTTTAGGCTGGATGTTAGGAAGTTTTTCCCAGAAAGAGAGATTGGCCATTGGAATGTGCTGCCCAGGGAGGCGGTGGAGACACCATCACTGGAGGTGTTTAGGAAGAGTCTGGATGGGGTGCTTGGTGCCATGGTTTAGTTGATTAGGTGGTGTTGGATGATAGGTTGGACTTGATCTCAAAGGTCTTTTCCAACCTGGTTAATTCTATTCCATTAGCTCACATAAATGTCATAGCAGTTTTGGGTTGGATTTTTGGGGGGTTTGGTTGGTCGGGGGTTTTCGGGGGGGGGGGTTGTGGGTTTTGTCTTTTCTTTGGTTGGTTGTTGCTGTTGTTTAAAGCAGTTTTTCTTACTGAGTTCTCAGTATTCATATAATTCCTACACTTCTCTGCTCAGTATCTTTCAGCTGCAGAACCTGGCAGCTGAAGTAGCACACACAAGCAGTGTTAAGAGGAGTGATTCCAGTACTGTTCAACAGCTACACTGAACAGGAATGTCCATGACTGCTGCTTTTTTTTGGAGGGTGGGGTGAGGGCCCCTGGACTCTGCACTGGTTAGGCCACACCTTGAGTCCTGTGTCCAGTTCAGGGCCCCTCAGTTTAAGAAGCAGATTGAGACACCTGAACGTGTCCAGAGAAGGGCAACAAGGCTGAGGAGAGGTTTGGAGCACAGCCCTGTGAGGAGAGGCTGAGGGAGCTGGGGTTGCTTAGCCTGGAGAAGAGGAGGCTCAGAGGTGACCTTCTTGCTGTCTACAACTCCCTGAAGGGAGGTTGTAGCCAGGAAGGGGTTGGTCTCTTCTCCCAGGCAACCAGCACCAGAACAAGAGGACACAGTTTCAAGGTGCACCAGAGGAAGTTTAGGCTCAAGGTGTGGAGAAAGTTCTTCACAGAGAGAGTCATTAGCCATTGGAATGTGCTGCCCAGGGAGGTGGTGGAGTCACCATCCCTGGAGGGGATCAAGAGGGGACTGGACATAGCACTTGGTGCCATGGTCTAGTCATGAGGTCTGTGTTGATAGGTGGGACTTGATGATCTTTGAGGTCGCTTCCAACCTTGGTGATACTGTGAGATCCCAACTGAATTTTCATGTAAGAACAGCTCAAGAATCTCTCTGCAGGTTTTCACCCTTGATCACCTCCCTCATGACTTTCCTCTGGCACCTCTGGAGAACCCAAAACCAGCAGAAGTGCCCATTTCATGTAATATTTACTCCTGCCTATTGAACAGATCAGTGTTCCTAAAGAACAACAGGGACGCACTCCAAAAGCTGAGCAAATTAGTTGCTTTGAAATTGCCCTGTTTATGAAGTTTGACTTTGGAAACCACCATTTCAGAACTGAGAACTTTGCATACTACAATTGGTAGGCTCTGGAGTCAGGACTTAACTTTAAGTAAAAGAAGGAGAATTTAATAAGGATGCTGGCCAAGAGGCTTGAGCCTTTCCTCACTGTCAATAGCAGCAAGAACTCCACAGCCAAAACTGGACCAAGTATTCTAGTAACTGTTAACTGCTGAGACACAAACTGGTGTCAAAGGCGATTGTGAGCCCTGTTAGCTCTCCAGCACTAAGTGCATGACGTAGCTAAGGCTTATTTTTGTCTGACAGGAGCTGCTGACAGTGGAGACAGAAACCAATTTAGAGTTGTGACTTGCAGATGACGTGCAAGCACCCCATGACCCCCTCTGCAGTAGATAGTTTGGCTCTCAGGTTCAAGACCCATGTTTAGAAAGCCTCACATGCAGTCAGTTGTGCTTAGATTAGAATGATATCTTTTATCTTGACCTAGGAGGTGTTAGCAGCATGTGACAAACACTGTCCAGATAATCTTGTGCTGCTACCACCTAACAAAAGATGCTGCCATTCAATTGGCTAATTATGTGCTTTCTGAAGAGTTGATGACTTTACTTTCCACGTGGGATTAGGGTCTCAAACTCACCCCTATTTTAGTGTCAAGTTAAAGCTGTGCCCTTCTCTCACATACAACTTGAAACAAGACCCCCAAAAGTTTCCCAATGGAAACATTCCTAAGTCAGCTGAGGCAAAAGGCCATTTTGAAAGCTATCATTTGGCTCGGTTTTAAGTTAAACTGTTTGCATGGAGCTGTCTCTGTATCTTCTCTCCATGCAGGCACCTTCACACCTACCTGCTTTGATCAGCCAGAACTCCCAGCTTTTGCACTAGACACACTTAACTTTGGCAGGGCCTCTCCACAGGCATGCCAGTGTGCAGTGTGAGACTGTCAGTCTGTATCTGTTGAAATATTAGCACTTGGTTTGGGTTCCATGCAAGAAGAAGAAAAATCAAGTCACACACACAAAGCAATACATACACAAACAAATAGAGGAAGATCTGTTCCTAGCCTAGGCTTACTGCTGCCCCAAAATTTTTCAGGGCAGGGAGAAAGACACCAAACATCTACACCAAAATAGAAACCTACCCCACTGACTGATCTGGGTCGGAGAGTGTTTAACCAGACACTGAATCACGCAGGCCTCTCTTTCCTTGCAGTCAAAACTTCATTGACAAAAACAAACACAACCCAGGGCAGATAAAAAGGAACTTCCCACACACTGAATGAAGCTGGAGGTGGGGAGATTCAGGCTGGAGGGGAGGAGGAAGTTCTTCCCCATGAGAGTGGTGAAACCCTGGAATGGGTTGTCCAGGGAGGTGGTTGAGGCCCCGTCCCTGGAGGTGTTTAAGCACAGGCTGGATGAGGCTCTGGGCAGCCTGGTGTAGTGTGGGGTGTCCCTGCCCATGGCAGGGGGATTGGACCTAGATGATCCTTGTGCTCCCTTCCAACCCTGACTGATACTATGATACTATGACACTTAGACAAATATGCAAGACACTACAAACCCTCTTGAAAAGCAAGCACTGTTTGAACGGTTGCTGAACATCCGTGTCTATCTGCAACATGCATGCTTAATTCTGAAGCAAGTTTGACAGAAACATACACCAGAGGTGCTCTTGACATGATTCTCAGTTGATTCAGAGGTGTTCAGGAGGAGACTTGACAGCGTGCTTGGTTGAATGGGTTAGTTGATTAGGTGGTGTTGGATGATAGGTTGGACGCGACGATCTTGGAGGTCTCTTCCAACCTGGTTTATTCTATTCTATCTGTTGCCTAGTTTCCAATTTCTGGGCCAAAATGCAAGGGCCCAAAGTTGTCTCCAGACACTGGGTGCATTTACATAGAATATTACATAGAATAAACCAGGTTGGAAGAGACCTGCAAGATCATCCTGTCCAACCCATCAACCAACACCACCTAAACAACTAACCCATGGCACCAAGCACCCCATCAAGTCTCCTCCTGAACACCTCCAATGATGGTGACTCCACCACCTTCCCAGGCAGCACATTCCAATGGGCAATCACTCTCCCTGTATAGAACTTCTTCCTAACATCCAACCTGAACCTCCCCTGGTGCAGCCTGAGACTGTGTCCTCTTCTTCTGGTACTGGTTGCCTGGGAGAAGAGACGAGCATCCGCCTGCCTACCATCTCCCTTCAGGTAGTTGTAGAGAGCAATAAGGTCACCCCTGAGTCTCCTCTTCTCCAGGCTAAGCAACCCCAGCTCCCTCAGCCTCTCCTCATAGGGCTTGTGTGCCAAACCCCTCACCAACTTTGTTGCCATTCTCTGGACTCATTCCAGCAACTCAACCTCCTTCCTAAACTGAGGGGCCCAGAACTGGACACAGGACTCAAGCTGTGGCCTAACCAGTGCAGTGTACAGGGGCAGAATGACCTCCCTGCTCCTGCTGGCCACTCTTCCTGATGCAGGCCAGGATGCCATTGGCCTTCCTGGCTGCCTGGGCACACTGCAGGCTCATGTTCAGCCTACCATCAACCAGCACCCCCAGGTCCCTCTCTACCTGGCTGCTCTCAGCCACTCTGACCCCAGCCTGTAGCACTGCATGGGGTTGCTGTTGCCAATGTGTAGCCCCTGGCACTTGGATGTGTTCAATCTCGTGCCCTTGGACTCTGCCCATCTGTCCAGCCTGTCAAGGTCCCTCTGCAGAGCCTCTCTACCCTCCAGCAGATCAAATCCTGCCCCCAGCTTGGTGTCATCAGCAAATGTACTGATGGTGGACTCAATGTGATGCTGCTGCCTTTAAGATCACTTTGCCTATGAAAGACCATAAAGGCTTTTCCTCCCATCACATTTTCTTTTTAAGGCATGTTTCTAAAATTAACATAGAATAGGATAGTGTAGAATAGAATAGCATTAACCAAAATTAGTTTGCAACAGAACCAAGAGAGAGGTCTGCATTACAGTCCTCAGGTTTTTAGCTCTGGATGACAAGCACTTTCTGTGTAATGGCTTTCTAGCTAGGGACAAGTGAAGAAAAATAAAACAAACCCAAGAAAAATAGTATCATAGTATCAGTCAGAGTTTGGAAGGGACCACAAGGATCATCTAGTTCCAACCCCCCTACCATGGGCAGGGACACCCCACACTACATCAGGCTGCCCAGAGCCTCATCCAGCCTGGCCTTAAACACCTCCAGGGACAGCGCCCCAACCACCTCCCTGGACAACCCATTCCAGGGCTTCACCACTCTCATGGGGAAGAACTTCCTCCTCACCTCCAGCCTCAATCTCCCCACCTCCAGCTTCATTCCATTCCCCCTACTCCTAGCACTCCCTGAGATCCTGAGCAGTCCCTCCCCAGCCTTCCTGTAGGCCCCCTTCAGATACTGGAAGGCCACAATGAGGTCACCTGGGAGCCTTCTCTTCTGCAGACTGAACAGCCCCAACTCCTTCAGTCTGTCCTCACAGGAGAGGTGCTCCAGCCCTCTGATCATCCTCCTGGCCCTTCTCTGGACACCTTCCAGCACCTCCACATTGCAATACAACCCTAAAACCTCTTTAGTTTTTACATGAATCAAATGCAGCTTTTAGAGATGGGGCATCTTCAAGCTATCATTTTGCTTTCCCAGCAATGTTCTTGACTTTATGACTTGGTATTTTAATTGGTTGTATATTTTCTTCTTGTGCACTTTAAATATGCAGAGAGAAAAAAGGGATATAGTAGATAAAGTACAAGCACCAATGAAGTAATACTTTGTTCTCATTCCTACTGCAGTTCATTGCAAAAGAGTGGTATGAAACATATGCTCTTCCTTCAACAAAGCTAGACACACTCTCCCTTCAACAAAGCTAGACACACTCTCCCTTCAACAAAGCTAGACACACTCTCCCTTCAACAAAGCTAGAC
Organism: Melanerpes aurifrons; assembly: GCA_011125475.1. Classification (NCBI taxonomy): domain Eukaryota; kingdom Metazoa; phylum Chordata; class Aves; order Piciformes; family Picidae; genus Melanerpes; species Melanerpes aurifrons. The sequence goes on from WWNC01000022.1 coordinate 15,958,368, forward strand.
ACACTCTCCCTTCAAAGCTATACATAAGCCCCTAAGTAGGAGCAGAGAGCACTGGCTAGGGAGGACACAAGACAAAGAAGGGTATACCCCACAACTCCAATGCAATTACCTGAACACCTGCTAGCAACATCCACACTGGCAGACCACTCCCTAACAGCCCATAATTTAACCACAACAACCTTGGTCTTTAAGGAGATCAATCATGATCTGTGCAGATTTGAGCTTCACAGCACACCTCAACTGTAGCAAAAGCCTTGGGTGACAAGGCTGGGGAGAGGCCTTGAGCACAGCCCTATGAGGAGAGGCTGAGGGAGCTGGGGTTGCTTAGCCTGGAGAAGAGGAGGCTCAGGGGTGACCACATTGCTCTCTACGGCTACCTGAAAGGTGGTTATAGCCAGGAAGGGGTTGGTCTCTTCTCCCAGGCAACCAGCACCAGAACAAGAGGACACAGTCTCAAGCTGTGCCACGGGAAGTTTAGGCTCGAGGTGAGGAGAAAGCTCTTTGCCGAGAGAGTCATTCATCATTGGGATGTGCTGCCCAGGGAGGTGGTGGAGTCCCCATCCCTGGAGATGTTCAAGAGGGGATTGGATGTGGCACTTGGTGCCATGGTCTAGTCATGAGGTCTGTGGTGACAGGTTGGACTTGATGATCTTTGAGGACTCTTCCGACCTTGGTGATACTGTAAAACACTGAGCATAGGCTAAAACAGTACACCAACATACAATGACTCTCACATGATTAATTGCCACTGACCGTGGTGAAAGCCATGACTAAGAAGGTGTAAGTACTTTCAAAGGAAAGTGAGAAGAAAGAAAAACAAACTACAGGTTTAACTTTCCTCTTAGTGACAACTACATTATGCCTATTTCTCCAACCCCTTCCCCACCATTCATTAACACAACACATACTCCTTCCTTCTTTATCGCTTGAATTAGAGCAAAGGATTTTCAGCAGTGTCCTAATAGAATAGAAACCACCAGGTTGGATGAGACCCTCAAGATCATCAAGTCCAACCTATCAACCAACACCACCTAATCAACTAAACCACGGCACCAAGCACCGCATCAAGTCTCCTCCTGAACACCTCCAATGATGGTGACTCCACCACCTCCCTGGGCAGCACATTCCAATGGCCAATCACTCTCTGTGTAGAACTTCTTCCTAACATCCAACCTAAACCTCCCCTGGCACAGCCTGAGACTGTGTCCTCTTGTTCTGGTGCTGGCTGCCTGGGAGAAGAGACCAACCTCTGCCTGGCTACAACCTCCCTTAAGGCAGTTATAGAGAGCAAGAAGGTCACCTCTGAGTCTCCTCTTCTCCAGGCTAAGCAACCCCAGCTCCCCCAAAGCAGTAACAACGCTTACTAAAACCAGTGATTGCTGTGCTTGACAAGAGAGCTGCAGCATTAAAACTTGGCCTTTAGAATAATGAGTACAGTGGTGTGGTGGGTTGAAGTTTCCCCCAGAGAGAGCAGGAAGGAGAGAGCAGGAAGGAGAGAGCAGGAAGGAGAGAGCAGGAAGGAGAGAGCAGGAAGGAGAGAGCAGGAAGGAGAGAGCAGGAAGGAGAGAGCAGGAAGGAGAGAGCAGGAAGGAGAGAGCAGGAAGGAGAGAGCAGGAAGGAGAGAGCAGGAAGGAGAGAGCAGGAAGGAGAGAGCAGGAAGGAGAGAGCAGGAAGGAGAGAGCAGGAAGGAGAGAGCAGGAAGGAGAGAGCAGGAAGGAGAGAGCAGGAAGGAGAGAGCAGGAAGGAGAGAGCAGGAAGGAGAGAGCAGGAAGGAGAGAGCAGGAAGGAGAGAGCAGGAAGGAGAGAGCAGGAAGGAGAGAGCAGGAGGAGAGAGCAGGAAGGAGAGAGCAGGAAGGAGAGAGCAGGAAGGAGAGAGCAGGAAGGAGAGAGCAGGAAGGAGAGAGCAGGAAGGAGAGAGCAGGAAGGAGAGAGCAGGAAGGAGAGAGCAGGGGTCAGGTTGGAAAAGACCTCTGAGATCAAACCCAACCTATCACCCATCACCATCTAATCAACTAAACCATGGCACCAAGTGCCCCATCCAGTCCCTTCCTAAACACCTCCAGCGATGGTGCTGAAGACTATAAGCAACTCTCTGCTAACAGAGGTGTACACTAAACCAAAAAGCACAACAACCTGCAGTGGAAATGTTGAAAAATTAGATTATTAATATTTAAACAACCACAGTTGGGCCATTCTCAGAAAGGCAGCTTTCAGCCTTCAAAGCCAATACCCATTCTGATTTGTAAGGCATTCTACAGAGAGTGATCACCTGAAAGCACAGCTCCAAATCTCAATGCAATTGTAACTGGAAACTTGTGCATGCACTCTTTATTTGGATGACCAAAGCACATCCTAGCACTGACCAGGGCTGGCAATCAAGCCTTCAGAAGAAATGAGGCCCTGTCAAGGATATTTTGCAATTGCTAATTGTTCTTCCCCACACTTCTTTTAATTGCCTGGACTGGGGGGGAGAGAAGAACATGAAGTTCTCAGTTTTTAAGTAGCCAACATTTGAGCAATTCCCTTTTCTTTCAGCAACCAAAGCGTGGCCAAATGTTTTGGAAGTGCTGTGCAAATGGTTTGCAGTGTACAGGCTGAAGTATCCTTGGCTCCATTTCAGCAGCACTCTTCCTTTGAGACCACCAATACAAGTATGTACACGAAGTGAGACTCAGTCTGGGATAGAATGAATGCCATCCAAGAGACAGCAGGAAAGCAAGAACCAACTAAAACTGAAGGGCTGTGTGAAGCTGCAATTAAATGGAACACAATGATTCAGTCTAAAGTACAAGACAACTGCACTGGGGGCAGAAAAAATGTCTCCCCAGTCTTCACTGGTTAGGCCACACCTTGAGTCCTGTGTCCAGTTCTGGGCCCCTCAGGTTAGGAAGGAGGTTGAGTTGCTGGAAGGTGTCCAGAGAAGGGCAACAAAGCTGGGGAGGGGTTTGGAGCACAAGCTCTATGAGGAGAGGCTGAGGGAGCTGGGGTTGCTTAGCCTGGAAAAGAGGAGGCTCAGGGGAGAGCTTCTTCCTGTCTACAGCTACCTGAAGGGAGGTTGTAGCCAGGTGGAGGTTGGTCTCTTCTCCCGGACAACCATCACCAGAACAAGAGGACACAATCTCAAGCTGCACCAGGGGAGGTTTAGGCTGGATGTTAGGAAGAAGTTCTTCATAGAAAGAGAGATTGCCCATTGGAATGTGCTGCCTGGGGAGGTGGTGGAGTCACCATCAGTGGAAGTGTTCTGGGAGAGACTGGATGGGGTGCTTGGAGCCATGGTTTAGTTGATTAGGTGGTGTGGGGTGAGGGGTTGGACTTGATGATCTCAAAGGTCTTTTCCAACCTGGTTAAATCTATTCTGGGGTTGGGGAAGAACAAATGTCCTTCACTACATAGCCTGGAGAAGAGGAGGCTCAGGGGTGACCTCACAGCCCTCTACAACTACCTGAAAGGTGGTTGTAGCCAGGAGGGGGTTGGTCTCTTCTCCCAGGCAACCAGCACCAGAACAAGAGGACACAGTCTCAAGCTGTGCCAGGGGAAGTTTAGGCTTGAGGTGAGGAGAAAGTTCTTCACTGAGAGAGTTGTTCACCATTGGAATGTGCTACCCAGGGAGGTGGTGGAGTCACCATTCCTGGAGGTGTTCAAGAGGGGACTGGATGTGGCACTTGGTGCCATGGTTTAGTCATGAGGTCTGTGGTGACAGGTTGGACTCGATGATCCTCGAGGCCTCTTCCAACCTTGGTGATACTGTGATACATGTTACCTTATTTCTGGGTTACCTAATGCAAGCCAACATTCAAAACATTTCCATAGAAACAAGCCCACATTTAAGCAAGGTAGTGAGTATTATACAAATTAGCCCCAAATAAGCAGACTGGCTAAAAAGCTAGGAGCAGAGAAGGATTTGGGAATTCTCAACCTCATTAAGACTGCAGCAAAAATGCAACAGAACTCTTTAAACAGTTTTGATGAGCTCTCCCCAGTTCCTAAACTCTGCACCCACTGAAGTGCTGTAGGAAGCCTACAGTTTTCAACTAGCTTAAAATGTCAGGGGGAAAAAAACTTGTAGAGACTGAGCTGTCAGGTAATTTAACTCACTACAGAGGATGCAATCATTGGCTTATTTCTCATGATGATTTAATCCTCAGACTTTCCTTTTCATCAAGGTACAGTCAGGATGATATATGGAACATCAGCAATTTCTCAGCCATACCACTGATACAGCTTAAAAATGCATCCTGGGAAGCCAGGCTTATCTATGAGACTCCTGTTGTCATGGTGATATAATCAGGTCCCAAAGCACAGGGGCCAGCAAGGGGGAGGCAGGCTTACACATATCTGTTCTCTCCTCTCTTTTAATACTTAACATCCAAGCTTATTCAAAAAGTTTCCCTGAAGTTTGTGAAAAGGCAATCATCAGGCATTCAATAAATCCAAGTGCCTGGTGCTGCACTTCGGCCACAACAACCCCATGCAGTGCTACAGGTTGGGGTCAGAGTGGCTGGAGAGCAGCCAGGCAGAAAGAGACCTGGGGGTGCTGATTGACAGCTGCCTAAACGTGAGCCAGCAGTGTGCCCAGGTGGCCAAGAAGGCCAATGCCATCCTGGCCTGCATCAGGAACAGTGTGGCCAGCAGGAGCAGGGAAGTCATTGTGCCCCTGGACTCAGCACTGGTTAGGCCACACCTTGAGTCCTGTGTCCAGTTCTGGGCCTCTCAGTTTAAGGAGGACATCGAGACACCTGAATGTGTCCAGAGAAGGGCAATGAGGCTGGGGAGAGGCTTTGAGCACAGCCCTGTGAGGAGAGGCTGAGGGAGCTGGGGTTGCTTAGCCTGGAGAAGAGGAGGCTCAGGGGAGACCTCTCTACAACTACCTGAAGGGAGGGTGCAGCCAGGAGGGGGTTGGTCTCTTCTCCCAGGCAACCAGCACCAGATCAAGAGGACACAGTCTCAAACTGTACCAGGGGAAGTTTAGGCTGGAGGTGAGGAGAAAGTTCTTCACAGAGAGAGTCATTTGTCATTGGAATGTGCTGCCCTGGAAGGTGGTGGAGTCCCCATCCCTGGAGGTGTTCAAGAGGGGATTGGATGTGGCACTTGGTGCCATGGTCTAGTCATGAGGTCTGTGGTGACAGGTTGGACTCGATATTTGAGTTCTCTTCCAACCTTGGTGATACTGTGATCAGGCTCAAGACAGTGTCTGAAGAGGAACATGGAGTTGGCAAGTCCTCCATCTTGGTCAGCCTTATGCAATTCAACAAACAACTACTTCATTTCTTTTTTTTCCACTAAATCTGAACAAAGATTCCAAGGCATATTCCATTTGCTTGGCTCCAGCACACTCACCCTGGTCTTCTCACTGGCCCAAGTGAAACCACAAAACTCCATAACCAGTTGTCAATTACTAGGATAACCCAAGCATGTTATTTTCACCATGTCATGTATTTGTGGGACATACTATACTAGCTCAGAAGACACAAAATGAAGGTGATCACAGTATCACCAAGGTTGGAAGAGACCTCAAAGATCATCGAGTCCAACCTGTCACCACAGACCTCATGGCTAGACCATGGCATCAAGTGCCTCGTCCAATCCCCTCTTGAACACCTCCCTGGGCAGCACATTCCAATGGCTAACAACTCTCTCTGAAGTACTTCCTCCTCACCTCCAGCCTAAACTTCCCCTGGTGCAGCTTGAGACTGTGTCCTCTTGTTTTGGTGCTGATTGCCTGGGAGAAGAGACTAACCCCCATCTGGCTACAACCTCCTTTCAAGGTAGTTGTAGACAGCAATAAGGTCACCCCCGAGCCTCCTCTTCTCCAGGCTAAACAACCCCAGCTCCCTCAGCCTCTGCTCATAGGGCTGGTTGCTTGAGAGCAGAGACCAACTCCCTCCTGGCCACAACAACTCAATCTCAACGGTGTCTTTCTAACCTGGTTAATTCTCTTACTCTCTAATTCACAACAATAAATCCATATACAACAAACCTAGGGCAGCACATGAAAAGCTTCCACCTTCAAGTTCTAGTTTCAAAAGCATCAAGAGTTTAGTGAAAAGGGCCGATTCTCCTGCAACTGATACTGCTCTGAATCTGTGCAGTAATTGCCTTTTTTTCCTTAGTTGACAGCTCCTTGTTTTGATTTTGAAACTGAAGAGCCAGGAGACAGCCACAGAATATGCATTCATTGTCTTTTATCTGCAAGACTTAACCAGGAAACACCAAATGACATGAACAGAAAATAAAGGCTGAAGAGAAACACAGCAGCTTCAAAGAGCCAGTTTCTGAGAGAGCAAAGACATTAAGCAATATTCAGGGACACTTTACTGACTTCAAGAGATTCTCCTCAGGATGCTCTGGAATACAGGCCTTTGAAGAGAGCACACACCAAGACTACTAAATAAGCCAAATAAAAGACAGCAAATAATGCAACCCTTCCTGAAGCACAGAGTCCCTGTCCCTGGAAGTGTTCAGAAATGGATTGGATGTGGCCCTAGGAGCCATGGTTTAGTTAGTCCTGAGGTGTTGGGTGCTAGGTTGGACTTGATGATCTCTGAGGTCTTTTCCAACCTTATTGATTCTATGATTCTGTGATAATTATGAGTAATTTTTGTTGAGTATTTTGGCTGGGTTTAAGTGTTGTGTCAAACCCATCAGCAGAATTAAGGAGAGTAGAGGGGGCCCCTCCACCAGCTGTCAAGCAAATAGCACCACTGGGGAACCATTAAAGACAGCAATGTATTTAAATCAGGACAAAGACATTGACATTTCCATGGGCAGTTCAGCAGTTCATAAAATAAGGTTTTAAACCTGAAATCTGTGGAGATTGTTAAGCTATGACATCTGTGCTAAAACCCTAAGCCACAGGAGCAGGGAGGTCATTGTGACCCTGGACTCAGCACTGCTTAGGCCACACCTTGAGTCCTGTGTCCAGTTCTGGGCCCTCAGTTTAGGAAAGATGTTGAGTTGCTGGAAGGTGTCCAGAGAAGGGCAACAAAGCTGGGGAGGGGTCTGGAGCACAGCCCTGTGAGGAGAGGCTGAGGGAGCTGGGGTTGCTTAGCCTGGAGGAGGCTCAGGGGAGACCTTCTTGCTCTCTACAGCTACCTGAAGGGAGGTTGTAGGCAGGTGGGGGTTGGTCTCTTCTCCCAGGCAACCAGAACCAGAACAAGAGGAGACAGTCCAAAGCAGTGCCAGGGGAGGTTTAGGCTGGATGTGAGGAAGAAATTCTCCATAGAGAGAGTGATTTGCCACTGGAATGTGCTGCCCAGGGAGGTGGAGGAGTCACCTTCACTGGAGATGTTTAGGAAGAGACTGGATGAGGCACTTGGTGCCATGGTTTAGTTGATTAGATGGTGTTGGGTGATAGGTTGGATTCAATGATCTCAAAGTTCTTTTCCAGTCTGGTTAATTCTATTCTGTAGCACACTACACTACAAAGAGTAGAAGAGAGACAACACTACTCAGGTATGACCCTTGAGCAGAGATGGCCTCAAGCACAAGCCCTAGGAGGAGAGGCTGAGGGAGCTGGGGTTGTTTAGCCTGGAGAAGAGGAGGCTCAGGGGAGACCTCATTGCTCTCTACAACTACCTGAAGGGAGGTTGTAGCCAGGAGGGAGTTGGTCTCTTCTCTCAAGCAGCCAGCAGCAGAACAAGAGGACACAGTCTCAAGCTGCACCAGGGGAGGTTTGGGCTTGAGGTGAGGAGAAAGTTCTTCACTGAGAGTCATTAGCCATTGGGATGTGCTGCCCAGGGAGGTGGTGGAGTCACCATCTCTGAAGGTGTTCAAGAGGGGACTGGATGTGGCACTTGGTGCCATGGTCTAGTCATGAGGTCTGTGGTGACAGGTTGGACTTATAGTTTCATAGTTTCATAGTTTCATTCAGGGTTGGAAGGGACCACAAGGATCATCTAGTTCCAACCCCCTGCCATGGGCAGGGAAACCCCACACTAGATCAGGCTGGACAGAGCCTCATCCAGCTTGCTCTTAAACACCCCCAGGGACGGGGCCTCGACCACCTCCCTGGACAACCCATTCCAGGGCTTCACCACTCTCATGGTGAAGAACCTCCTCCTCACATCCAGCCTGAATCTCCCCACCTCCAGCTTCATTCCATTCCCCTAGTACCTGACATCCTGAGAAGTCCTTCCCCAGCCTTCCTGTAGGCCCCCTTCAGATACTGGAAGGCCACAATTAGGTCACCTGGGAGCCTTCTCTTCTGCAGACTGAACAGCCCCAACTCCTTCAGTCTGTCCTCACAGGAGAGGTGCTCCAGCCCTCTGATCAACCTCGTGGCCCTTCTCTGGACACGTTCCAGCACCTCCACATCCCTCTTGGAATAGGGACTCCAGAACTGGACACAGTACTCCAGATGGGGTCTCACCAGGGCTGAGTAGAGGGGGAGGATCACCTCCCTCGACCTGCTAGCCACACTTCTCCTGATGCAGCCCAGGATCTGATTGGCCTTGCGGGCTGCAAGTGCACATTGAGAGCTCATGTTGAGCTTTTTGTCCACCAGTACCCCCAAGTCTCTCTCCTCAGGGCTACTTTCCAGCCAGTCACTGCCCAGCCTGCATTTGTGCCTGGGATTGACAGATGCAGGACCCTGCACTTGCTCTTATTGAACTTCATGAGGTTGGCTTGTGCCCACCTCTCCAGCCTGTCAAGGTCCCTCTGGATGGCCTCCCTTCCTCCAGCCTGTCTGCTGCACCACACAGCTTGGTGTCATCAGCAAACTTGCTGAGGGTGCACTCAATGCCACTTTGTCACCCACAAAGATGTTGAACAAGACAGGTCCCAGGATCTCTTCCACTGGGACATGGACCCAAGATCTTTGAGATCTCTTCCAAGTTTGGTGATACTGTGACCCACAGGTTTCAATAACCACCTCTCCCTTAGGAGCTAAAGCTACATTATTAAAAACCTTAAGAATATTAAGAAGTTTCAGAAACTATACAAACAAGAGTCAAAGTAGGGAGGGGGGAAGGAATCTCAATCCTCTTGGGAAGTACTACTTTTAGTGTTTGTACTATTGGTGTTTGCTGGTGCATCCCTTGTCCCAGCCTCAGTAACAGATGCCCAAGCCAAGAGGGAGTTCATCAGGAACAGACCAAATATAAATCACCTCTGTGTCAAACCATAGGAAGGATGTTGACTTCCCATCCCTTGTCCCAGCCTGAGGAGAGACAGCCTCCCACTTAGGGTGCATTAACATTAGCCAGCACCAGAACAAGAGGAGCACAGTCTCAGGATTTAAAGAGCCAGTGATTCAGACACAAATATATTAACATAAATGGGTGCAGTTGCGTGATGAGCACAACATCTCAATGAATTTTGTTGACAACATCTCAATGAGTCAATTGAGTCAATTCCAATAGAAAATTCTTCCCTGGCTACATCACACTTCTTTTCCCCTCCAGGGCAACATGAATTCCAAGCATCTAAGAATAATAAGCATTTGCCAAAGGCTTTGAAATTAATCCTGCCCAGATACTGCACAGAAATAGAATAGAATAAACCAGGTTGGAAGAGACCTGCAAGATCATCCTGTCCAATCTATCATCCAATACCACCTAATCAACTAAACCATGGCACCAAGCACCCCATTAAGTCTCCTCCTGAACACCTCCAATGATGGTGACTCCATCACCTTCCTGAGCAGCACATTCCAATGGGCAATCACTCTCTCTGTGTAGAACTTCTTCCTAACATCCAACCTGAACCTCCCCTGGTGCAGCTTGACACTGTGTCCTCTTGTTCTGCTGATGGTTGCCTGGGAGAAGAGACCAACCTCCACCTGGCTACAACCTCCCTTCAGGTAGCTGTAGACAGGAAGAAGCTCTTCCCTGAGCCTTCTGTTCTCCAGGCTAAGCAACCCCAGCTCCCTCAGCCTCTCCTCATAGAGCTTGTGCTCCAAACCCCTCCCCAGCTTTGTTGCCCTTCTCTGGACACCTTCCAGCAAGTCAACCTCCTTCCTAACCTGAGGGGCCCAGAACTGGACACAGTCCTCAAGGTGTGGCCTAACCAGTGCAGTGTACAGGGGCACAATGACCTCCCTGCTCCTGCTGGCCACACTGTTCCTGATGCAGGCCAGGATGCCATTGGCCCTCTTGGCTGCCTGGGCACACTGCAGGCTCATGTTCAGCCTACCATCAACCAGCACCCCCAGGTCCCTCTCTGCCTGGCTGCTCTCCAGCCACTGACCCCAGCCTGTAGCACTGCATGGGATACACAGATGCCACTAGGTATTCTGATGCTGAATAAATTAAAACAGAAATACAACACAAGAAAATAAAGCTGTTCTCAATATATCACAACATAGAAGTTCTAAATAAAGTCAGGAGGAGGAACCCAAACAAACCTAAGTAGATTACTTGTCTACTTTAGAGTTTAGTGACCTCTGACATTCTTGATCTGCAGAGCATCTGATAGGTCAGCAGCCTCTAGAAATCCCTAAGTCCTGGAAAAACATGCTCCAGAATTTACAAGTAGCATGAAGTAAATGGAATGTGCTGCCCAGGGAGGTGGTGGAGTCCCCATCCCTGGAGGTGTTCAAGACAGGATTGGATGTGGCACTTGGTGCCATGGTCTAGTCATGAGGTCTGTGGTGACATGTTGGACTCGATGATCTTCGAGGTCTCTTCCAGCCTTAGTGATACTGTAAAAAATCCTTCCTCAGTGTTACTTACTTAAAGCATCTGAAAGAGCAGCACTGTGATAAGGGAATGCTGTGAAAAAAGTTAGGTCAGACCTGAGAGCCCCAGCTACCCTCTTCAGAAGTGACTGCTAGTGCTCTGCCTGCAAATGCAACCACACAGACACCAATCACTACGCTGAAGACAGTTCAGAGCATCTCCAGCAATAGCACTTACCTGAGAGAACTGGAAGGGGAAGTGCAGGAATAGAACAGTATAAACCAGGTTGGAAGAGACCTTCAAGATTGTGTTCAATTCTTCAACCAATCAACCCACCTAATCAACTAACCCATGGCACCAAGCACCCCATCAAGTCTCCTCCTGAACACCTCCAATGATGGTGACTCCACCACCTCCCCAGGCAGCCCATTCCAATGGGCAATCACTCTCTCTGTGTAGAAGCAGATCACATCTTTCATTCAGTCCTTTGCAGGCAGCAGTAAATTTGAGAATCTGGCAATTTTAAATGCTTGCTGCTTGCCTATTTATTCATTAGCAACAGCTAATAGAGTTATCCACAGACACTCTAAGAGGGGTTATCACAACAGATGGTATCCTTCCTCCCCTGAGGCAGGATATTAAGCACCAAGGCTGTCTGTAGGAAGAGCAGGAAAGGAGGCTGCTAAAGGCCATCCTGGTACCTGCTCAGCCTCCTAATAAAGGACAATCTATATTCATTCCATAACATAACCAACAAACAAACTTACATGTGAATAGAATAGAATAGAATACAGACTAGACCAGGTTGGAAGAGACCTTCAAGATCATTGTGTCCAACCCATCATCCAACACCACCCAACCAACTAACCCATGCAACCCAGCACCCTATCAAGTCTCCTCCTGAACACCTCCAGTGATGGTGACTCCATCACCTCCCTGGGCAGACCATTCCAATGGGCAATCACTCTCTCTGTGTAAAACTTCCTCCTGACCTCCAGCCTGAACCTCTCCTGGTGCAGCCTGAGACTGTGTCCTCTTGTTCTGGTGCTGGCTGCCTGGGAGAAGAGACCAACCTCTGCTTGTCTACAACCTCCCTTCACGTAGTTGTAGACAGCAAGAAGGTCACCCCTGAGCCTCCTCTTCTCCAGGCTAAGCAACCCCAGCTCCCTCAGCCTCTCCTCACAGGGCTGTGTTCCAAGCCCCTCACCAACTTTGTTGCCCTTCTCTGGACTCGTTCCAGCAAGTCAACATCCTTCCTAAACTGAGGGGCCCAGAACTGGACACAGGACTCAAGCTGTGGCCTAACCAGTGCAGTGTACAGGGGCACAATGACCTCCCTGCTCCTGCTGGCCACACTGTTCCTGATGCAGGCCAGGATGCCATTGGCCTTCTTGGCCACCTGGGCACACTGCTGGCTCATGTTCAGCCTACCATCAACCAGCACCCCCAGGTCCCTCTCTGCCTGGCTGCTCTCCAGCCACTCTCACCCCAGCCTGTAGCACTGCATGGGGTTGTTGTGGCCAATGTGCAGAACCTGGCACTTGGATGTGTTCAATCTCCTGCCCTTGGACTCTGCCCATCTCTCCAGGTCCCTCTGCAGAGCCTCTCTACCCTTCAGCAGATCAACTCCTGCCCCCAGCTTGGTGTCGTCAGCAAATTTACTGATGCTGGACTCAATGCCCTCATCCAGATCATCAGTAAAGATGTTAAAGAGCACAGGGCCCAGCACTGATCCCTGGGGGACTCCACTAGTGCCTGGCTGCCAGCTGGCTGTGGCACCATTCACCACCACTCTCTGGGCTCAGCCTCCAGCCAGTTCCTAACCCATCGCAGTGTGCTCCCATCCAAGCCATGGGCTGACAGCTTGGCCAGGAGTTTGCTATGGGGGACAGTGTGAAAGGCCTTGCAGAGGTCCAGGTAGACCACATCCACAGCCTGCCCCACATCCACCAAGTGGGTCACCTGATCATAGAAGGAGAGCAGAACCTAGCCCACAAAGGCCGACAGTGTACCCTGAAGTACAACCAAGACTTGGAAAAATACACAAAGCAGGGAAAACAGGAAATGTCCAACTGCTGCAGTTTATTTATTTGCACTGCAGTGGTGCAGCTATCACTTCAATCTGCCCAGCTTTAGCAGTCCTTCACAGCCAGCTGCCCTACATGCACTTCCATCCTCACCACTTGAAGCATTTTGTCGTGCAAAGAGGAGTTGTTCCTATCCAGTGTGCCTTTACAGGATTCTGCTCTCAGTTACTTTGTCAAAGAGGTTTAAAACTTAAAACATTTCAGGAAATTTACCATCAGAAGCTGCATATTTAAAGGTGTTTTTTCTTTCCACAGGCCCCCTGGATGTGTGCCAGTGGGGCTCTACCACCAGTGCTGTAACATCCACGAGGCTATTCTCAGCCCTTGCTGCGCTGACCATCACATTTTTGAAGCACAAGAACAGCTTCCTGAAAAATCCTGGTTGTGAGTAAGTGGTCTGCTTGCTGGTGAAACCATAATACCTTAACTCTGCTTACAGGGCATCCTCATTTTTCACTCACACTTTGATAGAGTAGGGCAGCTGTTACACCTTTCCCTACTTTAAAGGTGCAACCACCACACAGGTTTTGCTACGCTGTAGTCAGTAACACATCCCTGCATACCAGACAGCTTTGAGCAGCCTTCCAGTATTGGAAGGGGGCTTACAGGATAGATGGAAAGGGAATTTGTACAAAGGCCTGTAGTGGAATAGGATCATAGTATCAGTCAGGGTTGGAAGGGACCACAAGGATCATCTAGTTCCAACCCCCCTGCCATAGGCAGGGACACCCCACACTACATCAGGCTGGCCAGAGCCAGGTTGGCCACAGCAGGATAGAATTAATCAAGTTGGAAAACACCTTTGAGATCATCCAGTCCAACCTAGCACCCAACACCATCTAATCAACTCAACCATGGCACCAAGCACCCCAGCCAGTCTCTTCCTAAACACCTCCAGGGATGGTGACTCCACCACCTCCCTGGGCAGCACATTCCAAGGGCCAGTCACTCTTTCTGTATAGAACTTCTTTCTAACATCCAGCCTAAACTTCCCCTGGTGCAGCTTGAGACTGTGTCCTCTTGTTCTGCTGCTGGTTGCCTGGCAGAAGAGACCAACCTGCCACCTGGCTACAACCTCCCTTCATGTAGTTATAGACAGCAATGAGGTCTCCCCTGAGTCTCCTCCTCTCCAGGCTAAGCAACCCCAGCTGCCTCAGCCTCTCCTCACAGGGCTGTGCTCCAAACTCCTCCCCAGCTTTGTTGTCCTTCTCTGGACACACTCCAGCAAGTCAATCTCCCTCCTAAACTGAGGGGCCCAGAACTGGACACAGGACTCAAGCTGTGGCCTAACCAGTGCAGTGTATCCATGTCCTCTTGTTCCCAAATTACTGGAAGGCACATCAGATCCAGACCTTGTTCTAAGCTAGTTCTCATTTGTAACTTCAAGTACAAAAGAAGTGGCTATATTATCACAGCTTTAGGCTCCTTCTGAGTCACTGTCTCAATCAGAAGTCTTGAAGTGAGTTTACCATTTAGCTTTAAAGATTTGTTTCTTGGGTTAGGTATTACTTGATCCTTTCATTTTGAATTCCTTTTAATCCCTGGAGATCATCTTTAGTCATTAAAAAAAAAAACATCCAACCCTCTGAGTTTGGAGATGTTGTAGGGCAGGCTCCAGCTGCACAGAAAAACTAACTAGTTAAGACCTGCTTTTTCAAAGGCTTCATTTCCACAAAGGATCTCCTGAGTTTCACAGTATCACAGTATAACTAAGGTTGGAAATGACCTCGAGGATCATCAAGTCCAACCTGTCACCACAGACCTCATGACTAGACCATGGCACCAAGTGCCACGTCCAATCCCCTCTTGAACACCTCCAGGGATGGTGACTCCACCACCTCCCTGGGCAGCACATTCCAATGGCTAACAACTCTCTCTGTGAAGAACTTTCTCCTCACCTCAAGCCTAAACTTCCCCTGGTACAGTTTGAGACTGTGTCCTCTTGATCTGGTGCTGGTTGCCTGGGAGAAGAGACCAACCCCCTCCTGGCTGCACCCTCCCTTCAGGTAGTTGTAAAGGGCAATGAGGTCTCCCCTGAGCCTCTTCTCCAGGCTAAACAATCCCAGCTTCCTCAGCCTCTCCTCACAGGGCTGTGCTCAAGGCCTCTCCCCAGCCTTGTTGCCCTTCTCTGCACACATTCAAGTCTCTCAATGTCCTTCTTAAACTGAGGGGCCCAGAACTGCACACAGGACTCAAGGTGTGGCCTAACCAATGCAGAGTCCAGGGGCACAATGACTTCCCTGCTCCTGCTGGCCACACTATTCCTAATGCAGGCCAGGACACCATTGGCCTTCTTGGCCACCTGGGCACACTGTTGGCTCATGTTTAGGCGGCTGTCTACCAGTACCCCCAGGTCCCTCTCTGTTTGGGAGTTCTCAGCCACTCTGACCCCAGCCTGTTAGCTGTGCATGGGATTGCTGTGGCCAAAGTGCAGCACCTGGCACTTGGACTTGTTGAATGCCATCCCATTGGACTCTGCCCATCTGTCCAGTCGGTCAAGGTCCCTCTGAAGAGCCTTTCTGCCCTCTGACCAACATCTGCTCCTAACTTGGTGTCATCTGCAAATTTGCTGATGACTGTCTCCATGTCCTCATCCAGATCATCAATGAAGATGTTAAAGAGGATGGGGCCCAGCACAGATCCCTGGGGGACACCACTAGTACCTGGCTGCCAGCTGGCTGTGGCACCATTCACCACCACTCTCTGGACTCGGTTCTCCGCCAGTTCCTAACCCAGCTCAGAGTGTAGTGGTCCAAGCCACGAGCTGACAGCTTGGCCAGCAGTTTGCTGTGGGGGACGGTGTCAAAGGCCTTGCTTTCGTCTCTGTCCTGCACCAAGTGACCATTTCAGTACATCTGGCCACACATTTGCAGCTCTTAAAGGTATTAATTCACCACCACTCACAGTGGGTAAGAATGGAAAATCCCTAGGAAGGCAAAGAGTGACCAGATAATGCACTCCCATTGTACTTGGAGAACACGTGCCTTAAGCCAGAGAAAAGGAAAGTCAGCAGCCCTAACACAGGCTCCACTTCCTGCTGGCACCAGGAGTCTGAAGCAAGTAAACCTAGCCTACAGGGACAATACAGAGGGCTTCTGGTTAAGTAAGAGTGACTCTAGGAAAACAAAGAAGGGAAAATAATACAAACAGAGGCCTTCCCACAGTCTGACAAGAGGAATTAGCAATATGCAAGCTTATTGTTCACTTCATCACCCTCACCATCCCTTTTCTCACCCCCTTGCACTGCTTCTGCTGTGAAGACTCATCAACAGAGGGTAATTTCCCTGAAGTATTCACCATTCATCAAGAGCTCTCAAGCAAAGAACAGATGCTGAACCAAACTGGACACAAGGGTTAAAGCACAGAACACAGCAGTGAAGCAGAACTCCAACACACCATTCCAAGCCTGGAAACCTAGCTCTGCAGAAGCTGCATTTTGCCAGTGTCATCAGGACAAGGGCAGAACAACGTTTGGAAGCCAGTACTTAGGGATGCAAGCAGAGCAACACAGCAAAGGTACAATGCAAACAGCTCATACCACACAAGGAATAAAACAGACCATGAACAGAATAGACCAGGTTGGAAGAGACCTTCAAGATCATCGTGTCCAACCCATCAACCAATCCAACACCACCTAAACAACTAACCCATGGCACCAAGCACCCCATCAAGTCTCCTCCTGAACACCTCCAATGATGGTGACTCCACCACCTCCCCAGGCAGCCCATTCCAATGGGCAATCACTCTCTCTGTATAGAATTTCCTCCTAACCTCCAGCCTGAAACTCCCCTGGTGCAGCTTGAGACTGTGTCCTCTTGTTCTGGTGCTGGTTTAGGCTGGATGTTAGGAAGAAGCTCTACACTGAGAGAGCAACTGGGCATTGGAATGGGCTGCCCAGGGAGGTGGTAGAGTCACCATCACTGGAGGTGCTCAGGAGGAGACTTGATGGAGTGCTTGGTTGCATGGGTTAGTTGATTAGGTGGTGTTGGTTGATGGGTTGGACACGATGATCTTGAAGGTATCTTCCAACCTGGTTTATTCTTTTCTATCTGAAGAGAGACGAGACTAGAAGAGAGACTAGAAAGAGACTAGAAGAGAGACTAGAAGAGAGACTAGAAGAGAGACTAGAAGAGAGACTAGAAGAGAGACTAGAAGAGAGACTAGAAGAGAGACTAGAAGAGAGACTAGAAGAGAGACTAGAAGAGAGACTAGAAGAGAGACTAGAAGAGAGACTAGAAGAGAGACTAGAAGAGAGACTAGAAGAGAGACTAGAAGAGAGACTAGAAGAGAGACTAGAAGAGAGACTAGAAGAGAGACTAGAAGAGAGACTAGAAGAGAGACTAGAAGAGAGACTAGAAGAGAGACTAGAAGAGAGACTAGAAGAGAGACTAGAAGAGAGACTAGAAGAGAGACTAGAAGAGAGACTAGAAGAGAGACTAGAAGAGAGACTAGAAGAGAGACTAGAAGAGAGACTAGAAGAGAAGAGAGACTAGAAGAGAGACTAGAAGAGAGACTAGAAGAGAGACTAGAAGAGAGACTAGAAGAGAGACTAGAAGAGAGACTAGAAGAGAGACTAGAAGAGAGACTAGAAGAGAGACTAGAAGAGAGACTAGAAGAGAGACTAGAAGAGAGACTAGAAGAGAGACTAGAAGAGAGACTAGAAGAGAGACTAGAAGAGAGACTAGAAGAGAGACTAGAAGAGAGACTAGAAGAGAGACTAGAAGAGAGACTAGAAGAGAGACTAGAAGAGAGACTAGAAGAGAGACTAGAAGAGAGACTAGAAGAGAGACTAGAAGAGAGACTAGAAGAGAGACTAGAAGAGAGACTAGAAGAGAGACTAGAAGAGAGACTAGAAGAGAGACTAGAAGAGAGACTAGAAGAGAGACTAGAAGAGAGACTAGAAGAGAGACTAGAAGAGAGACTAGAAGAGAGACTAGAAGAGAGACTAGAAGAGAGACTAGAAGAGATGCTGCAGTATGTGTTTCTCTGAGATTGTCTTTGAGTTAAACAAACTTTCCAATTGAAGCCTGTGAAGAGGGAGGCTTGGATGGCTTGCTGAAAGATCTTACAGGTCAGCAGACATCAAGACAATCCTCTCTTTGAAAATATCTATGAATACCTCCACAATCTCAACGTCCTTCACAAGTTTTTGGAGGACTGTTTGTGGTACATTCAGACAAAACAATTTAAGAACCTCACAGGCACTACAAAAAACATACCCTGAATATTGTGAGTATCTGGACAGGAAATATACACATTAAGGATTCCCAGAGACTGGATTTTGCCAATCAGGACAACACAGTAACTGCTGCTAGCCACAACTATCTGCTGGAACATGTCAGTGTTTATTTTTCCCCTCCCACTATCACAGCACTGTCTAGAACCTGACAATATCTCCATGCACATCACCATCTCTCATGGACACATTATTATCCAGCGAAATAAAAAGACTGTTCAGCTAGTTTGCCATGCTCCAGCCTAAGCAAGCACCACTAAGATTCTGAACATCCCAAGAGCAGTCAGTGAAACCTCACAAAAGAGGCTAAGCCATGGCTACAGCATCACAGAATCACTAAGGTTGGAAGAGACCTTGAGGATCATTGAGTCCAACCTATCAACACAGACCTCATGACTAGACCATGGCACAAAGTGCCACATCCAATCCCCTCTTGAACACCTCCAGGGATGGTGACTCCACCACCTCCCTGGGCAGCACATTCCAATGGCTAACAACTCTCTCTGTGAAGAGCTTTCTCCTCACCTCGAGTCTAAACCTCCCCTGGCACAGCTTGAGACTGTGTCCTCTTGTTCTGGTGCTGCTGGCCTGGGAGAAGAGACCAACCCCCTCCTGGCTACAACCACCTTTCAGGTAGTTGTAGAGGGCAATGAGGTCAACCCTGAGCCTCCTCTTCTCCACACTAAACAATCCCAGCTTCCTCAGCCTCTCCTCACAGGGCTGTGCTCAAGGCCTCTCACCAGCCTTGTTGCCCTTCTCTGCACACATTCAAGTCTCTCAATGTCCTTCCTAAACTGAGGGGCTCAGAACTGGACACATCACTCAATGTGTCGCCTAACCAGTGCTGAGTCCAGGGGCCCAATGACTTCCCTGCTCCTGCTGGCCACACTATTCCTAATGCAGGCCAGGATGCCATTGGCCTCCTTGGCCACCTGAGCACACTGCTGGTTCATATTCAGGCAGCTGCCAATCAGCACCCCCAGGTCCCTCTCTGTTTGGGAGCTCTCCAGCCACTCTGACCCCAGCCTGTAGCTCTGCATGGGGTTGTTGCGGCCAAAGTGCAGCACCTGGCACTTGGACTTGTTGAATGCCATCCCATTGGACTCTGCCCATCTGTCCAGTCGGTCAAGGTCCCTCTGCAGAGCCCTTCTGCCCTCTAACTGACTAACATCTGCTCCTAACTTGGTGTCATCTGCAAATTTCATGATGACTGACTCAATGCCCTCATCCAGATCATCAATGAAGATGTTAAAGAGGATGGGGCCCAGCACAGATCCCTGGGGGACACCACTGGTGCCTGGTTGCCAGCTGGCTGTGGCACCATTCACCACCACACTCTGGGCTCAGCCTCCAGCCAGTTCCTAACCCAGCTCAGAGTGTAGTAGTCCAAGCCACGAGCTGACAGCTTAGACAGCAGTTTGCTGTGGGGGACCTCTGCAAGAAGCTGGTTGTCCCAGCGTTTCCTTCTGTGGTTGCTCTGCAGAGGCAGCTTCTCAGAGGTGCTCTTCCACTTCAGACAGCAGTTTGCAGCAAGTCAGCAGCGAGTCAGTCCACAATGTAACCAACAATGATAAAACAACTCTCAGAAGCAGTATTTTAGCATTTGCATAGCATTTGCCTGCCAAACATTTATAACCTCCAAATCTCTCTCAGCATAGTCTATCCAGCATCAGTGGAAGATGGGAGACTTTTGCATACAACTGCAACCACAAACCCAACCCTGCTTTAAAGGCTGCTAATGCATAATGGGTGTTAGGAGGCTTGCACAAAATGAGCTGATAAGGGTTTCTACACCACAAGTGAATGTAACACAATTGCCAACCTTGTTAGCAGATTCCAAAGGCGGATCAGAAGTTAAAAAGTGTTGCAAGGCATTCAAGCCAGAAGGATGATCAGGTGCTCCAATTCCATACCCCAATTATGCTGCACTTCCATCATGCAACTCCTAACTGTGAATGCTTCAGAACAGGCCAAAATTAAGCAGCCATCTCCAGTCACTTAAGAGCTCTTTCCATTTTAGCTTGAGGCTATGGTTTCCTGTACAATCACACGGAGAATTAACTAGTTCCTTATTTATGGCGATCATTACCATGAAATAATTTACGGAATAACCTTGCCCTTAATCCCTGCTTAGTACACTGCTTAATACCATTGCCTTTGGAGGCCTAAAGTGCAACAAATGAAAGGTAGAGCCTCACATCTCTAAGTTTTCAGTTATTTGTTGTATAATGTGTATTACACAGCAGACTTCAGTCTCAAATTTGAATTAACCAGGTTGGAAAAGACCTTTGAGATCATGGAGTCCAACCTACCACTCAACACCATCTAATCATAGTATCATAGTATCATTCAGGGTTGGAAGGGACCACAAGGATCATCTAGTTCCAAACCCCCTGCCATGGGCAGGGACACCCCACACTACATCAGGCTGGCCACAGCCTCAGCCAGCCTGGGCTTAAGCACCTCCAGGGACAGGGCCTCAACCACCTCCCTGGACAACCCATTCCAGGGTCTCACCACTCTCATGGGGAAGAACTTCCTCCTCATCTCCAGCCTCAATCTCCCCACCTCCAGCTTCATTCCATTCCCCCTAGTCCTATCACAACCTGAGATCCTGAGAAGTCCTTCCCCAGCCTTCCTGTAGGCCCCCTTCAGAATAATCAATTAAATCATGTCACCATCCAACTACAGAAGAACAAGTTCATTAAATCAACATGCACACAGACACATCATTCTTCTCTTTTTTCTTTATGTTATACCTCCACCACAATGCAAACCCAGATCATAAGTGACTCCCCAAAAGGCCATATCAAGAGCACACTTGCTGTTGATGCACTGGTATTCAGGTGTGCGTAGTTGAACATGTCCAGAGAAAGGCAACAAAGCTGGGGAGAGGCCTTGAGCACAGCCCTGTGAGGAGAGGCTGAGGGAGCTGGGGTTGCTCAGCCTGGAGAAGAGGAGGCTCAGGGGTGACCTCATTGCTCTCGACAACTACCTGAAAGGAGGTTGTAGGTAGGTGGGGGTTGGTCTCTTCTCCCAGGCAACCAGCACCAGAACAAGAGGACACAGTCTCAAGCTGTGCCAGGGGAGGTTTAGACTCCAGGTGAGGAGAAGGTTCTTCACTAAGAGAGTCATTAGTGATTGGATTGTTCTGCCCAGGGAGGTGGTGGAATCACCATCCCTGGAGGTGTTCAAGGGGGGATTGGATGTGGCACTTGGTGCCATGGTCTAGTCATGAGGTCTGTGGTGACAGGTTGGACTCGATGATCCTCAAGGTCTCTTCCAACCTTGGTGATACTGTGATAAGCATCATTTTCCCCCCTTTTTTTGCTTCACTAGTGGATGAAATGCACATACAACTTGCATCACACCAAAGAATAAAAGCAGCTCTACAGGGAAGCCCATCAAGGACAGGGAGATGAGTTCTGCTATTCTTCATTCAAAGAAAAATGTGCTTTGGATTAGGATAGAATAGAATAGAATTAACCAAGTTGGAAAAGACCTTTGAGATCATCAATCCAACCTATCACCCAACACCATCTCATCAACTAAACCATGGCACCAAGTGCCTCATCCAGTCTCTTCTTAAACACCTCAGTGATGGTGACTCCACCACCTCCCTGGGCAGTACATTCCAATGGGCAATCACTCTGTGTAGACCTTCTTCCTAACATCCAGCCTGAACCTCCCCTGGCACAGCTTAAGACTGTGTCCTCTTGTTCTGGTGCTGGTTGTCTGGGAGAAGAGACCAACCTCCACCTGGCTACAACCTCCCTTCAGGGAGTTGGAGACAGCAAGAAGGTCTCCCCTGAGTCTCCTCTTCTCCAGGCTAAGCAACCCCAGCTCCCTCAGCCTCTCCTCACAGGGCTGTGCTCCAAACTCCTCCCCAGCTTTGTTGCCCTTCTCTGGACACCTTCCAGCAACTCAACATCTTCCCTAAACTGAGGGGCCCAGAGAAACAGTAAACAGAGTTTCAGGTTAAGTTCTTTTCAAATTCACTTAGATCAGCTTTTATGAGTGCTGTAAAACATAATGATTTTTTTTCCCCCTTCAGTTTTCACTTCACAGACAAGGATTATGCAAGTCTGCACAAAAATCTTATCGCGAGCATCTACAGCATCACAAAGCATTGTCTAGGAAGATGTAAAGCTGATTTTGCAACACTAAAGTATAAACACACAGAAAAGAATTCACTGCACTACAGATAATGCATCTCTCCCCACACTTTAGTTTCAAAAGTGAAAAAATAAGACAAACTCTCCTCCCTTTCACTATCCCTTATTTCGAGTCATAGTATCAGTCAGGGTTGGAAGGGACCACAAGGATCAGCTAGTTCCAACCCCCCTGCCATGGCCAGGGACACCCCACACTACATCAGGCTCGCCACAGCCTCATCCAGCCTGCTCTTAAACACCTCCAGGGATGGGGCCTCAACCACCTCCCTGGACAACTCATTCCAGGGCTTCACCACTCTCATGGGGAAGAACTTCCTCCTCACATCCAGCCTCAATCTCCCCACCTCCAGCTTCATTCCATTCCCCCTACTCCTATCACTACCTGTAGACAACCTGCAAGCATTCCACACCACTGTGATTTACACATGGGGGGGAAAAAAAAGTTATTAGTGAACTCTTCAATCAAACTTCCTTTCCTAGGTTACTGAAACACACCAAGAGGAAAGCACAGCACATGTGAGGGTTTGACGCAGCCACCTCCAGCCTCATTCCATTCCCCCTAGTCCTAGCACTACCTGAGATCCTGAGAAGTCCTTCCCCAGCCTTCCTGTAAGCCCCCTTCAGATACTGGAAGGCCACAATGAGGTCACCTCAGAGCCTTCCCTTCTCCAGACTGAACAGCCCCAACTCCTTCAGTCTGTCCTCATAGGACAGGTGCTCCAGCCCTCTGATCATCCTCCTGGCCCTTCTCTGGACACCTTCCAGCACAATAGTAAACATTAAAAGATAAATCATATGGGGTACAGGTTACAGTTTCCAAGGCAGCAGAGACACTCCCCACTGTCTATATTTAAAAGGCCATGCCCTGATCACAGGCACAGAAAGAGCTGCAAGTGGTGTGCTAAAAATTGAGCAGGGCTAAAGCCTTAAAGATACTGGCACGTCTTTAAACGCAGTTCTACACAGGTTTAACCAAAGCTGGGGGTTAATCTAGACAAGGCATTACATGGGTCAGATGGTTTTTTTTCAAAGGCACACTAAATGGAATTTTACAGCTTCCTCACTGGCCCAGTTATGTCATCATCATCTACTTCTTTCTCCTACCTCTTTCCCTTGCCAGGATTAAAATCGCTCGGGACGTATTGATATAGGCCTTCAGTAATGCATGTGGCTGCACATGAGACAGGAGGATTTTACACACACATATTTACACTATATCTGCTTCTTAAGTGTTTGGGTACCTTTAAAATACACTTCTGCAAAAGAGGGAATAACCTAACAGACAGACAAAACACTCTCAGGATGGCCAGAGGAGTGAGGAGCCAAGCAGAGTAACAGTATTCAGTATTCCTAAGGTTGGAAGAGACCTCAAAGATCATCGAGTCCAACCTGTCACCACAGACCTCATGACTAGAGTGGGGAGGACACTACTGCCCACTGCAGCATATCTTGTACCACCTTTAGCCTGTGATGAGGTCTGGATCAACAATCTGGATGAGGGCATTGAGTCCATCATCAGTATATTTGCTGATGACACCAAGCTGGGGGCAGGAGTTGATCTGCTGGAGGGTAGAAGAGCTCTGCAGAGGGACCTGGACAGGCTGGACAGATGGGCAGAGTCCAAGGGCAGGAGATTGAATACATCCAAGGGCCAGGTGCTGCACATTGGCCACAGCAACCCCATGCAGTGCTATAGGCTGGGGTCAGAGTGGCTGGGGAGCAGCCAGGCAGAGAGGGACCTGAGGGTGCTGGTTGATGGCAGGCTGAACATGAGACAGCAGTGTGCCCAGGTGGCCAAGAAGGCCAATGGCATCCTGGCCTGCATCAGGAACAGTGTGGCCAGCAGGAGCAGGGTGGCCATTCTGCCCCTGTACACTGCACTGGTTAGGCCACACCTTGAGTCCTGTGTCCAGTTCTGGGCTCCTCAGTTTAGGAAGGAGGTTGACTTGCTGGAGTGTGTCCAGAGAAGGGCAACAAAGTTGGTGAGGGGTTTGGAACACCAGCCCTATGAGGAAAGGCTGAGGGAGCTGGGGCTGCTTAGCCTGGAGAAGAGGAGGCTCAGGGCAGACCTTATTGCTCTCTACAACTACCTGAAGGGAGGTTGTAGACAGGCAGAGGTTGGTCTCTTCTCCCAGGCAGCCAGCACCAGAACAAGAGGACACAGTCTCAGGCTGCACCAGGGGAGGTTCAGACTGGAGGTCAGGAAGAAGTTCTGTACAGAGAGAGTGATTGCCCATTGGAATGGGCTGGCCAAGGAGGTGGTAGAGTCACCATCACTGGAGGTGTTCAGGAGAAGACTTGATGGGGTGCTTGGTGCCATGGGTTAGTTGTTTAGGTGGGTTGGATTGGCTGATGGGTTGGACTTGATGATCTTGAAGGTCTCTTCCAACCTGGTTTGGTTTATTCTATTCTAAATATCTTCTGCAAAAGAGGGAATAACCTAACAGACAGACAAAACACTCTGAGGATGGCCAGAGGAGCGAGGAGCCAAGCAGAGTAACAGCATCTCTTGTACCACCTTTAGCCTGTGATGAGATCTAAGCTCTAGACCCAAAAATTCCAGTCAAGGTGACGAGTAACACCTTGCCCTGAGATCTCCTGGAAGTGGAAACAGAAGGAAATTGCCCCAGTTCCTCATGCTAGAGGCAGACATACAGGGAGAAGCACTGCTGTAATCATGACCTAACTGTATACAAAAAGTGACCTGACCACTACGGCCCTGCAAAAAAACACCACCACCATCACCATTCTTTTTAGTCTCCATTTAACAGAGTCATATCCTGCCCTGTTGAAAGAATCTGAATGATTTTCCAACTGCAGCTAAACAAAAGTGTGGCCTACCTGGAGATGACAGATTGAACAAAGGCGCAACGTGCGCGGCAGAAGAAAGGATATGACTTTGGCTGGCCAAACAACAGAGGAAGAAGGTATTTCTGGCTATTGTTACCCAGAGGGATTTAAATACTCTGGAAAACTTACCAATCATGACAAACAGCTAACATATGCTCTTAAAATCAGGGTGCAGCCACATTTAGAATAAACCTTTACTTAGAATAAACCAAACCAGGCTGGAAGAGACCTTCAAGATCATCGCGTCCAACCCATCAACCAATCCAACCCACCCAAACAGCTAACCCATGGCACCAAGCACCCCATCAAGTCTCCTCCTGAACGCCTCCATGGCTAGGTATCATTTTCCTAAACACTCTGAGTATCAACATACTCATAGAAGAATCATAGAATGAACCAGACCTCAGAGATCATCAAGTCCAACCTATTACCTACTCCCTAACACCTCCTGACAACTAAACCATGGCTCCAAGTGCCACATCCAAGCCTTTGTTGAACACCTCAGAGTATCAGTATCAGTCAGGGTTGGAAGGGACCACAAGGATCATCTAGTTCCAACCCCCCTGCCATGGGCAGGGACACCCCACACTACATCAGGCTGGCCACAGCCTCAGCCAGCCTGCTCTTAAACACCTCCAGGGATGGGGCCTCAACCATCTCCCTGACAACCCATTCCAGGGCTTCACCACTCTCATGGGGAAGAACTTCCCCTTCACCTCCAGCCTCAATCTCCCCACCTCCAGCTTCATTCCATTCCCCCTAGTCCTATCACTACCTCAGATCCTGAGCAGTCCCTCCCCAGCCATCTTGGAGGCCCCCTTCAGATACTGGAAGGCCACAATGAGGTCACCTGGGAGCCTTCTCTTCTCCAGACTGAACAGCCCCAACTCCTTCAGTCTGTCCTCACAGGAGAGGTGCTCCAGACCTCTGATCATCCTCCTGGCCCTTCTCTGGACACCTTCCAGCACCTCCACATCCCTCTTGCAATAGGGGCTCCAGAACTGGAGGCAGGACTCCAGGTGGGGTCTCCCCAGAGCTGAGCAGAGGGGGAGAATCACCTCCCTCGACCTGCTGGCCACACTTCTCCTGATGCAGCCCAGGATCTGATTGGCTTTGCAGGCTGCAAGTGCACACTGAGAGCTCCTGTTGAGCTTCTCCTCCCCCAGCACCCCCAAGTCTCTCTCCTCAGGGCTGCCTTCCAGCCACTCACTGCCCAATTCACGACTCTTGACTTACGATCCCCTGAAAGCTTAGGGCCATTTTGTGGCTGGTTATTAATAAAAACCCAAACCAACACCACAAAAAAACAACCAACCCCACAACACCTCAGACAAAAAAGTACAATAAAAATTTCCCAATACACCACAAAACACCCACAAGATCTGTGGAGACAAGGTTTGGAAAGATAGAAGGAAGGAAAACAGAGAGAATCGACTGCTAGCGGCACAATGGCGATGCTGTGGGCTCGGAACACCTCAAATCTGTCTTCTACCACCTTCACATGCTTATTGACTAAAAAACCTAGTCATGATGGAACAGTGTTGCAACTTGTCTTCTAGAGCTCCTGGAAGACAAGCTGCTACTCATTAGAGCTCGCTGGCATCTTAGAAACCCATGATGAAAGCCACTAAGGGAGTCAACACCTTATGATCAACATAATCAGTGACTGGTGATAGAGTTAGTATTTTCAATATTAAGAAAGGGGGAGAGGTGGGGGGGAAATTGCCTCTCCCAGCAAGCTATTTTATGTTTTTAATTAAGTTTGGCCACTGGTATTACTCCTGATTTGAGTCATGGCACCAAGTAGGTATTGGTGAAGGACTTCACCTCCCATCACCACGGCATTTTTCCCACCTTGCGTAGTGCTTCGTTTTGTCACTCGTCCAAGTTTCAGGTTGTCTTTTCTAGCGCTTTCTGTCCTCTCCCACATTCTCAAGGCGAGTTATCTCATCTGAAAGTTACTTCTCACACTAACTGGAGCTGCTTCTTAGGCAAGAAGCTCTTTGGGAGAGCCATCAGAGTCTCCCTGTCCATTTGTAAACACGCATCTCAAAAGGTCCTCACCACAGGGAGGAATTTCCACGCGTACTTAATACCAAACAATTGCGCTTTAAAACTGCTGTTCACATCACTTCAGCCTGCACATTCAAGGGCCTTACACAACTGACAGCTTCTCTGCACACACTTGTCCAGGAAAGGAGGATATTCACAGGCATGTACTGTTAAGACCAGCCAATTGTCCATCATCTGAAAAGGTAAAGGTGGAAGAACACGTGCAGTTTCTTGCTCTGACTGCAGAGAGCCAGCGCAGCAGATTCAAAGGCTCACCACGCCTCTGCAGGCCTGTATGGCTCTCACAATGGATTACTGCTTTGAAGCAAAACCACCAAGACCAGAAGTGCCCCGAGTTCAATTTAAAGAGCCACAATGGTGTGGCTGAACCTCCCTTTTCCCACCATACTCATTTGCCTAAAGCGTCTCCTGGCTGTCAAAGAGAAGGCTTCTACATGCACCGCAGACTCACAACTGGTTCAACCTGAGCAAAGCCAATACTTGAGAAACAGAAGCTGAGACAGGATGAAGTCCAGGCTTGTGGAAAAAGAAAAATCACCCACCTAAGAATAAATATTAATTCTTTCAGCACAATAAATAACCTAAACTACAATCACCACCAGCATACCCACACTCCACGGCGTTCTTTTGTCTTCCTCTCTACAATGGAGATACACACGCTGGCAGGTTGTTGAACACAATTTACCCACGCAGCAGTTTCAGAGCAGAATCAATACAACCCACCCTCCCCCCTACCCCAAAGAGAGAAAAAACCACGTCTATTAATGCGACACTGCGTGTGCTGGGACCTGAGAAACGGTGTTTCTAATGAGACAAAACATCACACAGCTTCGTTTCACGAGAATGGCCTGTTAACAAGACCTGGGAGTTGCTGCAGATTGAACAGTCAAACATTCTTTTAATAACCTTCCAGGCAGCCTTACCTCTCATCCTCACCGTCTACGAGAGGCGTCGTCAACGGCAGCACCTTCAGCGGGAAGAGCGAAGCGGAGGATGGCACGGTGCTGCTACCACCATCCGAAGCAGCTGATGTTCCAACACCACTGTCGCCACTGGCAGCTTGAGGTAAACCCACCAAGGAAGGCTCTGTAGGGCGTCTGCCATCTTCAATTTGGCTTACAATGGACTGAGCTAGTGATTGTGCGGGAAACTGGGTAGAGCTTAGTGGCATCTGCTGCGGCACGCTCTGTGCCACTGGCATACCTATGCTTGCTGATATCAAGGGAGGCTGACTAGCACTTTGAGACAAACTCCCGTTCTGCGCGGACGAAGCTTGTGCCATGCTCTGTGGCTGTCCCAAACCTATTGAAGCAGAAGGTATGCCAGGAGGCACAGCTGAACCAGCTTGACTTGGTGCAGGAACAGTACTAGCAGAAGGTACGGGGCTAACCGCAGGCAGCTGCTGGCCAGTCATCCCTTGAACTACAGATTCCACTCCTTGTGCCTGCGGCTGTACAGGTAACAAGGTGTTTTGCTGAGCAATGACCATTTGCTGAGGGAGGCCTGAAGCGCTGGCCTGTAATCCCTGCTGCATTATTCCTGTCTGCACAGGCTGCACTACTTGTGAAGATGGAGGAGCAGCCGTTGACGGCATGACTGGAGGTGGAATTTGGTTTGCAGCAGATGGTGGTTGCACCACAGCAGCTACACTTCCTTGCTGCCCAACATTCAGCATTTGACCACTGGTACCTACACCCGGGATCGCTGCTGGAGCATGTGCAACAGGCTGAGCCGGGGCAGCAGCTGGATGTGCTTGCACTGAATGCTGTATGCTCTGTGCCTGAGCAACAGGAACTGGTTGCCCCGCTCCCACTCCTGTAGAACTAGGCTGCATGGCAGGAGCTGGAGTCTGAAGGATCTGCTGATGTTGAATGTAGTCTGGCATAGCCCCCGTAACAGAATTTTGGTTCACCGGCTTAACGTGACCCGCGGCCATTTGCGTAGGAACTGTCTGCTGCTGCTGTTGTCCATACTGCAACTGCTGGGGCTGTACCACTGGCAAAGTCTGCACAGGCTGTGCTGGCTGAGAATATTGTAGCTGCTGCTGAGCCATACTTTGAATGGCAGGTTGCTGGTGGCCCAGAGATGGGGATACACCTAGTATATTAACTGGGGCTGGCTGAACCCCAGTAACAGTGGTTAGACTGGCCTGTGCAGGAGGTTGGACCCCTGGCTTCTGCTGTGGATAGTTTATGTCTTGAGAATGCAGCTGGACTTGTGCAAGCTGTGATTGAGAAACACTCTGTGGTATACTAGATGCTGGAATTGCCGGAGGAGCAGCGCTGCTAAAATCCATCTGCTGTGGACCCACACCTTGAAACGCCTGCTGCTGCACCACAGTAGGTGCTCCCATTTCTCCACTTCCCACACTTTCTGTATAGTGACTCAGTGTGCTTACATTGCTGCTAACAGAACTCCCACTGGTGCTCTCCCTTTCAGAAGTCAATTCAAGCGGGTTTTGTTTTATCGTCTCTACTGCTTTGTTTACTGCTACTCCTTCTGAAGCTGCAACAGTGTTTTCTTTATCATAGAATTCAGTGCAAGTCCATCTACCTTTCTTGAAAGGTTCAGAACTAGAATCTAATTTTACAACCCTAAACCTTGATGTGCCAGAGGCAGGCTGCTGCTGCTGCTGCTGGCTTGATCCCACCGCCACTCCTGCAGCTGGATTAGTAACATTGTTAATGACACTAGAGGAAGCACTCGTACCATTGCCAACACCACTCAAGATATTCACATTAACATTGCTGCTAGTTCCAGACAAAGCATTTACATTACCAGTACTGGTGATGTTGCTTAGATTCATAGTACCAAGCACATTGCTTGCCACACTAGAACTACCACCACTCATGTTACTTAAGGTACTAGTTCCGGTAGCAGGACTTATACCTAAATTGCCAGGAGTATTTGTAGTGCGGATATTAGACACAACAGATGCCGAGGAACCAGTGGATGATGCAGCAGAAACGGGTGCAGTTGATATTACATTGTCAGAGCTTCCAGTTGTTGATAGTTTTCTAAATGATGGGCTGGGGGGTGGTCCTCCAGAAACTGGGGCAGTGCCCATCCCAGGATGTGATGGATGGTGGTGTCCGTGATGGTGGTGATGGAGGTGGTGGTGGTGATGCACATGATGGGGGTGAACGCTTCCGTTGATCACAACACTCTGCTGTGGGTGATGAGGCAGAGGAGCGTGCTGCTGAGGAAGGTGAGGCTGGTTTGGAGAAACAGCCCCAGGAGTCTCTGCCTCTTGGAAGTTATTTAAAGTCTCTTCAGAGGAGCTCCTCTCAGGTTCTCCCAAGTCAGTGGCTCTGGATAAAGAAACATCCAAGATTTCTGAAGACGACAGGTCTTCAGTATGGGACTCATCCAGGTCATCGTAGCTTTCTGTATCCTCAGCTATGCTGTTATTAGAGCTCATACTGGCTGATATTTGAGCAGGGGTCACACTGGTTATTTGGAAGCCACTTTTCTTTTTCATTTGAGCTCCAGTCTGTACAAGAGGTTGTGGCTGGAGCTGAGACTGCGAGAGGAGGTTCAGGCTTTGTGGAGGAGGGGGTGTCGACTGTGGACCCGCTGATGAAGATGCTGCAGGAGATGCAGGCGGCGGCTGGACCAACAACGGCGGCTGATAATCCTCGGCGGAGAGGGCAGTGCTCCCAACGCCGGTACCTGGTGCAGTGGGAGCAGTAACGCAGCTGCTGCTGCTGCTACTGCTGCTGCCCCTTCTAGGAAACATTGCCGGGTGCGCCATCTTCCTAGCACTAATGTCTGCGGCTGAGTCAGGCTGGTGCATTGTATCGGGTGTATTTTAGGAGTGCGGTACCCCGGTATAGAGAGAGACAGACAGACACACACATACAGTTAGCTTAGAACTCACGGCAGGGTAGAGAAACACCACGCACAACCTCCCCCCGTCCCCGTCCCCGGCTCCCGCAGCGCATGGGCTGAGGCACCTCGGCAGCGCCGCTAACCAACCCCCTCCCCTCCTCCTCCCCGCCCGAGACAGGGAGGGGGCGAGGACCGGTCCTCTGCCGCCTCTAGATTAGCGCCTCTGAATGTGACACTTTCAATCCTCCGCCATTCACTTTCTTTCTCCCACCCACCCCCTTTTGATTTCCTCCACCACCACCACCCCGCTCTCCAGCCGCCCACCCCCCCGGCCCCCTCTCCTCCGCTCGCTCCTCTCCCCGGGGGGTGGGCAGCGCACAGAGGTAATGCCCGCGGCAAGCGGCCAGCCCCAGGGACGAGCTCCTTCCTCCCCGCGTCTCGCCGGCAACCGGCGAAACCGCCCTCCCCACGGCGCCCGCTGCCGCCGGGCCGCCACCTCCTCGGCGGGGAGAGGGCAGCCGGCAGGCCCCAGGGCAGCCCGGCGCGGCGGACGGCGCCCCTCGCCATCGCAGCTGTAGTAGTAGTAGTAGGAGAGCGCAGATACGTACAGGACTGGCGCACAGCAGGGCGGCAGCGGCAGGCTGAGCCGGGCAGGGACATCCCCGTCAGTGGCAGCCATGGAGCTGAATCATTTTGGGTATTAAAGAGATGGAATAAGGAGGGAAGAAAAGCAGCAGCAGCCCAGCAAGAGAGTCCGTAAAAAAGAGGGAGGGAGGAAGGGGGAGCCAGCCAGGCAGCCTCTCTCTCTCTCTCTCTCTCCTCCCTCTGTGTCTGGCTGTCTCTGGAGAAGGCTCTGCTCCGCACGCTCTTCCTTCCCCCTCCGCCTCCTCCCCCCTTTATAACAGGCGGCACCCGCTCTTCTTCCGCAGCAGAACCGCGCCTGGGATCAGTCCACCTTCCGCGTGCGCGACCACCTCGTCCTTTCTTCCCTCCGGGTGTCTCCCGGCTTCCCCGCTGCCGCGGGTCTCTCCCCCTCCCGGCCCCGTCTCCTCACGGAGCGCTGGAGGAGGGCGCTGCGCGGGGCTGCAGGGGGAGGGGAAAGCTCGCCAAAGGGGAGGGCAGGCGAGAGACAACGTAAGATGGCGGCCGCCGCGCATGCGCGCCCCGCTGGCAGACATAAAGCCCGTCTGGCCGAGGCCGACGGAAATAGCCTCGGCTCGCGTGGCGGAAATTGCCGAGCGGCGCCGAACCCAGGGAGGGAGAAGGGTGGGGGGTGTCCCCGCGTGGCGGCGCTCCTGATTGGGGAGGGGGTGTCGGGCGGGGGCAAGGCTGTGGCTGCAGTGGGTAGACACCCCTGTACCTGGCCGCCTCGTCCCCCCGGGCGCCCCTGTCTGCCACTTCTTCGGGCCCGCAGCATGACTGTGCCTCACATGACCCGCCGCCGCCGCCCTCCCCCTCTCAACTCCGTTGCAGATCTATTCAAGTTATTCATCACCTTCTTCTTCCTCCCCTCCCTCGGTCCAGAATGTTCTTGCCCATTCCTTCCCCTGCGAACAGGGAAAGCGGCGGCGCCTTGCTCGGGGGGCTGCCTTCCCCTTTGTGTCCCCGGTGGCTCCCCCCGCCCACCTCCTCGGCGGGGGTCGCCGCGGGTAGTTTACGCCCCGAAATGGCCGGTGTACCCCCGGCTCCCAGGCACTCTGCCCGCTCAGCCCGTCGGGCGGGAGGGCCCTCGGGGCAGAGGAACGGTGTCACTGGGCGGTGACTGGAGGCCCCGGGTGCTGCCGCGGCAGCACCAGCCGTTGGCAGGGCGAGGGTTGCGAGCCCGATGCCGACGCGCGCACTGAGGTGGCGAGACGGTATCGGGCACGCGGGGCTGTGGGGCGGCGGGGGACACCGCCAGTGCTGAGGAGGGGGACGATGCCCGCAGGCAGTGGGCTCAGGTGAAATCCTCCTCAGCCTTCACCGTCGATACGTGTGTGTGTGTGTGTGTGTGGAGAAGCTTCTGGTGAGAGCTCTGGAGGAAACGCACCGAAGCGCTGCTCCCAGACTGATGCTGTTCAAGGCTATTTGTGAGCTACTGAACGGAACTGAGGTGAAATCCAGCAGCCTTCTCCTCGCCGTTTCCGTGCCGGCATCCCTCCAGGGAAGGAAGACCGCGTGGCTCACCCACGGCAGGGTTGCTGCGGCTCTCCCCCACTCCAAACTGAGCTTCTCCTCGTTGTGGAGCGGTGACCGTCTGATCTCTGAAGATGTTCGATGCACGTGAGATTTTTTTCCCCCTCCTGTCCTTGCAGCTGCTAAAGTGAGCAGAGCTGCCCAGCGAATTGGCAGGTGTCTCATGGCCGCACAAGCCCGACAGATTGGCACTGTTAGCGTTGCTCTATCAGCAGAATGCCCTCCAGGAGCACTTCAGCGTGCCTTAAATTTGGTATATGGAAAAGGGGACAGGTTCACGCTCTCTCCCTTGTTTTTCCAGCACTCTGGTGGTAGAGTGTGTACCAGTGCCTGCAGAACTGCTGCTGTTCTTCTGCCAGCACATCCTTGTCTCCAAACATAGGTATCCATGAGCTGGTGGAGGTGTCTCAAATCGCTGGCTTGAAATTGGTCCAATTTGCATGGAATAATAAAACGTTTGCAAGACTTGACCGCCTCAGGCTAATTCTGTAACCTCTAACTGTGAAGCCCCCTGGTTAGGACAGTCAACAGTGCACGGGGAGCTTGGTGTTTGCTGCAATGAGTGTGTAAGCACATCATAAGAGCTTTAACCTGACAAGAGTTGTGAGTTCAAGGATTAATATCATACAGCTGAGTCATGGGAGCATTCTTGTGGGAGATGTAAATGTTAGTTCCTTCAGGCAAAGAGGAGATTTGAGTCTCCCATGTCGGGTGTGTGGCATTTCACCACTGAGGTACTGAAAAAGCTCCGATTTGTGAAAAGGGTGAAGCTTCAAGGTCAAGCACATAGTGGGAGCTTTTGCTGCTTGCTCCTGAATTTCACCTTTCCATCTTGTCTCTCCCTGGTAATGTAGCTTATCTAGCTCTAACTCAGTGTCGAGGACAGAACTGGCTTTGAGAAAATCCCACCTTTTGCAGCCTAATTCCTTTTATGTCTGGAATGCAGACATTCAGCTCAGATCTCCTTACCTGAAACCCTTGCTTCTTCCATGGCTCTAGGACACTTCCTATATACAGACCCTACAAAAACTGACTCACAATGAAACAAGATTCTGCTTTTTCTGAGAGCAGAGCAATACAGTTATTTTTCTAAACTGGTAGTCAGATAGAATGGCTTAAAGTCCACACTAGCTGAACGTGAGCTCCCTAGAGGAAGGAGCTCGATGATCCCCGAGGTCCTTTCCAACCTAACTGATACTGTGATACTGTGAGCCTTTGCACAACTCTTACAGATTTCAGGAAAGCATCAGAAAGATGCCCACAGTCTGTCTGCATCTTGATATAACAGTGAGGCCTTATAGGTATCTTTAATGGGACACTCACATGTGCAAATGTTTTTGAGATAAGACAGGAAGGTTGAAAGTCAGTTTATAGAATCATAGTATCAGTCAGGGTTGGAAGGGACCACAAGGATCATCTAGTTCCAACCCCCCTGCCATGGCCAGGGACACCCCACACTACATCAGGCTGCCCAGAGCCTCATCCAGCCTGGTCTTAAACACTTCTAGGGACAGAGCCCCAACCACCTCCCTAGACAACCCATTCCAGGGCTTCACCAGTCTCATCCTCACATCCAGTCAATGGAATGGAATGGAATGGAATGGTGACACATGGGATTGATGGGTGGACCACTAGATGGATAAGGAACTGGCTTGATGGCCGCACCCAAAGAGTGGCTGTCCATGGGTCCATGTCCCAGTGGAGGCCAGGGACAAGCAGAGTCCCTCAGGGATCAGTCCTGGGACCAGGCTTGGTCAACATCTTTGTGGGTGCCATGGACAGTGGCATTGAGTGCACCCTCAGCAAGTTTGCTGATGACACCAAGCTGTGGGGTGCAGCAGACAGGCTGGAGGGAAGGGAGGCCATCCAGAGGGACCTGGACAGGCTGGAGAGGTGGGCACAAGCCAACCTCATGAAGTTCAATAAGAGCAAGTGCAGGGTCCTGCATCTGGGTGGAGGCAATCCCAGGCACAAATCCAGGCTGGGCAGTGACTGGCTGGAAAGTAGCCCTGAGGAGGGAGACTTGGGGGTGCTGGTGGACAAAAAGCTCAACATGAGCTCTCAATGTGCACTTGCAGCCCACAAAGCCAATCAGATCCTGGGCTGCATCAGGAGAAGTGTGGCTAGCAGGTCAAGGGAGGTGATCCTCCCCCTCTACTCAGCCCTGGTGAGACCCCACCTGGAGTACTGTGTCCAGTTCTGGAGCCCCTATTCCAAGAGGGATCTGGAGGTGCTGGAAAGTGTCCAGAGAAGGGCCAGGAGGATGATCAGAGGGCTGGAGCACCTCTCCTATGAGGACAGACTGAAGGAGTTGGGGCTGTTCAGTCTGCAGAAGAGAAGGCTTCGAGGTGACCTCATTGTGGCCTTCCAGTATCTGAAGGGGGCCTACAGGAAGGCTGGGGAAGGACTTCTCAGGATCTCAGGTAGTGATAGGACTAGGGGGAATGGAATGAAGCTGGAGGTGGGGAGATTGAGGCTGGATGTGAGGAGGAGGTTCTTTACCGTGAGAGTGGTGAGACCCTGGAATGGGTTGTCCAGGGAGGTGGTTGAGGCCCCGTCCCTGGGGGTGTTTAAGAGCAGGCTGGATGAGGCTCTGTCCAGCCTGATGTAGTGTGGGGTGTCCCTGCCCATGGCAGGGGGGTTGGAAGTAGATGATCCTTGTGGTCCCTTCCAACCCTAAATGAAACTATGAAACATGGAATGGAATGGAATGGAATGGAATGGAATGGAATGGAATGGAATGGAATGGAATGGAATGGAATGGAATGGAATAGAATAGAATAGAATAGAATAGAATAGAATAGAATAGAATAGAATAGAATAGAATAGAATAGAATAGAATAGAATAGAATAGAATAATAGGTGCTTGGTGCCATGGTTTAGTTGTTTAGGTGGGTTGGATTGGTTGGTGGGTTGGACACGATGATCTTGAAGGTCTCTTCCAACCTGGTTTATTATTCTATTCTCCCCACCTCCAGCTTCATTCCATTCCCCCTAGTCCTATCACTACCTGAGATCCTGAGAAGTCCCTCCCCAGCCTTCTTGTAGGCCCCCTTCAGATACTGGAAGGCCACAGTAAGGTCACCTCAGTGCCTTCTTTTCTCTAGACTGAACAGCCCCAACTCTTTCAGTCTGTCAGCTTGCATTACAAATTCCTGTTCTGTCTGTTTATCACTTTCCCAGAACAATTTCCTAGGGGAATTAAGTCTTTGGTGATTAGTTACAGCTCAGAGATGACTTTTTTAAATGTTTGAATGAAGTCCAAATACTTTTAAAGCACATAAGCTATGGATGCTGGTGAGTTTCTTTCTAACATCAAAAATTTGTGGACTCAAGTAGGATTGAGCTGTAAAGTTTGTATACACCAAAACAGACCTCAAAGAGCCTGAAGAATAATTAAAGGACTAGTATTATCTGTGGATAAATGTTTGCTTTTGCCCACACTAACTTATACTAACATTGAATAGTTGGTAGTCTTCTGGGCTGTCAACTTTTTAGTACAGCACCATCACTGGAGGTGTTCAGGAGGAGACTTGATGGGGTGCTTGGTGCAATGGGTTAGTTGTTTAGGTGGGTTGGATTGGTTGATGGGTTGGACACGATGATCTTGAAGGTCTCTTCCAACCTGGTTTATTATTACCATTACCATTACCATTACCATTACCATTACCATTACTATTACCATTACTATGACTATTATTACAGTTCTTTAAGTCCATCTAATTGTCTATTTATGCATGAGAAACTGAAGAAAAAATGACTTTTAGATTACACTGTTAACTCATCTGCATAATGTGGTCACTGTTCAGTTGGCAAACCAAATGATGTTCTAGACTAGACAAAGCATATCCAAAATGGCATGTTTGAAATCACTTTTTCATACTGGTTATAAGTATAGAATCATAGAATAAATAAGGTTGGAAAATACCTCAGAGATCATCAAGTCCAACCTATCACCCAACACCTCAGCACTAACTAAACCATGGCTGCAAGTGCCACGTCCAATCCTGTTTTGAACACCACCAGGGATGGTGACTCCACCACCTCCCTGGGCAGCACATTCCAATGGCAAATCACTCTTCCTTTGAAGAACTTTCTCCTCACCTGGAGCCTAAACCTCCCCTGGCACAGCTTGAAACTGTGTCCTCTTGTTCTGGTGCTGGTTGCCTGGCAGAAGGCTTTGAACACTTTCATAATGCATCTTTTTATCTTTGCTTATCTGTTTTCATCAGGTATATGCTTAGGATGTTCTTCATTGTTTAATGTCTTAGTCTAGGCATGAAAATGGGATTCTCGAAAGATTTTAATCCATTTGCATGTCCTTTTCATATCCATTAAAATGAAACATTTGACACTGCTAGTTACTTTTCTTAATTGTCTTATTGCTCAAAGTGGGAAAAGAATGCCTCATTTACAAAATACCAAATATTTCAAAACTCAGCCACAACACAATTGGCCACCTACACGTCTGGACAGCAAGTGAAGTTACCCAATAGATGTTCCAAAGAAGTTCATTGTATCAATCAACTAGCTGGAACCAGAGCTGCTTCCACCATCACTGAATGGTTCCAGCACCTTGTTCACCATGATCAGGAAAAGTGTGGCCAGCAGGAGCAGGGAAGTCATTGTGCCCCTGGACTCAGCACTGGTTGGGCCACACTTTGAGTCCTGTGTCCAGTTCTGGGCCCCTCAGTTTAGGAAAGATGTTGAGTTGCTGGAAGGTGTCCAGAGAAGGGCACACAGCTGGGGAGAGGTTTGGATCACAAACCCTATGAGGAGAGGCTGAGGGAGCTGGGGTTGCTTAGCCTGGAGAAGAAAAGGCTCAGGGGAGACCTTCTTGCTGTCCACAACTCCCTGAAGGGAGGTTGTGGCCTGGTGAGGGTTGGTCTCTTCTCCCAGGCAGCCAGCACCAGAACAAGAGGACACAGTGTCAAGCTGCACCAGGGGAGGTTTAGACTGGATATTAGGAAGAAGTTCTTCCCAGAAAGAGAGATTTGCCATTGGAATAGAGTTCCCAGAAAGGTGGTTGAATCACCATCCCTGAAGGTGTTTAGGAGGAGCCTGGATGGGGCACTTGGTGCCATGGTTTAGTTGATTAGATGGTGTTGGGTGATAGGTTGGACTCGATGATTTCAAAGGTCTTTTCCAACCTGGTCTATTCTATTCTGTTCTATTCTATTCTTTTCTATTCTATTCTGTTCTGTTCTGTTCCGTTCTATTCTCTATTCTATTCTATATTCTATATTCTATTCTATTCTATTCTATTCTATTCTATTCTATTCTATTCTATTCTATTCTATTCTATTCTATCATTGCTCATGACTACAGGGCAGGCAGCCCTGCAATCCCATCGTTATCTTAGCGGGAGACTGAAGGCTGCTGAAGGATTGCCAGTATAGAGGAATCCCCTTGGATTGCACCTCCTACATGCATACTTCCAAAACAAGCAGGCACAGATGGGCTTGATGCAGCCCTTGCTACCAGGTAGGGACAGTGTCTGGAATCATTCTTATTTCAACCTTAACATCTTATTATCTGGGTGAGTCCAAGAGAACAAGATCTTCACAGTGTAAATATTTAGATCTCTGTCTCACATGTATGTAATATTTCTTGAGACAGGAAACAACAATCCTTGTTGCTACCACAAATTCTCCAAGGATACCAGAAGAAGCAGGAGTTTAATATTTTCTTTCTTTGGCTCCTTTTCTGCTTGAAACAGTTTTATATATTCATCTTAGCACACAAAGTAGTTGATGTCTTTGTATGGAGCAATATACAAAGCAAACAAACAGGCAGCCTGTGGGCTTTTCTCACTCAAGACAGGTAGAATCACAGGGAATCAGTCTGATGTGTGTTTTAAATCCTCTGTGACTGCTTCATAAATAGTGTTTGTAAAACTTTAATGAAAAGATTTTTTTCTCATGATATAAAGCTGCCATTGTTTAGACAGAAGGCTTTTCTGTGCTCATTAATATTGCTGACTGAAATCTCCAAGTTGATTTGCAAAGGCGTATGCAGGTGGGGTTTTCCCCTTTGTTGAGAAGTACTTATAAGAAAATTATAGAATAGAATAGAATTAGGATAGAATAGAAATAGAAATAGAAGAAATAGAAATAGAAATAGAAATAGAAATAGAAATAGAAATAGAAATAGAAATAGAAATAGAAATAGAAATAGAAATAGAAATAGAAATAAATAGAAATAGAAATAGAAATAGAAATAGAAATTAGAAATAGAAATAGAAATAGAAATAGAAATAGAAATAGAAATAGAAATAGAAATAGAAATAGAAAAAAGAAATAGAAATAGAAATAGAAATAGAATAGAATAGAATAGAATAGAATAGAATGAATAGAATTGAATTGAATTGAATTGAATTGAATTAACCAGGTTAAAAAAGACCTTTGAGATCATCAAGTCCAACCTATCACCCAACACCATCTAATCAGCTAAACCATGGCACCAAGTGCCCCATCCAGTCTCCTCCTGAACACCTCCAGTGATGGTGACTCCACCACCTCCCCAGGCAGCACATTCCAATGGGCAATCACTCTCTCTGTGTAAAACTTCCTCCTAACCTCCAGCCTAAACCTCCCCTGGCACAGCCTGAGACTGTGTCCTCTGGTTCTGGTACTGGTTGCCTGGGAGAAGAGACCAACCTCTGCCTGTCTACAACCTCCCTTAAGGTAGTTGTAGAGAGCAATAAGATCACCCCTGAGTCTTCTCTTCTCCAGGCTAAGCAACTGCAGCTCCCTCAGCCTCTCCTCATAGAGCTTGTGTTCCAAACCCCTCACCAACTTTGTTGCCCTTCTCTGGATATGCTCCAGCAAGTCAACCTCCTTCCTAAACTGAGGGGCCCAGAACTGGACACAGGACTCGAGGATGCTGCCTAACCAGTGCTGAGTCCAGGGGCACAATGACCTCCCTGTTCCTGCTGGCCACACTGTTCCTGATGCAGGCCAGTATGCCATTGGCCCTCCTGGCTGCCACTTGATATGGCTTCCCCTAACTCAAATAACAAAAATCTCCTGTACTCTACTAAACAACATACAAACTTATCCACAGTAATAGTAAATGTAATTCTGCCACTTCTAGGAGGTCTTTGGTTTGTTTCCCTACTTTACAGCTGTTCAGGGCTCTTTATTTCTGCCTTTTGCTGCATGCAACACTTACTTCTGCACACACATACACTGACAAGCCTTGAAAAGTCAAATCAAGTGCCCTTTTGACAAAATTCAGTGGGGAAAACAGGTTTGGGCTTTTCAAATCAAGCAAGAGAAACAAAAAAATTGCTTTTAGCAGTTTCAGTAGAACAAAAGATGTGCAAAGTCCTGACAGTTCAAACACATGGTCAGAGGCTTAACTCCAGTCATGTGAATGGTCCCTTTGACTATTAACTTTTGGTCACTCACTCATAAAAACTTAACATTTCAATGTGTAAATATTTGTAGGCTCAGAAGACAAAAAGATGAGGTATGTCCTAAGGTGTGGCCTTGTATGTAGCCTTAGGATAATGTTGACCTTTAGTTGGTAACAATGCTGAGTGCTTATCAAGAAGAAAGTTACTCCATATGCTGCCAGACCAGGGTTTTTTTGAAAGATGCTGACTTTTTATCTGATAGGAGCTCTGTATCTCAGCTTAAAAGCCAGCCCTGTGCTGTTTCACTACTTTATGGTCAAGCCACATTTCTCCTTGCCCAAGTTTTGCCACTCATGAAGGCATGTTTCATAGTTTCGTAGTTTCATAGTTTCATTCAGGGTTGGAAGGGACCACAAGGATCATCTACTTCCAACCCCCCTGCCATGGGCAGGGACACCCCACACTACATCAGGCTGGACAGAGCCTCATCCAGCCTGCTCTTAAACACCCCCAGGGACGGGGCCTCAACCACCTCCCTGGACAACCCATTCCAGGGTCTCACCACTCTCATGGGGAAGAACCTCCTCCTCACATCTAACCTGGATCTCCCCACCTCCAGCTTCATTCCATTCCCCCTAGTCCTATCACTACCTGAGATCCTGAGAAGTCCTTCCCCAGCCTTCCTGTAGGCCCCCTTCAGGTACTGGAAGGCCACAATGAGGTCACCTGGGAGCCTTCTCTTCTGCAGACTGAACAGCCCCAACTCCTTCAGTCTGTCCTCATAGGAGAGGTGCTCCAGCCCTCTGATCATCCTTGTGGCCCTTCTCTGGACACCTTCCAGCACCTCCACATCCCTCTTGGAATAGGGGCTCCAGAACTGGAGGCAGTACTCCAGGTGGGGTCTCACCAGGGCTGAGTAGAGGGGGAGGATCACCTCCCTCGACCTGCTGGCCACACTTCTCCTGATGCAGCCCAGGAGTTATAGTTATAGTGAGAGACTGGAAAACTGCCTACTTCAAATAGACTATCAGACTAAAAAGTGTGTTTCTATTGATTGTAAAGTGCTTTGTTTCTGATCAGTCTTAATACTTTTCCTAGTAGTTTGGCATGGAAGTACTCCTGAGAGTTTAAAACCCACTGGGGTTAATTACCATATCTCACTGTCAAGTGAATTCTTAGATAATACAAGAGGAAAAACAGAAATAGTCTCAAAGCACCTCAGACTGTGCAGATAGAGTAGTCTGTCCTACTTGAATAGGAGGCAGTATGTCAGTGTGCCTGTCCCATGAGAGAAGACTGAGAGGGGATCTTACCAATGCTATGGAGAAGAGAAGGCTCCGAGGTGACCTCATTGTGGCCTTCCAGTATCTGAAGGGGGCCTACAGGAAGGCTGGGGAGGGACTGCTCAGGATCTCAGGTAGTGATAGGACTAGGGGGAATGGAATGAAGCTGGAGGTGGGGAGATTGAGGCTGGAGGTGAGGAGGAAGTTCTTCCCCATGAGAGTGGTGCAGCCCTGGAATGGGTTGTCCAGGGAGGTGGTTGGGGCCCCATCCCTGGAGGATTTTAAGACCAGGCTGGATGAGGCTGTGGCCAGCCTGATGTGGTGTGGGGTGTCCCTGCCCATGGCAGGGGGGTTGGAACTAGATGATCCTTGTGCTCCCTTCCAACCCTGACTGATACTATGATACTGTGATACTGTCATACTATGATAAATATCTAAAGGGCAGGCATCAAGAGAATGAGGCCAAGCTCTTTCCAGTGGTGCCCAGCAACAGGACAAGGGACAGCAAGCACCAACTGAAGGACAGGACATTCCATCTGAACATAAAGAGAAACTTCTTTAGGTATGACAGAGCACAGGAACAGGCTGCTCAAAGAGGTTTTGAAGTATCCCTCTCTGGAGGTGTTCAAAACCCGCCTGGACATGATCCTCTGCAACCTGCTCTAGGTGAACCCACACTGGCAGTGGGGGTTGGACTCAATGATCTCCAGTGGTCCCTTCCAACTCCTACCATTCTGTGATTCTGTGGTAAGTGCTGGAACTGCTTCCCCCACCTAACACCCACTGCCCAGTGTTTCCCCAGTGACTCAGTCATCTCTTCTAAACCATCTGTAGGAAGCAAGAGACAAATCATGATCAAAACACATGCTAAATCGAGCTCAGAAACATCCAGAGCGCTCACTCTCAATTTGGCAGGTGTATTCTCAGCATCTAGCAAGGATGGTCAAAGGGGAATCCTTGGTGAGAGAACTTCTAACAGCTTCCTGTTGGAGAGGGTTGTAGGAGCTAGTACTTTCTGACTTTGTGTGTAGAGAAAGAGCTTAATAGGACACAAATGAAATTCACAGACGTGAAGATGAGAGGTGGTGTGGAAACCAGACAGGGCCAGGAAATAACATGCAGATTTAATACTTCCTGGGGAAAAAAAAGCACATTAGCTTAGTTCACACACTTAGTAAACAGAAAATTAGGTATGCTCTTGGAATATGAAATGATTGCAAAGTAACATTCTTCATGGTTGGTGACATTTATAAAGATAATGTTGCTGTGTTAGGGGAAGTGTTTTGGAGAACTAGAAATGGCCCAGAGAAAGGCAAAAACAGTGATCATGGAAAAGCTGGAGTTCAAGTCATAATGTGTGTTTGTTCTGCAGGTGTCTAAAGGTTGGGGTGTTAAATCACAGAAAAACCCCAAACCCTCTGATTATTTAACAGAAGGAGATATTTCAAACCCAGACACAGCTCACCCCACAGTGAGGAACTTGATGTTCTCATAGAGGACAAGAGACTTCATCTGCAACCTCTGCGATAGAATAAACCAGGTTGGAAGAGACCTTCAAGATCATTGTGTCCAACCCATCAACCAATCCAACCCACCTAAACAACTAACCCATGGCACCAAGCACCCCATCAAGTCTCCTCCTGAACACCTCCAATGATGGTGACTCCACCACCTCCCCGAGCAGCCCATTCCAATGGGCAATCACTCTTTCTGTATAGAACTTCCTCCTGACCTCCAGCCTAAACCTCCCCTGGCACAGCCTGAGACTGTGTCCTCTTGTTCTGGTGCTGATTGCCTGGGAGAAGAGACCAACCTCTGCCTGTCTACAACCTCCCTTCAGATAGTTGTAGAGAGTAATAAGGTCACCCCTGAGTCTAAGCAATCACAGCTCCCTCAGCCTCTCCTCACAGGGCTGTGTTCCCAGCCTCTCACCAACTTTGTTGCCCTTCTCTGGACACCTTCCAGCAACTCAACATCCTTCCTAAACTGAGGGGCCCAGAACTGGACACAGGACTCGAGGTGTGGCCTAACCAGTGCAGTGTACAGGGGCACAATGACCTCCCTGCTCCTGCTGGCCACACTGTTCCTGATGCAGGCCAGGATGCCACTGGCCCTCTTGGCTGCCTGGGCACACTGCAGGCTCATGTTCAGCCTACCATCGACCAGTACCCCCAGGTCCTTTTCTACCTGGCCACTCTGGAGCTGCTCATTTCTCTCCATTGACTGCTAGGGAGCCCAAAGTAATTAGATGTCTAGTGTGTGTCTCTCATTAGGGACTTAGAGTAGCCTGGAAAGTGTGTGAGGCAATGGCACAAAAATACATTTTTAGTCTGACCATCAGAACAAACAGTTTTGAAGATATATAGAATAGAGGGGAAGGGAAGGGAAGGGAAGGGAAGGGAAGGAAGGGAAGGGAAGAAGGGAAGGGAAGGGAAGGGAAGGGAAGGGAAGGGAAGGGAAGGGAAGGGAAGGGAAGGGAAGGGAAGGGAAGGGAAGGGAAGGGAAGGGAAGGGAAGGGGAAGGGAAGGGAAGGAAGGAAGGAAGGGAAGGGAAGGGAAGGAAGGGAAGGAAGGGAAGGGGAAGGGGAAGGAAGGAAGGGAAGGAAGGAAGGGAAGAGAAA
Source organism: Melanerpes aurifrons (assembly GCA_011125475.1). Taxonomy (NCBI): domain Eukaryota; kingdom Metazoa; phylum Chordata; class Aves; order Piciformes; family Picidae; genus Melanerpes; species Melanerpes aurifrons. The sequence goes on from WWNC01000022.1 coordinate 16,002,677, forward strand.
GAAGGAAGAAGAGAAGAGAAAGGAAGAGAAGAGAAGAAGAAGAGAAGAGAGAAGAGAAGAGAAGAGAAGAGAAGAGAAGAGAAGAGAAGAGAAGAGAAAGAGAAGAGAGAAGAAGAGAAGAGAAGAGAAGAGAAGAAGAGAAGAGAAGAAGAGAAGAGAAGAGAAGAGAAGAGAAGAGAAGAGAAGAGAAGAGAAGAGAAGAGAATTAACCAGGTTGGAAAAGATCTTCAATATGATTGAGTGCAACCTATCACCCAACACCATCTAAGCAACTAAACCACGGCACCAAGCACCCCCGTCCAGTCTCTTCCTAAACACCTCCAGTGATGGTGACTCCACCACCTCCCCAGGCAGCACATTCCAAGGGCCAATCACTCTTTCTATGATGAACTTCTTCCTAACAGCCATCCTAAACCTCCCCTGGTGCAGCTTGAGACTGTGACAGAATAGAATAGAATAAACCAGGTTCAAAGAGACCTTCAAGATCATCATGTCCAACCCATCAACCAATCCAACACCACCTAAACAACTAACCCATGGCACCAAGCACCCCATCAAGTCTCCTCCTGAACACCTCCAGTGATGGTGACTCCACCACCTCCCCAGGCAGCCCATTCCAATGGGCAATCACTCTCTCTGTGTAGAACTTCTTCCTAACATCCAGCCTAAACCTCCCCTGGCACTAACAGTGCAATACAGCTCATGAGAAAGTGGTAGAAAATCAGTTACAGGAACATTCAGATTCAGCCAAGTAAAACACCAAATAATTGCCTGTAGACAGTAATCTTATACTGATGAAGAGAGAGAATAGAATAGAATAAACCAGGTTGGAAGAGACCTTCAAGATCATCATGTCCAACCTATCATCCAACACCACCTAATCAACTAACCCATGGCACCAAGCACCCTGTCAAGTCTCCTCCTGAACACCTCCAGTGATGGCGATTCCACCACCTCCTCAGGCAGCCCATTCCAATGGGCAATCACTCTCTCTGTGTAAAACTTCCTCCTGACCTCCAGCCTGAACCTCCCCTGGCGCAGCCTGAGACTGTGTCCTCTTGTTCTGGTGCTGGCTGCCTGGGAGAAGAGACCAACCCCCACCTGGCTACAGCCTCCTTTCAGGTAGTGTAGAGAGCAATAAGGTCATCCCTTGAGCCTCCTCTTCTCCAGGCTAAACAACCCCAGCTCCCTCAGCCTCTCCTCATAGAGCTCATACAATCTGTAAGATTATTATTACCATTAATACATACAATACAACTATCTGGCAACAGGCAATAATCTATAATTTAAGGCTCTTACCTTAATGCCAGGACTAAAGCAACAGTTGGTTATCCAGGGCAGGAAATGATGTGATTTTATCCCTTAACATTATGCTGGGGAATAAAATCACATTCTTTATATAGCTCAATATATGTCTATAAACATGCACATGTAAATATATATATATGTGAATATATGTATACACTGTATTACTTACATATGCAATTTATTCAATTTTTCCTGACTGAAGCTTGGAAGTGCTTTCAGGGTCTGCTAACTGACATTTCTTCACCCCCCTGCTGTCAGATACCATTCGCTGAGGGTGCTCTGAGCTGGGTTCTGCCTGGCCTGGGCAGCTGATAGCTCCTTCCTGTGTTTCTTGCCTTATAAAATGCAGATGTCACCAAGCTCTGGGCAGCAGTTGATCTGTTAGAGGGTAGAAGAGCTCTGCAGAGGGACCTCGACAGGCTGGACAGATGGGCAGAGGCCAAGGGCAGGAGATTGAACACATCCAAGTGCCAGGTGCTGCACATTGGCCACAACAACCCCATGCAGTGCTACAGGCTGGGGTCAGAGTGGCTGGAGAGCAGCCAGGCAGAGAGAGACCTGGGGGTGCTGGTTGATGGTAGGCTGAACATGAGCCAGCAGTGTGCCCAGGTGGCCAAGAAGGCCAATGGCATCCTGGCCTGCATCAGGAACAGTGTGGCCAGCAGGAGCAGGGAAGTCATTGTGCCCCTGGACTCAGCACTGGTTAGGCCACACCTTGAGTCCTGTGTCCAGTTCTGGGCCCCTCAGTTTAGGAAAGATGTTGAGTTGCTGGAACGAGTCCAGAGAAGGGCAACAAAGCTGGGGAGGGGATTGGAGCTCAGCTCTATGAGGAGAGGGTGAGGGAGCTGGGGTTTGCTTAGCCTGGAGAAGAGGAGGCTCAGGGGAGACCTTCTTGCTGTCTCCAACTCCCTGAAGGGAGGTTGTAGCCAGGTGGGGGTTGGTCTCTTCTCCCAGGCAACCAGCACCAGAACAAGAGGACACAGTCTCAAGATGCTCCTTGGGAGGTTTAGGCTGGATGTTAGGAAGAAATTCTTCCCAGAAAGGGTGATTGACCATTGGAATGTGCTGCCCAGGGAGGTGGTGGAGTTACCATCACTGGAGGTGTTTAGGAAGAGACTGGATGGGGTGCTTGGTGCCATGGTTTAGTTGATTAGATGATGTTGGGTGATAGGTTGGACTTGATGATCTCAAAGGTCTTTTCTGACCTGGTTAATTCTATTCTATTCTATTCTATTCTATTCTATTCTATTCTATTCTATTCTATTCTATTCTATTCTATTCTATTCTATCCTATTCTATCCTATCCTATCCTATCCTATTCTATCCTATTCTATGCTATTTTCTATTCTATTCTGTTCCGTTCTGTTCCGTTCCATTCCATTCCATTCTATTCTACTCTCCTCTCCTCTCCTCTCCTCTCCTCTACTCTACTCTACTCTACTCTATTCTATTCTTTTCTAAAACTGGACAGCTCACTGCCATCCATATAAATATAACCTCCTGACCATATCTTGTGAGACAGATGAAGACAGGTTTGTGGGTTTAGCCTTGGCTTCATGTCACGGACATGGCCTGCTCTTCTTTGATCTGCTGTCTGCTGCATTTAGAGTTGGTGATGGTTCATGTGTATTTCAAAACTTATTTAAAAGACCAAGTATATTTAAAAACCCAAGTCTAAATCCTGCAAGTTCATTCATTGTTCATCTTCTACTGACTGCCCTGACACACCTGTCATTTAAATGACGTGCCACACAGAAGTGCATTTCTTGCTCTGTTGATTCTGGGTTGTTATCTGCATTTATCTTCTCTGCTGCTTTTCACTGCTCCTTTTCTTTCATTCTTTTCCCTTTCTGATGTTTAGATTAGGTGCACATCTATGCATAGCTGCCACCACTTTCAAAATGCTGCTTTCAGACTTCCAGTTAGACCAGCTTCTTCTCCAGTCGGGTCACAGGGAGGTTATGCTGCTTCTCAGTTAATCCTCTGAGGCCTAGAAACAGGTTTTTCAAGCAGAATAAATAACTCTGCTGAGCCATTATGCTCATTACAAAGTGTTAAATAGCTGATTTCAGTGTTTCTGTAGACAATGATGAGTGAATACTGCATTTTGTTTCTTTTTTTAGCCTGCTTTCCTAAGGAAATAAAGCTTGCACAACTGTTCTGCCCAGCTGTCTGTCTGCTGGTCTGCAGCCTCTCTTTAGCTGAACTTTAATTTCAAGCTGGGAGAGAGATTGCAAACGTATGCTGGCCATAAAGTTCATGCATTGCTATAGCTTGAGAGAGGACCAAATCAGAATGGAATGGAATGGAATGGAATGGAATGGAATGGAATGGAATGGAATGGAATGGAATGGAATGGAATGGAATGGAATGGAATGGAATAGACCAGGTTGGAAGAGACCTTCAAGATCATCACATCCAACCTATCAACCAATCCAACCCACCTAAACAACTAACCCATGGCACCAAGCACCCCATCAAGTCTCCTCCTGAACACCTCCACTGATGGTGACTCCACCACCTCCCTGGGCAGCCCATTCCAATGGGCAATCACTCTCTCTGTATAGAATTTCTTCCTAACATCCAACCTAAGCCTCTGCTGGTGCAGCCTGAGACTGTGTCCTCCTTCACCACGCTCATGGGACAACAGACATACCCATGGCCATTTCAGGGTGGCAGTGGCCATGGCTTTTCAGTCTACCCTGTGGGCTCTAGCCACATACCTCAGATGCCTCCCTGGAGTGAAAGAGCTTGATGAGGGAGAGAATTCTGGTGATGAGAAAATAGGAATGGAATGGAATGGAATGGAATGGAATGGAATGGAATGGTATGGAATGGAATGGAATGGAATGGAATGGAATGGAATGGAATGGAATGGAGTGGAGTGGAGTGGAGTGGAGTGGAGTGGAGTGGAGTGGAATGGAATGGAATGGAATGGAATGGAATGGAATGGAATGGAATGGAATGGAATGGAATAGAATAGAATAGAATAGAATAGAATAGAATAGACCAGGTTAGAAGAGACCTGCAAGATCATCAAGTCCAACCTATCACCCAACACCATTTAATCAACTAAACCATGGCACCAAGCACCCCATCAAGTCTCCTCCTGAACACCTCCAATGATGGTGACTCCACCACCTCCCTGGGCAGCCCATTCCAATGGGCAATCACTCTCTCTGTATAGAATTTCTTCCTAACATCCAACCTAAGCCTCTGCTGGTGCAGCCTGAGACTGTGTCCTCCTTCACCACGCTCATGGGACAACAGACATACCCATGGCCATTTCAGGGTGGCAGTGGCCATGGCTTTTCAGTCTACCCTGTGGGCTCTAGCCACATACCTCAGATGCCTCCCTGGAGTGAAAGAGCTTGATGAGGGAGAGAATTCTGGTGATGAGAAAATAGGAATGGAATGGAATGGAATGGAATGGAATGGAATGGAATGGTATGGAATGGAATGGAATGGAATGGAATGGAATGGAATGGAATGGAATGGAATGGAGTGGAGTGGAGTGGAATGGAATGGAATGGAATGGAATGGAATGGAATGGAATGGAATGGAATGGAATGGAATGGAATGGAATGGAATAGAATAGAATAGAATAGAATAGAATAGAATAGAATAGAATAGACCAGGTTAGAAGAGACCTGCAAGATCATCAAGTCCAACCTATCACCCAACACCATTTAATCAACTAAACCATGGCACCAAGCACCCCATCTAGTCTCTTCCTAAACACCTCCAGGGATGATGACTCCACCACCTCCCTGGACAGCACATTCCAAGGGCCAATCTCTCTTTCTATGAAGAATTTCTTCCTAACATCCAGCCTAAACCTCCCCTGGCACAGCTTGAGACTGTGTCCTCTTGTTCTGGTGCTGGCTGCCTGGGAGAAGAGACCAACCCCCACCTGACTACAACCTACCTTCAGGTAGTTGTTGAGAGTAAGGAGGTCTCCCCTGAGCCTCCTCTTCTCCAGGCTATGCAACCCCAGCTCCCTCAGCCTCTCCTCACAGGGCTGTGCTCCAAACCCCTCCCCAGCTTTGTTACCCGTCTCTGGACACCTTTCAGCAACTCAACATCTTCCCTAACCTGAGGGGCCCAGAACTGGACACAGGACTCAAGATGTGGCCTAACCAGTGCAGTGTACAGGGGCACAATGACCTCCCTGCTCCTGCTGGCCACACTATTCCTGATACAGGCCAGGATGCCATTGGCCTTCTTGGCCACCTGGGCACACTGCAGGCTCATGTTCAGCCTACGATCAACCAGTACCCCCAGGTCCCCAGGTCAAGTGTGGATGAAGTAGGAAGGAAGGAGATCTGCTTTCTAAGGGGTACAAAAGTCCATAGGCAAGCAAGTTGCATTATAGCTATTGCTTGTGGAACAGGTGCATTTATGGCAAAGAAGAGAGTATGCAAAAATAAGAGTTTGCTTCACAGGAGCCTTTTTTTCTTGGAAAGAGTGTATGCACATCACAGACTCAGTGCAAGTCTGTGACTTCTTTCAGTTGAGTGGCTCAGCCTTGGATTTGGGTCACTAGGTGCCACTGAAATACAAACAGCAGATCTTTATAACATTGCAGCAGGAATGTTAGGCTTCATTCTTTGGTGCCCCAGAAATGGAACCTAATGCTTGCAATTTTCAGAGTCCTCCTGGCCAGCTCTTCAGAGTCCTAATCTGCTCAGCATTGCTACAATATTCAGCTTGCAGGTCTCCAGATATCCAGTACTCAATACTCAGTATTTGTCTTCTATCTGAAGCCCTGGAATGGGTTGTCAGGGAGGTGGTTGGGGCACCACCTCTGAGGGTGTTTAAGAGCAGGCTGGATGAGGCTCTGGCCAGCCTGATCTAGTGTGAGGTGTCCCTGCCCATGGCAGGGGGGTTGGAACTAGATGATGCTTGTGCTCCCTTCCAACCCTGACTGACACTATGATACTATACTATGATCTTTCTTTGTGCTGTGGAAGATGAGACTTTGGAGCTGCTGGTTAACAGACTTCACACTCTAAGATTTTAACATCTTTGTGCTCTGGCTCTGGAGGTTGTAGTCCAAATTCTTAGTCATGACCCCTCACAGCAAGTAAGTTAAATCATCTTATTCACATGTTGTGTGATAAAGGTGCACATCATTGGGGATTGGATGTGGCACTTTGTGCCATGGTTTAGTAAGTCCTGAGGTGTTGGGTGACAGATTGGACTTGTGATCTTTGAGGTCTTTTCCAACTTTATTGTTTCTATGATTCTATTCAAATTCCAGTCTCTGAAATAAAGAGTCATGGTGGAGCTAATACAAACAAACTAGACAATAACATATGAACAGCTAAATTAGTACAGAAAAAAAACAACTCATGCATCTGGCATCCAGGGATGAGAGTTACTGTGTCGTATCTGAAATGGGTTGCTGGTGGGAGTGCATTCTAAGTAAGGTACCATCAGCTAAACAAGTAGCTTTGTCAGCAACTGTTTTTATGAGGCCTGGTTAGGTCATCCCTTGAGTCCTGTGTCCAGTTCTGGGCCCCTCAGTTTAGGAAAGATGTTGAGTTGCTGGAAGGTGTCCAGAGAAGGGCAACGAAGCTGGGGAGGGGTCTGGAGCACAGCCCTCTGAGGAGAGGCTGAAGGAGCTGGGGTTGCTTATCCTGGAGAAGAGGAGGCTCAGGGGAGACCTTCTTGCTGTCTACAACTCCCTGAAGGGAGGTTGTAGCCAGGTGGGGGTTGGTGTTTTCTCCCAGGCAACCAGCACCAGAACAAGAGGACACAGTCTCAAGCTGCACCAAGGGAGGCTTAGGCTGGATGTTAGGAAGAAACTCTTCCTAGAAAGAGAGATTGGTCATTGGAATGTGCTGCCCAGGGAGGTGGTGGAGTCACCATCCCTGGAGGTGTTTAGGAAGAGACTGGATGGGGTGCTTGGTGCCATGGTTTAGTTGATTAGATGGTGTTGGGTAATAGGTTGGACTTGATGATCTTGAAGATCTTTTCCAACCTGGTTAATTCTATTCTATTCTATTCTATTCTATTCTATTCTATTCTATTCTATTCTATTCTATTCTATTCTATTCTATTCTATTCTATTCTTCTCTATTCTATTCTTCTCTATTCTATTTTCTGGGGGTTAGCACTTCATACTTGGATTCCCCATAGTCTAATATGGTAGCAAGTCTAATACAAGCTTTTCTTGTGGATAAGGCACTCCTAAACCCATTCCCATGCAATTTCTCTGCCAGTGGATGTATTAAATCAAGCAATCCTTGGGAAGATTTCTGGGCACTTGAATTCAATCCTCTGTAGTGTCAAATTGTCAGAATGATGCTTGGCAGGGGTCAGTCTGTACCCATAGCAGTTTCCTGCATGGCTCCTGAACACAGTTTGGGAGTGAGCTTTGGCCAAAGTAGTTTCCAGCAGGTAGTTTGCATTTGGCCACTCTACTTAGGAGGGCAAGAGTATTTAGTAGTACATGGCATGGGTTGCTCACTGCCTGCTGCCATTAATGGCAGTAAATGTTCTTGGAAAATGTAATGTAAAGGCTCTGATGTCTGATAGAAGTTACACCTTTTCCTCAGGACAACTGATACACTATAGAGCACTTACCCATCAATGAAAATGCTGTTCATATGGACCCATAGAAAACAGACATGTTACAAATCTCTGCTCTGCTGTCAGATTTAGAGACTGGATTTAGAGACTGGATGGGGTGCTTGGTGCCATGGTTTAGTTGGTTAGATAGTAGAATAACAGAATAATAGAATAATAAACCAGGTTGGAAGAGACCTTCAAGATCATCACGTCCAACTCATCAACCAATCTAAACAACTAACCCATGGCACCAAGCACCCCATCAAGTCTCCTCCTGAACACCTCCAATGATGGTGACTCCACCACCTCCTTGGGCAGCCCATTCCAATGGCCAATCACTCTCTGTATAGGACTTCTTCCTAAGATCCAGCTTAAACCTCCCCTGGTGCAGCCTGAGACTGTGTCCTCTTGTTCTGGTGCTGGCTGCCTGGGAGAAGAGACCAACCTCTTCCTGTCTACAAACTCAGTAGTTGTAGAGAGCAAGAAGGTCTCCCCTGAGTCTCCTCTTCTCCAGGCTAAGCAACCCCACTCCCTCAGCCTCTCCTCATAGGGCTTGTGTTGCAAACCCCTCACCAACTTTGTTGCCCTTCTCTGGACTTATTCCAGCAAGTCAACCTCCTTCCTAAACTGAGGGGCCCAGAACTGGACACAGGACTCGAGGATGCTGCCTAACCAGTGCAGTGTACAGGGGCAGATTGACCTCCCTGCTTCTGCTGGCCACACTGATGATAGGCTGGACTTGGTCTCAAAGTTCTCTTCCAACCTGGTTAGTTCTATTCTATTCTTAATTAGGCTGGAAGTGAGTTAAATCTTTGAAGTTATCAGTAGGTAATATACAGTGATGGGAAGGGGAATTTAAAGGCAAGCACTGGTGCACATGCACTCACAAATATTTCCTAAGGAAATCAGACTCAAAATGTGATGGACAAATGCAAACCCTTCATGTCTGGTAGAGTGTGCTCGGTAAACAATCTTGGCTGTTTTGATGAGGTTTAAGTAAGGTGAGCTGGCATTTCATAGTTTCATAGTTTCATTCAGGGTTGGAAGGGACCACAAGGATCATCGAGTTCCAACCCCCCTGCCATGGGCAGGGAAACCCCACACTAGATCAGGCTGGACAGAGCCTCATCCAGCCTGCTCTTAAACACCCCCAGGGACGGGGCCTCAACCACCTCCCTGGACAACCCATTCCAGGGTCTCACCACTGCAGTGCCTGGCCCATTGGAGCTCTGCATTTGCTCAGGCCCCTTGAATTACTTCAGTTGAACTCAGTTGTAGTGGTGTGAGCCTTAACTGGGGGTTAAAAGCCCAAATGGGGAAAAGGCTGACAATCTCTTCCCCACTCCCCCCCACCTCCTCCTTCCAAACAGACAGGGAAAGAAAAAGGGGTAAGGAGCAAATCCACTAAACAACAATCTGGAGTCGGCTTGGAAGTAGAGAGGCAAAGAATTTTCTTTAAACTATACATATATATATATATATGACAATAACAGGAAAAGTTCACAAGGGCAAGAAACAAGAGTGGATGGGAGTGGGACAGAAAAGAATAATGCAAAACCAGTCTTTCTCTGAGGAGGCACAGAGACAGCAGGGAAAAGGATCAGGTCCGGCCACGTAGCTGAGGAGCAGGAGGGCAGCTGCAGAAGCTCTCATCCAGCAGAGGCAGGAGCCAAAAGGAGATCCAACAGCTATGATGTCCTGCTTTCTATACCCTGGCTGGGCAGGGAGGGGAGAGTGGAACAGACTCAGCTTTCCCAGGGGGAAAGGCCCTTCAGGGAGGGTAAAGTACCCGCAAGCCCTCCACCCTGCTTTGCTTTTTTGTTTTCAGAAAAGGGTGTTAACCCACCACATAAGTTTTAAGCAGAAGAGAGGTCACTAGAGCATGCTTTCTAAACACAGTTGGCTCCACTGTGTAGCAAGCAACACACAACTGTGTGTGTGCACAGATGCACATAAACTGCCATCAAACCAGGCTGGGGACTCTCCTCTGTGTTTTAATCTGAAGCTTGATACAGATAGTAGAATAGACAGGGGTAAATTCTTGGTTGGTGAGCTTGTCCTGAGCCCATGCATATGTTAGCAGATGTGAGGTGGCTCATACAAGGTTTGTGCAAGGATACTGCAATATGCCAGAATGGCTGCACGCAAACAGCGTCATCACTCTGCACAGCTTGTCCTGTTGTTGATGCCCAATTCTAGATGGAATCATAGAATCAGAAAGGTTGGAAAAAACCTCAAAGATCATCAAGTCCAACCTGTCACCCAGTACCTCATGACTACTAAGCCATGGCTTCAAGTGCCACGTCCAATCCCTTTTTGAACACCTCCAGGGATGGTGACTCCACCACCTCCCTGGGCAGCACATTCCAATGGCCAATCTCTCTTTCTGGGAAGAACTTTCTCCTCACTTCCAGCCTAAACCTCCCCTGGCACAGCTTGAGACTGTGTCCTCTTGTTCTGATGCTGGTTGCCTGGGAGAAGAGACCAACCCCCACCTGGCTACAACTTCCCTTCAGGGAGCTGGAGACAGCAAGGTCTCCCCTGAGCCTCCTCTTCTCCAGGCTAAGCAACCCCAGCTCCCTCAGCCTCTCCTCACAGGGCTGTGTTCCAAACCCCTCCCCAGCTTTGTTGCCCTTCTCTGGACACCTTCCAGCAACTCAACATCTTCCCTAAACTGAGGGGCCCAGAACTGGACACAGGACTCAAGGTGTGGCCTAACCAGTGCTGAGTCCAGGGGCACAATGACCTCTCTGCTCCTGCTGGCCACACTATTCCTAATGCAGGCCAGGATGCCATTGGCCTTCTTGGCCACCTGGGCACACTGCTGGCTCCTGTTTAGCCAGCTGTCAATCAGTACCCTCCTGCCCTTTGAATTTGCAAAGACAACCTTGAAACTACAATCTGCTGTAAACCTGGGCAGCAATTCTCCCTGAGCCTGCAAGCAACAAAGCCAAAGTTTGCAAAGGCCAAGAAAAGAGTTTGTACTTTTTGTATCATGAAATCTTCAGGTGGAGGGCTTAAGAGGTTGACAGCATTAACTGGTTCACATATGGTCTGTTCAGTAGGACATAATTTGTGTTCACAGCCTGAACCTTCTTCTCATGCTTCCCTTGATGCACTATCCCTCTCTTCACCCTGCTCTCTTGATGCCTGAAGGTGGAATTGTTGATATGCTACCAGCTGGAGGTGGTTTATTTATCCTGCACAGCAGGGAGAAAGAAGACGTGAGCATTGTTTTTTTCACCCTCATGCTGAGCAATTTCCAAACAATCTGCACTGGAAAGGAAAAGAACCTTCATGAATCTCCATCAGGACTCACAAAAATCAGATTCATCTTGATTGGGATGGGCACTATGATTTATTTTTTTCTCTCTGCTGGGAAACAACAGAAGATCAAAGTGGCAGCCTGGTGAGCCAGCAAGAGTACAAGACATTACAAGCTGTTGGGAAGGGAAGGGAAGGGAAGGGAAGGGAAGGGAAGGAAGGGAAGGGAAGGGAAGGGAAGGAAGGGAAGGGAAGGGAAGGAAGGAAGGGGAAGGGAAGGGAAGGAAGGAAGGGAAGGGGAAGGAAGGGAAGGGAAGGGAAGGAAGGGAAGGGAAGGAAGGGAAGGAAGGGAAGGGAAGGGGAAGGAAGGGAAGGGAAGGAAGGAAGGGAAGGGAAGGGAAGGGAAGGGAAGGGAAGGGAAGGAAGGGAAGGGAAGGGAAGGGAAGGAAGGAAGGGAAGGGAAGGGAAGGAAGGGAAGGGAAGGGAAGGGAAGGAAGGGAAGGGAAGGGAAGGGAAGGGAAGGGAAAGGGAAGGGAAGAGGAGAGGTTCAGAGAGGAAGGGAAGGGAAGAGAAGAGGAAGAAGAGAAGAGAAGAAGAGAAGAGAAGAAGAGAGAGAAGAGAAGAGAAGAAGAGAAAAGAAAGAAGAGAAGAGAAGAGAAAGAGAAGAAGAGAAGAGAAGAGAAGAGAAGAGAAGAGAAGAGAGAAGAGAAGAGAAGAGAAGAGAAGAGAAGAGAAGAGAAGAGAAGAGAAGAGAAGAGAAGAGAAGAGAAGAGAAGAGAAGAGAAGAGGAGAATAAACCAGGTTGGAAGATACTTTTGTGATCATCGAGTCCAACTCGTCACCCAACACCATCTAATCAACCGAACCATGGCACCAAGCACCCCATCCAGTCTCTTCCTAAACACCTCCAGTGATGGTGACTCCAACACCTCCCTGGGCAGCACATTCCAATGGCCAATCATTTTTTCTGGGAAGAACTTCTTCCTAACATCCAGCCTAAGCCTCCCCTGGCACAGCTTGAGACTGTGTCCTCTTGTTCTGATGCTGCTTGCCTGGGAGAAGAGACCAACTCCCACCTGGCTACAGCCTCCCTGCAGGGAGTTGTAGCCAGCAAGAAGGTCTCCCCTGAGCGTCCTCTTCTCCAGGCTAATCAACCCCAGCTCCTTCAGCCTCTCCTCATAGTTCTCATAATTTGTTAATTCTTAAGGCTAAAAATTATAATAAGTATGAGAAACCTCTGGGATTAAATCAGGAAGGTTTGAAGCCTGCTGAAGGAATCATTTAGAACTTTTCCCAGGCAACTTGTTACAATAGGAGAGGGAACAGTCTGAAGCTGCACCATGGGGGAATAGAATAGAATAGAATAGAATAGAATAGAATAGAATAGAATAGAATAGACCAGACCAGACCAGACCATGTTGGAAGAGACCTTCAAGATCATCGCGTCCAACCTATCATCCAACACCACCCAACCAACTAAACCATGCAATCAAGCACCCTCTGAAGTCTCCTGTTGGGTGGTGTTGGAACACCTCCAGGTATGGTGACTCCACCACCTCCCCAGGCAGTCCATTCCAATGGGCAATCACTCTCTCTGTGTAAAACTTCCTCCTGACCTCCAGCCTGAACCTCCCCTGGTGCAGAGTAAGACTTTGTTGCAGGAAGCACTTCCTCTTGGAAAGGGGAATTAGACACTGGAATGGACTGGCCAGGGAAGTGGTGGAGTCACCATACCTGGAGGTGTTTAAGGAAAGATGGGATGTGGCACTTAGTGAAATGTTCAGAGAAGAGCAACAAAGTTGGTGAGGGGCTTGAAAACCAAGCCCTATGAGGAGAGACTGAGGGAGCTGGGGTTGCTTAGACTGGAGAAGAGGAGACTCAGGGGTGACCTTCTTGCTCTCTACAACTACCTGAAGGGGGTTGTAAACAGGCAGAGGTTGGTCTCTTCTCCCAGACAGCCAGCACCAGAACAAGAAGACACAGTCTCAGGCTGCACCAGGGGAGGTTTAGGCTGGAGGTTAGGAGGAAGTTTTACACAGAGAGAGTGATTGCCCATTGGAATGGGCTGCCTGGGGAGGTGGAGGAGTCACCATCACTGGAGGTGTTCAGGAGGAGACTTGACAGGGTGCTTGGTGCCATGGGTTAGTTGGTTGGGTGGTGTTGGATGATAGGTTGGACACGATGATCTTGAGGTCTCTTCCAATCTGGTCTATTCTATTGTATTCTATTCTATTCTATTCTATCCCATTCCATTCCATTCCATTCCATTCCATTCTATGGTCTGGTCTATGTGGTGGTGTTAGGTCATAGTCTGGACTTGCTGATCTCAGAGGTCTGTTCCAGCCTCAGTAATCCCATGATTCTGTGATATGAGCATGTTGCTTTTCTTCTCACCATGACTGCTATTGTCTCAGTTGCCATAATAATCGTTTCAGAATATTTTTTAAGCAGTTCTTGAAGTAAATCCAAACATATGGCAAAGCCAGCAACACATAAAGCCATTTCAGATTTCTACCTCACTCAGGAATCTTCCAGCAGTTCTGCTAAAACTGATGTGCAAACACATTGACCTACTTTAGCAGAGATCTCCACAGTCTTATATGACCTGCAGCCCCTCTGCTCTGTTGTTGCTTCTTTCTATATTCTTCAAGCCAGTTATTTGTTAGAAAGCCACATAACCAGTTGTTAAACTGTCTACTCAGCTCTGGGGAGACCCCACCTGGAGTACTGTGTCCAGTTCTGGAACCCCTATTACAGGAGGGATCTGGAGGTGCTGGAAGGTGTCCAAAGAAGGGCCAGGAGGATGAGCAGAGGGCTGGAGCACCTCTCCTATGAGGACAGACTGAAGGAGTTGGGGCTGTTCAGTCTGGAGAAGAGAAGGCTCCCAGGTGACCTAATTGTGGCCTTCCAGTATCTGAAGGGGGCCTCCAAGAAGGCTGGGGAGGGACTTCTGAGGATCTCAGGTAGTGCTAGGACTAGGGGGAATGGAATGAAGCTGGAGGTGGGGAGATTGAGGCTGGAGGTGGGGAGGAGGTTCTTCCCCATGAGAGTGGTGAAGCCCTGGAATGGGTTGTCCAGGGAGGTGGTTGAGGCCCCGTCCCTGGAGGTGTTTAAGAGCAGGCTGGATGAGGCTCTGGTCCCTGCCCATGGCAGGGGTTGGAACTGATGATCCTTGTGGTCCCTTCCAACCCTGACTGATACTAGGATACTATGATAAATGGCTGGGGGACAAAAATGTGCATATTTAGCGAGAAAACCCCAACCTAAACCAACAAACAGTCCCTGCTGTGTGCTGTGAGAGAGATTCTGCTTGTTCTAAGGCAGTAGGCTTTATGCAGACTACCTGCTTACCTGAGAGGTTAGTAGAAAAGGCAGCATAAACAAAGTGTGTGGGCACCAAATCCCAGGATATTCAGTTGTGTGGGAATACCAGACAGCTCAGAGCCTCTGCCTCAGCATGTACAAAGAAATCACATCCCAGCAGTACTCCACTCATAGAATCATAGAATCAAAAAGGTTGGAAAAGACCTCAAAGATCATCAAGTCCAACCTGTCACCCAACACCTCACGACTACTAGACCATGGCACCAAGTGCCACATCTATTCCCCTCTTGAACACCTCCAGGGATGGTGACTCCACCACCTCCCTGGGCAGCACATTCCAGTGACTAACAACTCTCTCTGTGAAGAACTTTCTCCTCACCTCCAGCCTAAACTTCCCCTGGCACAGCTTTAGACTATGTCCTTTTGTTCTGGTGCTGGTTGCCTGGGAGAAGAGACCAACCCCCACCTGGCTGCAACCTCCCTTCAGGGAGTTGTAGAGAGCAAGAAGGTGTCCCCTGAGTCTCCTCTTCTGCAGGCTAAGCAACCCCAGCTCCCTCAGCCTCTCCTCACAGGGATTGTGCTTGAGATCTCTCCCCAGCCTCGTTGCTCCTTCTCTGGACACTTTCAACTGTCTCAATGTCCTTTTTAATTGAGAGGCCCAGAAGTAGACACAGGACTCAAGTTGTGACCTAACCAGTGCTGAGTACAGGGGCACCGTGAGAGTGGTGAAGCCCTGGAATGGGTTGTCCAGGGAGGTGGTTGAGGCCCCATCCCTGGAGGTGTTTAAGCCCAGGCTGGCTGAGGCTCTGGGCAGCCTGATGTAGTGTGGGGTGTCCCTGCCCATGGCAGGGGGGTTGGAACTGGATGATCCTTGTGCTCCCTTCCAACCCTGACTGATGCTATGCTATGACACAATGACTTCCCTACTCCTCCTATTCAGTCTTGTGCAAAACCCCATCTTTCAGAAAGGCACTTGAATACTTTCAGGGAGATAATGAAGTGGCTAAAACTGTACCCAGATTTTAGTGGCAACATGCCACAGATAGAATTTAATCCTGTGCCACTTGTTTGCAGCGTGGCCTGTAGCTCGAAACCTTACTGTAGGGATACGATGAAGATCAGCTTCCTACTGATGAAAGTCGTCTTCTACAGAGCAGAAGTAGCCCTGCCAGCGAGGTGCTCAGCAGCACTGTCCTAGCACTGTGTCTATAAATACTGTGACCATTTTACTCCTTTTGTTCAGCACCATGGTAGAAAGTGAAAGCCCCACTTGCACTGTGTTACTTTTTCAACCTAGTTTCCAAAGGATTTGCAAGCTCTGTGAGTGGACATTTCCCCCATTTCCCCCCACCCAAACTCCAACAATTATATAAGTTTCTGAGCAACATGCAATTTTTACCCTAGCTGACAAACAACTAAGTGTCCCAAACACCTTCAGGTGGTACAACCTTAGAGCATGTAAAGGAGAAAGGTGATAGTGCAACTTTCACTCTTGATAAAGAATCAATAAGGTTGGAAAAGACCTCAGAGATCATGAAGTCCAACCTAATACCTAACACCTCATGACAACTAAACCACGGCTCCAAGTGCCACATCCAATCCCTTTTTGAACACCTCCAGGGATGGGGATTCCACCACCTCCCTGGGCAGCACATTCCAGTGGGCAATCGGTCTTTGTGTGAGGAACTTTCTCCTCACCTCCAGCCTAAACTTCCCCTGGTGCAGCTTGAGACTGTGTCCTCTTGTTCTGGTGCTGGTTGCCTGGGAGAAGAGACCAACCCCCACCTGGCTACAACCTTCTTTCAGGTAGAACGAACGGAACGGAACGGAATGGAACAGAACAGAAGAGAACAGAATAGAATAGAATAGAATAGAATAGAATAGAATAGAATAGAATAGAATAGAATAGACCAGGTTGGAAAAGACCTTTGAGATCATCAAGTCCAACCTATCACCCAACACCATCTGATCAACTCAACCATGGCACCAAGCACCCCTATCCAGTCTCTTCCTAAACACCTCCAGGGATGGTGACTCCACCACTTCCCTGGGCAGCACATTCCAATGGCCAATCTCTCTTTCTGGGAAGAACTTGGGTTGGACGTGATGATCTTGAAGGTCTCTTCCAACCTGGTTTATTCTATGTATTCTATGTATTCTAACTTCTTCCTAACATCCAGCCTAAACCTCCCCTGGTGCAGCTTGAGACTGTGTCCTCTTGTTCTGGTGCTGGTTGCCTGGGAGAAGAGACCAATCCCCAGCTGGCTACAACCTCCCTTCAGGGAGTTGTAGACAGCAAGGTCTCCCCTGAGCCTCCTCTTCTCCAGGCTAAACAACCCCAACTCCCTCAGCCTCTCTTCATATATGACATGAGGAAGGAGAGAAGAGTGTAAGAGAAGGAGTAGGTGAGGATATTGCACAAAACCCCCACAGGCAGAGCTCTCCTGAATTTCTCAGACAGAGAGTCAGAGGGAACCAAGCTCTTGTGCTCATGCTACAGACCAGCTTGCAACCAGCAGCTGTGGAGGGTGGTTGTACAGCCATTACTAATAGAACAGCATATGTGGTGATGACTTTATAATGCTGACGTCAGGTAGGTGGGGAGATGACACACCAAGCCCCACACCTGCCATAGCTCCATAACACCTCTATGGAAAGCCAGCACAAGCTTCCTACCAATACAGAGGCTGTCAAAGCACCCTGCATGTCATTCCCTGTGTGATAAGCAATGTGTACATTGCTATGACGCTATCAGAAGTTCTCTGTGCAAGTCATGCCATCTGGGCAGGGCAGGAAGGTAATTTCTGGGGCAGGAAGGTAATTTCTGGAGCAGGAAGGCACTTTCTGGAGCAGCAAGGCAATTTCTGGAGCAGGAAGGTAATTTCTGTCTGCACATTCCCCATCCAGACCACTTTTAAAGCATACTTAAAGGCTTGCAAAAAATATTGCAGGGTTCCCTAGTCAGTTGACAGAAGAAGGAGCCCTGTGACCTGCTAAGGTTCACTGGCACACACTGAAACCCTGATACTGCTGGTTGCAATGGCAATCCAGGAAGACTGTGGTACTGAACAGAACAGTCCCATAGGAGCCAGCTGTTCACCAGTTCTGGCTTAGACTTCTTCAGTACACCTTGAGTACTGTGTCCAGTTCTGGGCCCCTCATTTTAAGAAGGACTTTGAGACACTTGAAATTGTCCAGAGAAGGGCAACAAGGCTGGGGAGAAGCCTCAAGCACAGCCCTGTGAGGAGAGGCTGAGGGAGCTGGGGTTGCTTAGCCTGGAGAAGAGGAGGCTCAGGGGAGACCTTCTTTCTTTCTACAACTACCTGAAGGGAGGTTGTAGCCAGGAAGGAGTTGGTCTCTTCTCCCAGGCAAGCAGCACCAGAACAAGGGGAGACAGTCTCAAGCTGTGCCAGGGGAGGTTCAGGCTGGAGGTGAGGAGAAGGTTCTGGAGAGAGTCATTCGCCATTGGAATGTGCTGCCCAGGGAGGTGGTGGTGGAGTCACCATCCCTGGAGGTGTTCAAGAGGGGATTGGATGTGGCACTTGGTGCCATGGTTTAGTCATGAGGTCTGTGGTGACAGGTTGGATTTGATGATCTTTGAGGTCTCTCTCTTCCAACCTTGGTGATTCTGTGATTCTATGTCGTATGGCCAGCAGGAGCAGGGAATTCATTGTGCCCCTGTACTCAGCACTGGTTAGGCCACACCTTGTCCAAATTCATTGGACAAAATGTCTGGGACAAGAGCAGCTGTATCATAACAACTCTTCTCATGTCACATCCATTCCCATTACTTTTATTTTCTCTTCTTGGCTGTTCTGCTTTGCCCAGGAGATAACAACACATCTGGCTGACCTTCAGATAAAAACTAACACTTCTTTCTCTCAACTCCTCTTTTCCTCTGGTACAGGGGGGATAGGGAAGAAGGTTTGGGGGGAGCAGTGGAGCAGCTTCCTTGGTCTTCTGGGTCAGGGGTTTTCTGTGTTGATTGCTAATTGTAAATACCTCTATAATAGAGGTGTGGAGAAAGTTCTTCACTGAGAGAGTCATTCACCATTGGAATGTGCTGCCCAGGGAGGTGGTGGAGTCCCCATCCCTGGAGGTGTTCAAGAGGGGATTGGACATGGCACTTGGTGCCATTGTTCAATCATGAGGTCTGTGGTGACAGGTTGGATTTGATGAGCTTTGAGGTCTCTTCCAACCTTGGTGATTCTGTGATTCTTGAATACTGTAAATCCTTTCTATTTTCTACATATTCATTGCATTCCATTGTAGAGTGTCATTTTTGCTTGTAAATACAGCTTCCATTTGCTTCTGAGTTAGTCTGGCTGAGTTAATGCTGGTGGAAACTTCAACCTACTACACCACTGTAAATGAGTTTACAGTTTTCACTGGTGTACAGTTCTAGGCCCCTCAATTTAAGAAGGACATTGAGACACTTGAACGTGTCCAGAGAAGGGCAATGAGGCTGGGGAGAGGCCTTGAGCACAGCCCTGTGAGGAGAGGCTGAGGGAGCTGGGGTTGCTTAGCCTGCAGAAGAGGAGACTCAGGGGAGACCTTCTTGCTCTCTACAACTCCTTGAAGGGAGGTTGTAGCCAGGTGGGGGTTAGTCTTCTCTCCCAGGCAACCAGCACCAGAAATAATAGAATACAATCTCAAGCTGTGCCAGGGAAGGTTTAGGCTGGATGTTAGGAAGAAGTTCTTCCCAGAAAGAGTGATTGGCCATTGGAATGTTGCATATTCTCTTGTGAGGAGATAGTTCTTCACTGAGAGAGTCATTATCCATTGGAATGTGCTGCCCTGGGAGGTGGTGGAGTCACCATCCTTGGAGGTGTTCAAGAGGGGATTGGACGTGGGCCTTGGTGCCACGGTTTAGTTAGTCCTGAGGTCTGTGGTGACAGGTTGGACTCGATGATCTCTGAGGTCTCTTCCAACTTTATTGATTCTATGATTCCAGTAGGGACTACAAAGTGAAACCGTGTCCCTGTACAGTAGACAGCTATTTGCCAGCTGAGGTTGGGGTTGGATTAGAAAGGAATAAAACTTGCTCTGCCCTTTTCTTTCAGCCCTCCAATTAATTTCTGCTTAGTTCTGCACTGCCTTCTCTTGCTGAAAAGAGCAGCCATTGAATTGGGATTGTGTGTGCTGACAGTCCTGGCTTGAGCCTTCCCATGGGTTGGCTGAGATTTAACAATACATTTTTTTTTCTTCCCCCATGGTGTCTTCTGTCACCTTTTTTTTCCCTCCTCCCCCCTTTTAAAACAAACACTCTTCTGTCAGCTGCAGAGGGCACGAAGAAAGGATGCAGTGTAAAAGAGTAAACGTAAGGCAATTTCTGGCTGAGAGTCTGCAAGGTTATGGAATGGCTTTGGCAACTCTCCTCCTCTGAAATGCCTTTATGAAATATAGATTCTGTTTGCTGTGTTATTCAGAGGAATAAAGGCAATTAAGGAGCATTTCATTAAAAGGAATGACTCAAGTTACCTTTGGCCACCGAAGCACAAGTGCTACTGACTGACATTTTGCAGAGTCACTGCCAACAGAGCTGGACTTTGGCTTTGACCTAGAGGAAGCAGACAGCTGAAAAGCAGCCCAGCTGTGCATCTACACTGTGCTAGATGTGAGAATGCTGAGTTCAGGACGAGTGGCCTCCTGAGCTGGGCGATGGGGTCAGGGAGCAGTGTAATGCCCTGGAAATCCATGAGGACCTAGTTCGGGACCTGCTGAGCCACTTGGATATTCACAAGTCCATGGGACCGGATGGGATCCATCCTAGGGTGTTGAGAGAGCTGGCAGATGTGCTAGCTAGGCCACTCTCCATCATTTTCCTCCAGTCCTGGCTCACAGGTGAGGTCCCAGGTGACTGGAAACTGGCCAACGTGGTCCCCATCCACAAGAAGGGTTGGATGGAGGAACCTGGAAACTCCAGGCCGGTCAGCCTGACCTCAGTGCCAGGGAAAGTGATGGAGCAGATTATCCTGGCGGCAATAACTGCACACCTGAAGGATGGCCAAGGGCTCAGGTCCAGCCAACATGGATTTAGGAAGGGCAGATCCTGCCTCTCCAACCTGATCTTCTATGATCAGGTGACCCGTCTGGTGGATGTGGGGAGGCCTGTGGATGTGGTCTACCTGGACTTCAGCAAGGCCTTTGACACCGTCCCCCACAGCAAACTGCTGACTAAGCTGTCAGCCCGTGGATTGGACCATTACACTCTGTGCTGGGTTAGGAACTGGCTGGAGGGCCGGGCCCAGAGAGTGGTAGTGAACGGTGCCACATCCAGCTGGAGGCCAGTCACCAGTGGTGTCCCCCAGGGATCAGTACTGGGCCCTGTCCTCTTCAACATATTCATCGATGATCTGGAAGAGGGGGTAGAGTCAGTCATCAGCAAGTTTGCAGATGACACAAAGTTAGGGGCAGATGTTGGTCAGTTAGAGGGTAGAGAGGCTCTGCAGAGGGACCTCGACCAACTGGACAGATGGGCAGAGTCCAATGGGATGGCATTCAACAAGTCCAAGTCCCAGGTGCTGCACTTTGGCTACAGCAATCCCATGCAGAACTACAGGCTGGGGTCGGAGTGGCTGAGAGCTGCCAAACAGAGAGGGACCAGAAGGGGGTTGGTCCCTTCTCCTAGGCAATCAGCACCAGAATAAGAAGACAGTCTCAAGTTGTGCCAGGGGAGGTTTAGGCTTGATGTTAGGAAGAAGTTCTTCCCAGAAAGAGTGATTGGCCATTGGAATGTTGCATATTTTCTTGTGAGGAGAAAGTTCTCCACTGAGAGAGTGATTAGCCATTGGAATGTGCTGCCCAGGGAGGTGGTGGAGTCACCATCCCTGGAGGTGCTCAAGAGGGGATTGGATGTGGCACTCAGTGCCATGGTTTAGCCATGAGGTCTGTGGTGACAGGTTGGACTTGATGATCTTTGAGGTCTCTTCCAACCTTGGTGATTCTGTGATAATAACTCTCATTAAGTACAACAAAAAGCAAAGCCATTTCCCCTGGCCTGTTGTACGTGCAGATTGTCTGCATCTGGTTATCACCCTTTGTAATCCCAGCCTGGCACTGGCTGAGAAAAGTGCTTTTCAAAACATACAGCCCAGGGCAGGAGACTCCATAAAGTCAATGTTTTTATTGCTTTCCTTATTGATTCTCTTGCCAGGTCATTTTTCTAACCTTTTTTTCTTTATCTTTGTTTTTGTGGGTTTTTTTTTTGTAACAGGGGGAAGAAAATAGGTAATGCAAAATGATAACTTGACTCAGTGAATTCTGGCTGTCCAGGAAGAAGCACAAACTTGACCCAGAATTTGGAATACAGCCAGGAAAGCTGCTGGGAAGCTGTTATCGTATGCTGCAGGTCACTGTGGGGCCCATTGCAGAGCCTATCTGTGGACTCTGGCTCCATCTCTATAGGCAACCAGTGTATCCCTGAGGGGGAACCACTGTGTCAGACACCAGGAACCTGTGCTGACAGCCCTTCAGGTGGGAGAAGGTGCTTGCAATTAAAAACTGCAGGCATGGTGGAACATGAGCCTGCAGTGTGCCCAGGCAGCCAGGAGGGCCAATGGCATCCTGGCCTGCATCAGGAACAGTGTGGCCAGCAGGAGCAGGGAGGTCATTGTGCCCCTGTACACTGCACTGGTTAGGTCTCACCTTGAGTCCTGTGTCCAGTTCTGGGTCCCTCAGTTTAGGAACGAGGTTGACTTGCTGGAACGAGTCCAGAGAAGGGCAACAAAGTTGCTGAGGGGCTTGGAACACAGCCCTGTGAGGAGAGGCTGAGGGAGCTGGGGCTGCTTAGCCTGGAGAAGAGGAGGCCCAGGGGTGACCTTATTACTCTCTACAACTACCTGAAGGGAGGTTGTAGACAGGCTGAGGTTGGTCTCTTCTCCCAGACAGCCAGGACCAGAACAAGAGGACACAGTCTCAGGCTGCACCAGGGGAGGTTTGGGCTGGAGGTTAGGAGGAAGTTCTACACAGAGAGAGTGATTGCCCATTGGAATGGGCTGCCTGGGGAGGTGGTGGAGTCACCATCCCTGGAGGTGTTCAGGAGGAGACTTGATAGGATGCTTGGTTGCATGGTTTAGTTGGTTGGGTGGTGTTGGGTGATAGGTTGGACGTGATGATCTTGAAGGTCTCTTCCAATCTGGTCTATTCTATTCTATTCTATTCTATTCTATTCTATTCTATTCTATTCTATTCTATTCTATTCTATTCTATTCTATTCCATTCCATTCCATTCCATTCCATTCCATTCCATTCCATTCCATTCCATTCCAAAAGAGGTGAGGCAGAGGATGGACAAAAATATCCTGAAGGAGCATTTGAATTCCTGCCACCCCAAAGACCAACCTGAAGCAAACCAC
Organism: Melanerpes aurifrons; assembly: GCA_011125475.1. Lineage (NCBI taxonomy): Eukaryota > Metazoa > Chordata > Aves > Piciformes > Picidae > Melanerpes > Melanerpes aurifrons. The sequence goes on from WWNC01000022.1 coordinate 16,025,506, forward strand.
ACCAAAACAAAACAAAAAAAAGCAAAGCAAAGCAAAACAAAACAAAAAAGCAAAGCAAAGTAAAGCAAAGCAAAGCAAAACAAAACAAAACAAAACAAAACAAAACAAAACAGAGAGAACAGAGAGAGAACAGAGGCTGAACAGAAGTGAATCCAGTCCTGCTCCAAAATGTATCATAGTATCATTCATAGTATCAGTCAGGGTTGGAAGGGACCACAAGGATCATCTAGTTCCAACCCCCTGCCATGGGCAGGGACACCCCACACTAGATCAGGCTGGCCTGATCTGATGTCTCGCTGTTGAAGTGATAGTGATGCATCTCTTGCTGCTGGTCCTTTAGCCTGCACACTGCTCTAATCACCAAGGACATTCACATTTAGCTGAAGATGGTGTGCTTGCAGGGATGAGGAAGGGGCAATATTACTTGCTGCAGCTTGCAGGCACACCCTGAGTCTCCATGCTCCTGTACTGAATCCATTACTTCCAGAAGAAACTTTGTGCCTGCTCAAAGTCATTTCCCCATGGTCTTGCAGATTGAAGGTGCCTTGCAGGTTGAAGAAAGCTTGTATGTCCCTTTCCCCTAGCCTGTTTCTTCAAAGGAAATTGGCACAGTGCCTGCCAGAGATTAACAACGTGCTGAACCGATGCAGCTGCCACTAGGTTGCAGAGGACAGACTAGCCCGGATGGAGCTGGCCCTCCCAGAAGGAGCAGCTGTCCCTGCTGCTCCTGTTTCTGCTTGTGCGGCAGCAACCACAATCTCACTTGATCTTTCTCCTCCCCACTTGGAGCATCCTAGACCTGCCCCCTGGGGCTCCTGCGAAGGAGGTGAAAGGTTGAGGTGGGTAAACAGCAGGCAGCTCTGAATGTGAATCAGAGAGGAAGAGGGTAGATTGCAGAGAGGGGATAAACAGCCCCAAATCCCCGGTCCAGCTGTGTTGTCTTCTGAAGTTGGCCTCCTCACTGAGCAGGAAGGTCGGCAATGTATGGTGCTCTTCAAACTACAGTGAGACAGAACCTAGTTAAACACAAGAGGACACAGTCTCAAGCTGTGCCAGGGGAGGTTTAAGCTGGAGGTGAGGAGAAAGTTCTTCCCAGTAAGAGAGATTGGCCATTGGAATGTGCTGCCCAGGGAGGTGGTGGAGTCACCATCACTGGAGGTGTTCAAAAAGGGATTGGATGTGGCACTTGAAACCATGGTTTAGTTAGTCCTGAGATGTTGGGTGATAGGTTGGGCTTGATGATCTCTGAGGTCCTTTCCATCCTTATTGATTCTATGATTCTATCAAGTAATGAGAAAATCCTGGTGGGACAAGGTCAGGAGGAGGAAGGAATTTCTAAAACATATTGGGCAAAGACTGACAAAACAAAGCTTCTCTTCTTGGCCCTCTCCAAGGGAGAATGTGCAATGTGTGCATCTGACCTCTCCTTCTGCAGGCCACATACTTTTGACAGGATTTACAAAAGCTCAGTAGCCATGTTTTATTTCTCTAACTGAATGGAATGGAATGGAATGGAATGGAATGGAATGGAATGGAATGGAATGGAATGGAATGGAATGGAATGGAATGGAAGTGGAATGGAAACCTCCCTGGAGGTATTTAAGGCCAGGCTGGATGATGCTCTGAGCAACCTGCTGTAGTGTGAGGTGTCCCTGCCTGTGGCAGGGGGCTTGGAACTAGATGATCCTTGTGGTCCCTTCCAATCCTAAGAATTCTATGTTTCTATTCTAGGGAAGGGAAGGAAGGGAAGGGGAAGGGAAGGGAAGGGAAGGAAGGGAAGGGAAGGGAAGGGAAGGGAAGGGAAGGGAAGGAAGGGGAAGGGAAGGGAAGGGAAGGAAGGGAAGGAAGGGAAGGAAGGGAAGGAAGGGAAGGAAGGGAAGGGAAGGGGAAGGGAAGGAAGGAAGGAAAGGGGAAGGAAGGAAGGAAGGAAGGGAAGGAAGGAAAAGGAAAGGAAAGGAAAGGAAAGGAAAGGAAAGGAAAGGAAAGGAAAGGAAAGGAAAGGAAAGGAAAGGAAAGGAAAGGAAAGGAAAGGAAAGGAAAGGAAAGGAAAGGAAAGGAAAGGAAAGGAAAGGAAAGGAAAGGAAAGGAAAGGAAAGGAAAGGAAAGGAAAGGAAAGGAAAGGAAAGGAAAGGAAAGGAAAGGAAAGGAAAGGAAAGGAAAGGAAAGGAAAGGAAAGGAAAGGAAAGGAAAGGAAAGGAAAGGAATCAATAAGGTTGAAAAAGACCTCAAAGATCAAGTCCAACCTGTCACCCAAGACCTCATGACTACTAAACCATGGCACCGAGTGCCACGTCCAATCCCCTCTTGAACACTGCAGCCAACAGCCCTAGAACCTGTAGCATAAAATACTGTGGCACACTACTAATAATTCATAGCAATGAGTCCAGGCAAGCTGGTTATGTTTTTATGTGCTAGGAGCCTGCTCACTGCAGGAGGTATTAAGTTACAGTGAACATAATGAAATGCTGTAACTTATGGGCCTGGACAGATGGAGGCATTTTCAAGCAGCCGTTGCACAAGCAGCAGGATTCAGGCTGCTACCAGGCGTTGTGACACGGCCTTTTTGCTCTCCTAAGCTGTTTGGTAAAGTAACTTCTTACTGCTTCTTATCCCCAGGCACAGCAGAAGGTCCTTTCTCCATACATCTCTTAGCTGAATTAGGTTGGTACTTGGCCAACTTCGGCCACAGACTATTACTGTTGAAACCTCACGCTGTTGGCTGCAGTAAGGGCTTCGTAAGGGGGTGATCATTAGAGAATGAAGGAGTTCTTGCTAACAAAATGTAACTCACTGATGACAACTGAACAAGCATGGCTATCACATTGCAATAAATATAAAAACCTGACTGTTCCAAGATTTTCTTTTTCTATATAATGTCATAAAATAGAAGATCAGGAAGAGTGTGGCCAGCAGGAGCAGGGAGGTCATTCTGCCCCTGGGCTCAGCGCTGGTTAGGCCACACCTTGAGTCCTGTGTCCAGTTCTGGGCCCCTCCATTTAAGAAGGACATTGAGATACTTGAATGTGTCCAGAGAAGGGCAATGAGGCTTGAACACAAGCCCTATGAGGAGAGGCTGAGGAAGTTGGGGTTGCTTAACCGGGAGAAGAGGAGGCTCAGGGGAGACCTTCTTGCTCTACAACTCCCTGAAGGGAGGTTGTAGCCAGGTGGGGGTTGGTCTCTTCTCCCAGGCAACCAGCACCAGATCAAGAGGACACAGTCTCAAGCTGCACCAGGGGAAGTTTAGGCTTGAGGTGAGGAGAAAGTTCTTCACAGAGAGAGTTGTTAGCCATTGGAATGGGCTGCCTGGGGAGGTGGTGGAGTCACCATCACTGGAGGTGTTCAAGAGGGGATTGGATGTGGCACTTGGTGCCATGGTCTAGTTAGTCTTGAGGTGTTGGGTGACAGGTTGGACTTGATGATCTTTGAGGTCTTTTCCAACCTTATTGATTCTATGATTCTATGATAAGATGGAGTGTGCAGGTATGTTACATACTAGATAACAACAACAATAATAAAGCTTAAATAGTAGTCTTCATTGTTCTAAATGCCACTGAGTCTCGCTCTTTCAAAAACAAAACAAAACTGCCTCTTATTTATGGTCCCATCAGCATTATGTACTGTCTGACCATGCAGCACACCTTGTCTCTGACAGTTTGGTTTTAAGAGGACTACCTTAGAAGGTGCAAAATCTCTTTGCACCCCAATTGAAAGGATTTCAAACCCATGGTGTTCACATCGTAGGAGACAACCTTCCAACCTTGGTGATACTGTGTGATACTGTGTGATACTGTGTGTGAACCGTAGCTCTACAGGTGATGCAGTCCCTGTTCTTGCTGAATAAGAATCACTGCAAAACAAGTTCATAGAATCATGGAATAATAGAACCATGGAATAATAGAATCCAAAAGATTGGAAAAGACCTCAGAGATCATCTGTCCTATCACCCAGCACAGAATCATAGAATCATAGACCTCAGGACTAAGTAAACCATGGCTTCAAGTGCCGCGTCCAATCCCCTCTTGAACACCTTCAGTGATGGTGACTCCACCACCTCCCTGGGCAGCACATTCCAATGGCCAATCACTCTTTCTGGGAAGAACTTCTTCCTAACATCCAGCCTAAACCTCCCCTGGTGCAGCTTGAGACTGTGTCCTCTTCTTCTGGTGCTGGTTGCCTAGGAGGAGAAACCAAGCTCCACCTGTCTACAACCTCCCTTAAGGTAGTTGTAGAGAGCAATAAGGTCACCCCTGAGTCTCCTCTTCTCCAGGCTAAGCAAGCCCAGCTCCTTCAGTCTCTCTCCATAGGGTTTGTGTTCCAAACCCCTCACCAACTTTGTTGCCCTTCTCTGGACATGCTGCAGCAAGTCAACCTCCTTCCTAAACTGAGGAGCCCAGAACTGGACAGAGGACTCAAGGTGTGGCCTAACCAGTGCAGTGTACAGAGGCAGAATGACCTCCTAGCTCCTGCTGGCTACATTATTCCTGATTCAGGCCAGGATGCCATTGGTCCTCTTGGTTGCCTGGTCACACTGCAGGCTCATGTTCACCCCACCATCAACCAGTACCCCGGTCCTTCTCAGCTTGGCCGCTCTCCAGCCGCTCTGACCCCAGCCTGTCACACTGCTTCCTCCCTTCCAACTCGAGGTCCAGCCCAGTGCTTGCTGCAGCCTCTGGGAGGTTTTCTCTGGCTTCAGGATGCACTGGAGCTGGCTTTCACAGCCTGCTCTTTGAAGCAGCAAACTGGTTTAGCTTGCACAACCAGCGCTGTGCAGACTGCTCAGCAATTATGGGATCATGTAACTACAGCAAGAGGCTGAGCTGAAAATTACTATAATTATAAATACTTCTGTTGCAAGGCAAATTTGCAGCCAGATATGCCATGTCAAAATTATTTTATTTTGTGGGTTTAATTCTCATTTTGCAGTGCATTTCTCCAGCTCCATTTTCTTGTTAAGCAGTCTGTTAATTTGAGGAGTCTATTACAGTGGTTATGGTGGATTACTGTGGGCATTCAGAGGCAGATTGTGAAAGGCAAACCTGCTCCATCACCAGTTGAAATCCTCATCCTGAACTAGAGTAGCCCAGCTGGGAATGGCTATTAGAATAGAATAGAGTAGAGTAGAGTAGAGTAGAGTAGAGTAGAGTAGAATAGAATAGAATAGAATAGAATAGAATAGAATAGAATAGAATAGAATAGAATAGAAGAATAGGAATAGGAATAGAAGAGAATAGAATACAGTAGAATAGAATAGAGTAGAGCAAAATAGACTAGACTAGACTAGACTAGACTAGACTTAGAATAGAATAGAATAGAATAGAATAGAATAGAATAGAATAGAATAGAATAGAATAGAATAGAATAGAATAGAATAATAAACCAGATTGGAAGAGACCTTCAAGATCATCATAATATCACAACAGGGTTGGAAGGGACCTCAAGGATCATCTAGTTCCAAGCCCCCTGCTGTGTGCAGGTGTGGTGGTTTAGGCTGGGTGCTGGCCCGGATGCCACTGCACAGAACACACCTGGGAGGTCCCAAGGGGTGGGCCCAGCCCAGGGGGTGGTCACAGGAAACCAGGTATTTCATTCCCATAATGCCCTGCTTCCCTATAAAATGTCCATGCGGGGTCTCCACTTCCTTTTTTGTCCCCAGCTGCAGCCTCGGTAAAATGGCATGAGCCGCCTCCCTCGGGCCTGCCCAGGCCCAAGGCTGGGTTGTGGGTGGGAGGAAAGAGTCCTGGGGGTTTGGGTGTCCCCCCAGGTGGGGATGGGATGTGGGATTTCTCTCTCTCTGTCACGGTGCTTGTGATTCTCTGTAAAGCTTTCATTGTTGTTTGCTTTTTAAATTGTTTTTCTATTTAAACTTTCCATCACTCTTGCAATCTGTTTGTCTGAGTCGTTGTTTCTGCCTGTGGTGGGGAGGGGGTTTGCCCCAACCCATTACAGCAGGGACACTTTCCACCTTCCATCACCTAAACCACCTAAACATGAGCCAGCATTGTGCCCAGGTGGCCAAGAAGGCCAATGGCATCCTTGGCTGCATTAGGAATAGTGTGGCCAGCAAGAGCAGGGAAGTCATTGTGCCCCTGGACTCAGCACTGTTAGGCCACACCTTGAGTCCTGTGTCCAGTTCTGGCCCCCTCAGTGTAAGAAGGACATTGAGACACTTGAACATGTGGCCAGAGAAGGGCAACGAGGCTGGGGAGAGGCCTTGAGCACAGCCCTGTGAGGAGAGGCTGAGGGAGCTGGGGTTGCTTAGCCTGGAGAAGAGGAGGTTCAGGGGAGACCTTCTTGCTGTCTACAACTACCTGAAAGGTGGTTGTAGCCAGGAAGGGGTTGGTCTCTTCTCCCAGGCCAGCAGCACCAGAACAAGAGGACACAGTCTCAAGCTGCACCAGGGAAAGTTTAGGCTGGAGTTGAGGGGAAAGTTCTTCCTGGAAACAGTGATTAGCCATTGGAATGTGCTGCCCAGGGAGGTGGTGGAGTCACCATCACTGGAGGTGTTTAGGAAGAGACTGGATGTGGTGCTTGGTGCCATGGTTTAGTTGATTAGGTGGTGTTGGGTGATAGTTTGGACTCAATGATCTCAAAGGTTTTTTCCAACCTAGTTAATTCCCTTCCCTTCCCTTCCTTCCTTCCCTTCCCTTCCTTCCCTTCCTTCCCTTCCCTTCCCTTCCCTTCCTTCCTTCCCTTCCCTTCCCTTCCCTTCCCTTCCCTTCCCTTCCCTTCCCTTCCCTTCCCTTCCCTTCCCTTCCCTTCCCTTCCCTTCCCCCTTCCCTTCCCTTCCCTTCCCTTCCCTTCCCTTCTACAAGTTCCCAATTGTTTGTTTATCTCAACCCAATGTCAGGTAATCTACATCACCCCTAGCACTGCATCTGTCTTTATCTCCAGGATTTGGCAATCAGTAGAGCCTGCAGATTGGTGATTTCCCCAGGTTTATCACATCCAGGTGCCAGCTACAGTGTCATTTTCAAAGTAGACCTCCCTATTTCCAAACCATCAGCTGCCTCAAACCTTTCCTGGCTCTTCAGGCAGTGACCAAGTGTTACTGAAGGCCCTGTACAGGATAGCCTGTCCTTGGGGACAGCATGAGCAACTGCACAGCCTTTCCCTGCCCCATCCCTGATTGACACTGGACAAGTGTGGCAGCTTCACACAGCTCCCCTCTGAGGCACAGTGCAGGCTGTGTGACCTAGCACCAGTGGGAAAGAGCTATGGCCTGGGGCTGCCAAAAGCAGGAATGACCTTGTCACCTCTGTCTCCGTGTCTAGTTACCCCAGGCTCCTTCTCAGGAGGAAGCCAAAAAAACAACAGCCTCCTTTGCCAGTTTATTCATTGGCAATTAATGGGACATGCTTGACTCTGGGCAGCCTGATCTAGTGTGGGGTGGCCCTGCCCATGGCAGGGGGTTGGAACTAGATGATCCCTGTGGTCCCTTCCAACCCTGACTGATACTATGATACTATACTATGACCCTCATTTACTCTGTAGCCACCTCGCCTGTTGATTGCAGGGGCTGCTGGCATGCATGGCATGCAGGGCCAGGCTTTGGGACATGCTGCCAGCCAGTCCCAGGTGGAGCCAGTGACCTGAACTGTTTTATTTCTGGAACAGCTGCAGCCTGGGGCCATAGGTGGGAGCTGGCTGCAGCAGCATGATGCATTTGGAGGGCTTGCAGCACTGAGATGTAAGAGGCACTGGGAGCTTTCTGTCCCCCAGACCTGGGAATGGAGGGCATTTTGGCCCTGTAAGCCTAGCTTAGTTTTTTCTTCTTCTTTTGCACATGCAGAGGTAAAAGACATAAAGGGAAAATAGATGAGAGCTAAACATAGGGAGCTATGGATTTTGGAGCACAACCCTGTGAGGAGAGGCTGAGAGAGCTGAGGTTGCTTAGCCTGGAGAAGAGGAGGCTCAGGGCAGACCTTCTTCCTGTCTACAACTCCCTGAAGGAGGTTGTAGCCAGGTGGGGGTTAGTCTCTGCTCCCAGGCAACCAGCACCAGAAGAAGAGGACACAGTCTCAGGCTGCACCAGGGGAGGTTTAGACTGGATTTTAGGAAGGAGTTCTTCCCAGAAAGAGAGATTGGCCATTGGAATGTGCTGCCCAGGGAGGTGGTGGAGTCACCATCACTGGAGGTGTTTAGGAAGGGACTGGATGGGGTGCTTGGTGCCATGGTTTAGTTGATTAGGTGGTGTTGGATGATAGGTTGGACTCAATGATCTCTGAGGTCTTTTCCAATCTTATTAATTCAGTTCTATTCCATTCCCTTAGAGAAAGTGAGGTGAAAACCAGAGCATTGTTCAAATTTTAGGAGAGTAAATCAGGTCAACCTTCTTGGTTTTAGAATTAGAATCGAACCGAATCAAATAAATTTAGAAGAGTATAGAATAGAACAGAATAGAGAAGGAGTGGAGTGGAGTGGAGTGGAGTGGAGTGGAGTGGAGTGGAATGGAGTGGAGTGGAATGGAATGGAATGGAATGGAATGGAATGGAATGGAATGGAATGGAATGGAATGGAATGGAATGGAATGGAATGGAATGGAATGGAATGGAATGGAATAGAATAGAATAGAATAGAATAGAATAGAATAGAATAGAATAGAATAGAATAGAATAGAATAGACCAGACCAGATTGGAAAAGACCTTTGAGATCCTCAAGTCCAACCTATCACCCAACACCATCTAATCAACTAAACCATGACAGACCTCACATTTGCACTAAGCTACCTAGACTGAGGATAGGTTTAGTGGTAGCTACTTTGGCTATATGAAAATTATTCACCTAAGGATATGTCTATAACAGAGATTTTTTCGTTTGCAGTGGGGTAGTGCTTCTGAAATGCATCCCCAAAGCTATGCTATGGTTTGAATCAGAAAGTGGTTTTGGAGGCTCTAGATGGATCTCTTGCTAATGAAACTGCATCAAATAGCTCACCTGGCTTCCAAGTCCCACAAGTCCTGCGCTGTAATGGAATGGAATGGAATGGAATGGAATGGAATGGAATGGAATGGAATGGAGTAGAGTAGAGTAGAGAGCAGAGTAGAGTAGCATGGAGTGGAGTGGAGTGGAGTGGAGTGGAGTGGAATGGAATAGCAAAGAATGGAATGGAATGGAATGGAATGGAATGGAATGGAATGGAATGGAATGGAATGGAATGGAATGGAATGGAATGGAATGGAATGGAATGGAATGGAATGGAATAGCAAAGAATGGAATGGAATGGAATGGAGTAGAATAGAGTAGAGCAGAGCAGAGTAGAGTGGAGTGGAGTGGAGTGGAGTGGAATGGAATGGAATAGCAAAGATTGGAATGGAATGGAATGGAATGGAATGGAATGGAATGGAATGGAATGGAATGGAGTGGAGTGGAGTGAAATGGAATGGAATGGAATGGAATGGAATGGAATGGAATGGAATGGAATGGAATGGAATGGAATAGCAAAGAATGGAATGGAATAGCAAAGAATGGAATGGAATGGAATGGAATGGAGTAGAGTAGAGTAGAGTGGAGTGGAGTGGAGTGGAGTGGAGTGGAGTGGAGTGGAGTGGAGTGGAATGGAATAGCAAAGATTGGAATGGAATGGAAGGGAATGGAATGGAATGGAATAGAATACCCAAAAACCTGCTTCCTGGCATGGCAGAAGGTGTTGTGTAGGCAGAAAAAGCAACTCAGACTCAAGACTCAAGCAGAAACACTTCCTAATGATGCTGTGCTCACTGGAAAGTAATTTCTGGAACCCTAACTATGCAAACAAAGTCTTCTACTGACCTCTTTCTCCCCTCTCAGTTCCCAACCTTATAAATAACCCTTACTTCCACCTTCAGAATTTTTCCAGAGCACTGCTGAGGCTTTTGCTCTGCCTATTTTTAGCTCTGCAGTTATTGACAGCGGTTTCCTCCTTCTCTGCCTATTCAGGCTGCAGCCCAGAAAATGCAGAGGTTATTTGATGCCCAGATTGGCTTTCCATGGACAGGCCTGTAAAGGTTCTGAAGACAAAAAGACAGGTCATCATTTCTTTCCATCACAACTGGCAGATGCATCCTCTGAGAGTTCACTACGGGAGCCAGGCAAGACCTGGAAGCGTGCTCTCTGATACCCAAGTGCAATCAATCATCTCTGGGGAAGCCAGCAATGAAGGCTGCCATGCACATAGCCAGAGTTAGGAGAGCAGGATGCATTTTAGACAACTCCAGTGAGATAAAAATAGTATGCCTATGCATAGGAAAACTGCTAGCTTTTAACATTATCTATAAGTTTTGGTCTTTCTCAGCAGCCACAATTAGAATCATAGAACCAATAAGGTTGGAAAAGACCTCAGAGATCATCAAGTCCAACCTGTCACCCAACCCCACATGACTAACTAAACCATGGCACCAAGTACCACGTCCAATCCCCTCTTGAACACCTCCAGTGATGGTGACTGCATCACCAGTGCTGATTGTGTGGTGGTTGAGTCGCTGTCCCTGGAGGTCTTCAAGAGGAGATTGGATGTGGCACTTGGTGCCATGGTTTAGTCATGAGGTCTGTGGTGACAGGTTGGACTCGATGATCCTCGAGGTCCTTTCCAACCTAAGTTATACTGTAATACTGTGATACTGTGATGCTGTGCATCACCTCTCTGGGCAGCACATTCCAATGGCCAACAACTCTTTCTCTGAAGAACTTTCTCCTCACCTCCAGCCTAAACTTCCCGTGGCACAGCTTGAGACTATGTCCTCTTGTTCTAGTGCTGGGTGCCTGGGAGAAGAGACCAACCCCCACCTGGCTACAATCTCCCTTCAGATAGAGAGGAGAGGAAAGTTTCAGAGAGGGTCGGAGATGAGAGGTTCAGAGAGGAGGGGAGATGTTTAGAGAGGAGAGGTTCAGACAGGAGAGGAGAGGTTCGGAGAGGAGAGGAGAGGTTCGGAGAGGAGAGGTTCAGAGAGGTTCAGAGAGGAGAGGTTCGGAGAGGAGAGGTTCAGAGAGGAGAGGTTCAGAGAGGAGAGGTTCAGAGAGGAGAGGAGAGGAGAGGAGAGGTTCGGAGAGAGGAGAGAGGAGAGGAGAGGTTCAGAGAGGAGAGGAGAGGTTCAGAGGAGAGGAGAGGTTCAGAGAGGAGAGGTTCAGAGGAGAGGAGAGGTTCAGAGAGGAGAGGAGAGGTCAGAGAGGAGAGGAGAGGTTCAGAGAGGAGAGGAGAGGTTCAGAGAGGGAGAGGTTCAGAGAGGAGAGAGAGGAGAGGGAGGAGAGGTTCAGAGAGAGAGAGAGGAGAGGTTCAGAGAGGAGAGGTTCAGAGAGGTTCAGAGGAGAGGTTCAGAGGAGAGGTTCAGAGAGGAGAGGAGAGGTTCAGAGAGGAGAGGAGAGGTTCAGAGAGGAGAGGTTCAGAGAGGAGAGGAGAGGAGGAGAGGAGGAGAGGAGGAGAGGAGAGGAGAGGAGAGGAGAGGAGAGGGAGAGGAGAGGGAGAGGAGAGGAGGGAGAGGAGAGGAGAGGAGAGGTTCGGAGAGAGTTCGGAGAGAGAGAGAGGAGAGGAGAGGAGAGGAGAGGAGAGGAGAGGAGAGGAGAAGGAGAGGAATGGAAGTGAAATGTGAGGAATTGTTATGATACAGCTTCTCTTATCCCAGGCTTTCAGCCAATGAATTTGTTTAGAACAATCTTTTGTTTACCTTTTTACATCCAGTACTGATTTATTTATGCTTTTCCACTTTTCTGCTCGAAATCTGCAGCTAAATTTTAAAGGCATAGCCCAAAACCACCACAAGCAAGCAGCTGCCCACTGACCTAGCTTCTTTCTCCAGGTGGTCGCAGTGAGCAGCAGCCTGCAGGGAGCATTATGGTGGTCAAGTCCTGAGCTGACTAAGGCTAAGTGTAATAATATCTGTGACTTGTAAGAAAGGATTGCACCATTCCTGCCAAGAACTGATAGCAAGATAGTGTGCTCAACCACAACTGATACTGACCTCCTAGCAGGAGCCACAGATCTTTATTGCAAGCATATCTTGTGACAATTGATGGAATCCCTTAATCAAAAAGCCTTGACTGTTCCTCTAGTTAATCCCCCTTGAACCCATCGACCACACCAGGCAGTGTCTAGTGTAAGGCTTAACCACAAGAAGAGCTCCTGTATTGCTGTCTTGTGAAGGTGCTGGCTCATGTTGTGTGTTACATCAGCCAAGTCAGATTAGATAGAGAAATGGGCTTTATTCAGGCTGCAATCAGCAGTGGGGATGTTCAGGAGAAGACTGGATGGGGTGCTTGGTGCCATGGTTTAGTTGATTAGAGGGTGTTGGATGATGGGTTGGACACGATCTCAAAGGTCTCTTCCAATCTCCTCTCCTCTCCTCTCCTCTCCTCTCCTCTGTCCTCTCCTCTCTCCTCCTCTCCTCTGTCCTCTCCTCTCTCCAAACCTCTCCTCTCCAAACCTCTCCTCTCCTTTCCAAATCTCTCCTCTCCAAACCTCTCTTCTCCTCTCCAAACCTCTCCTCTCCAAACCTCTCCTCTTCCTCACTACAACTACCTGGTTGTAGCCAGGTGGGGGTTGTTCTCTTCTGCCAGGCAATCAGCACGAGAATAAGAGGACACAGTCTCAAGCTGCACCAGGGGAGGTTTAGGCTGGATGGTAGGAAGAAGTTCTTCCCAGAAAGAGAGATTAGCCATTGGAATGTGCTGCCCAGGGAGGTGGTGGAGTCACCATCACTGGAGGTTTTTAGGAGGAGACTGGATGGGGTGCTTGGTGCCATGGTTTAGTTGATTAGATGGTGTTGGGTGATAGGTTGGACACAATGATCTCAAAGGTCTCTTCTAACCTGGTCTATTCTATTCTATTCTATTCTATTCTATTCTATTCTATTCTATTCTATTCTATTCTATTTTCTATCCTATCCTCTCCTATCCTATCCTAAATGTTCGATCTCATGCCCTTGGACTCTGCCCATCTGTCCAGCCTGTCCATGTCCCTCTGCAGATCTCTCCTACCCTCTAACAGATCAACTCCTGCCCCCAGCTTGGTATCATCTATGAATTTGCTGATCATGGACTCAATCCCCTCATCCAGATCATCAATGAAGATATTGAACAGGATGGGGCCCAGCACTGATCCCTGGGGGACACCACTAGTGCCTGGCTGCCAGCTGGATGAGGCACCATTCACAAGAGGGGCAACTTTATCAGCTTCTACAACTGCTTGCAGTCATGGACCTGTGCCTTTATTCTAGACAACAAGACATTAACCAGCTAGAGCAAAGTTAGCTCCTCATTAGCCTTCCCTTTGGTCTGAGCCCTACCTTTAAACATATTAAAATTACAAATCTTCTGTAATGTGAATAAGAGGCAGCAGTTGGAACGTGCTAGCTAATGCCTTTTGCAATAAACCCTTCTGTCCTAAGCTAGGCAAGCACCCACCAGCCATAAGGAGCTCACCCTCAGTGTGTTTTGTTTTTCCTTCATCCCAGCTTTCCATTTTGCTGCATGTGCAGTCTTCTTTCTTTTCCCATGAGACTTTCCATATTTATTCTTGCTTCAGAAAGCTGTTGCTCTCCAGCCTACCATGCATAATGCCCAGCCTGGAAGTAGAGTTTGCCCTTGACCATTCACCCTGAAGCCAGCAAAGAAAGAGATGGGAGAGGTGAGGAGAGAAGGGGAGGAATATATTTAGAGATACCCCAGTGCTGTTTTGGAATAGAATAGAATAGAGTAGAGTAGAGTAGAGTAGAGTAGAGTAGAGTAGAGTAGAGTAGAGTAGAGTAGAATAGAATAGAATAGAATAGAATAGAATAGAATAGAATAGAATAGAATAGACCAGGTTGGAAAAGACCTTCAAGGTCATCAAGTCCTACCCAACACCATCTAATCAACTAAACCATGGCACCAAGCACCCCATCCAGTCTCTTCTTAAACACCTCCAGGGATGGTGACTCCACCACCTCTCTGGGCAGCCCATTCCAATGGCCAATCTCTCTTTCTGGGAAGAACTTTCTCCTTACCTCCAGCCTAAACCTCCCCTGGTGCAGCTTGAGACTGTGTCCTCTTGTGCTGGTGCTGATTGCCTGGGAGAAGAGACCAACCCCCACCTGGCTACAACCTCCCTTCAGGAGCTGTAGACAGCAAGAAGGTCTCCCCTGAGCCTCCTCTTCTCCAGGCTAAGCAACCCCAGCTCCCTCAGCCTCTCCTCAAAGGGCTTGTGCTCGAGATCTCTCTCCAGCCTCGTTGCCCTTCTTTGGACACATTCAAGTGTCTCAATGTCCTTCTTAAATTGAGAGGCCCAGAAGTAGACACAGGACTCAAGGTGTGGGTGTGCATTAAGAGAGTGTCCCAGACAACCTCTTACAGAGGACACAGTCTCAGGCTGCATCAGGGGAGGTTTAGGCTGGATGTTAGGAAGAAATTCTTCACTGAGGGAGTGATTTGCCATTGGAATGTGCTGCCCAGGGAGGTGGTGGAGTCACCATCACTGGAAGTGCTTAGGAAGAGACTGGAGGAGGGACTTAGTGCCGTGGTTTAGTTGATTAGATGGTGTTGGGTGATAGGTTGGGACTTGATGATCTCTGAGGTCTCTTCCAACCTGGTTAATTCTGTATTCTGTATTCTGTCTAACCAGTGCTGAGTGCAGGGTCAAAATGACCTCCCTGCTGGCCATGCTATTTCTGACTTCTCCTTGCAGATCAGGCTAAGCTCCGATGCTGTTTATGCCACCGGAGCCTGGACCCACCTCCAGGGCTGCAGGCAGAGTGTTCACCTTCCCCTTTCCTCAGCTCAGTGGTTCCTAAAATCTCAAATCCTTGTCTTTGGTAGTTTAGACTCTGGTTTATTAGGATTCTCAGGGAACAGTGTTGCAAACACAAGCGTCGCAAACAAGAGTCTGCACATACCGGCTGAAACATAAGAGAGTGACATGCACTCAGAAAATGAAACATAATACAGCTAGGGAAAGAAAACAGCTGAGAGGCAGATGTCCAAGGGGATGAGAAACCTAGAAAGCCAGAGCTCTGGAGGAGAGCTGGGGGGGTGGCAGAAAGCAAAAGATGCACTTCACAAAGCAATGTGAAAGGAAACCCTTAGGGTGATTCTGAAAATAAGTCGGGTGACCTTGTGGGCAGAGAGAAGGATGTCAGTGGTGCATGCTGGAGTCTGCTGCCGACTCACCCATCATATTGGACCATAAAGCTGAAGATACAGCAGGGTGAGGCAACCCCATGCTGGAGCTGGGCTGCAGTTTGCTTTCCCCTAAAGCTTTTCAGCATCACACCCCTGTGCTCCAGCAGTCTGGGTCATCCTGCCTTCACCCAGGTGTCTTCCCACCTGCCCATTGATGCTCAGCCACACAGTGACTAAATTCTCTCCTGGAGTCATAAAATCATAGAATCAATAAAGTTGGAAAAGATCTCAGAGATCATCAAGTCCAACTTAGCACCCAACACCTCAGGACTAACTAAACCATGGCACCAAGTGCCACGGCTAAACCAAACCAAACTAAACCAAACCAGGTTGGAAGAGACCTTCAAGATCATCGTGTCCAACCCATCAACCAATCCAACCCACCTAAACAACTAACCCATGGCACCAAGCACCCCATCAAGTCTCCTCCTGAACACCTCCAATGATGGTGACTCCACCACCTCCCCAGGCAGCCCATTCCAATGGGCAATCACTCTCTGTATAGAACTTCTTCGTAACATCCAACATGAACCTCCCCTGGTGCAGCCTGAGACTGTGTCCTCTTTTCTGGTGCTGGTTGCCTGGGAGAAGAGACCAACCTCTGCCTGTCCACAACCTCCCTTCAGGTAGTTGTAGAGAGCAAGAAGGTCACCCTGAGTCTCCTCTTCTCCAGGCTAAGCAACCCCAGCTCCCTCAGTCTCTCCTCACAGGGCTGTGTTCCAAACCCCTCCCCAGCTTTGTTGCCCTTCTCTGGACACCTTCCAGCAACTCAACCTCCTTCCTAAGATGAGAGACCCAGAACTGGATACAGTACTCGAGGTGTGGCCTAACCAGTGCAGTGTACTAATCCCTTTTTGAACACCTCCAGGGATGGTGACTCCACCACCTCCCTGGGCAGCACATTCCAATGGCCAATCATTCTTTCTGTGAAGAACTTTCTCCTCACCTCAAGCCTAAACCTCCCCTGGCACAGCTTGAGACTGTGTCCTCTTGTTCTGGTGCTGCTTGCCTGGGAGAAGAGACCAACCCCAATCTGGCTACAAACTCCCTTCAGGTAGCTGTAGAGAGCAAGAAGTTCTGCCCTGAGCCTCCTCTTCTCCAGGCCAAACAGCCCCAGCTCCCACAGCCTCCCCCCAGAGGGCTGCACTCCCAACCCCTCCCCAGCCTCACTGCTCTTCTCTGGACACGTTGACACTGACAGCAGCAGAAGTGCTTTGACCAGATGAGTCCTTGAACTGGCCAGGTCTGCAGAAGCTCCTCTGTGCCTTGTGCTGCAACAAGAGAAGTTCACTCAAGCAATAAATCAGGAGGAGCAATCTCTAAATGCTGATGTGCTGGTTGTGAGGATCAAAAGGAATGTAAGTCATCTATACTGCTGCTGATGGAAAACTACAGATCAAAGTTAAAAATTTATAGCTTACAGTGCCATTACCTCAGGGTTAAGCTTTCAATACCACCCTTGTGCATGTAGGAAAGCACACTTCAAAGGGACATTGATTTCAGTGGGACTCAAAGCACAGCACATGCCCAGGTGGGCTGAGGTAGGACCTACACTGCCTGGGATGTTGTGTTTCATGTTTGTTTTGTCCCCCAGGGATCAGTGCTGGGCCCCATCCTCTTTAATATCGTCATTGATGATCTGGATGAGGGGATTGAGTCAGTCATCAGCAAATTTGCAGATGACACCAAGTTAGGAGCAGATGTTAGTCAGTTAGAGGGTAGAAAGGCTCTGCAGAGGGACCTCGACCGACTGGACAGATGGGCAGAATCCAACATGATGGCATTCAACAAGTCCATGTCCCAGGTGCTGCACTTTGGCCACAGCAACCCCATGCAGAGCTACAGGCTGGGGTCAGAGTGGCTGAGAGCACTCCAGGAGAGGGACCTGAGGGTGCTGATTGACAGCAGGCTAAACATGAGCCAGAAGTGTGCCCAGGTGGCCAAGAAGGCCAATGGCATCCTGGCCTGCATTAGGAATAGTGTGGCCAGCAGGAACAGGGAGGTCATTGTGCCCCTGTACTCTGCACTGGTTAGGCCACACCTTGAGTCCTGTGTCCAGTTCTGGGCCCCTCAGTTTAAGCAGGACATTGAGACACTTGAATGTGTCCAGAGAAGGGCAGCGAGGCTGGGGAGAGGCCTTGAGCACAGCCCTGTGAGGAGAGGCTGAGGCAGCTGGGGTTGCTTAGCCTGGAGAAGAGGAGGCTCAGGGGTGACCTCATTGCTGTCTATAACTACCTGAAGGGTATTGTATGCCACAGTATCACAGTATCACAGTATAACTTAGGTTGGAAAGGACCTCGAGGATCATCGAGTCCAACCTATCAACACAGACCCCATGACTAAACCATGGCACCATGTGCCACATCCAATCTCCTCTTGAACACCTCCAGGGATGGTGACTCCACCACCTCCCTGGGCAGCACATTCCAATGGCTAATCACTGTTTCCAGGAAGAACTTTCTCCTTACCTCCAGCCTAAACTTCCCGTGGCACAGCTTGAGACTGTGTCCCCTTGTTCTGGTGCTGGTTGCCTGGGAGAAGAGGCCAACCCCTTCCTAGCTACAACCACCTCTCAGGTAGTTGTAGAGGGCAATGAGGTCACCCCTGAGCCTCCTCTTCTTCAGGCTAACACATTTATTGTTCCTTAGGGTCTGTCCTGCACTAGGACATATTCCCTCCCTCCTTCTCAAATGATGCAAAGAGAACTTCACTGCTCAAAAGCTGTTAAGGAAGCATTGGCCCCGTGCTTTCATCTCCTGCTCAGCAAAGAAACCCAAGCTGTGTGCAGGAGGTCTCACACTTTCTGTGGATTATCTCATGCACCAGAAATTTTTCCACCTGGTGAATTTGTGATGGCTGTAGAAGACAGACAACTCCAGTCAATCCTAGGCTCACTTTGCTGCTGGCGGATTCTCTTTGCTGACTTCCATGCATGTGATGGGGCATCTGGGCACCACACAGAGAGTAAGAACCCTCATTTCCCAGGCTTACCGTAGGTCATTGAATAAGAAAAATAAAAGAAGAAAAGAAAAGAAAAGAAAAGAAAAGAAAAGAAAAGAAAAGAAAAGAAAAGAAAAGAAAAGAAAAGAAAAGAAAAGAAAAGAAAAGAAAAGAAAAGAAAAGAAAAGAAAAGAAAAGAAAAGAAAAGAAAAGAAAAGAAAAGAAAAGAAAAGAAAAGAAAAGAAAAGAAAAGAAAAGAAAAGAAAAGAAAAGAAAAGAAAAGAAAAGAAAAGAAAAGAAAAGAAAAGAAAAGAAAAGAAAAGAAAAGAAAAGAAAAGAAAAGAAAAGAAAAGAAAAGAAAAGAAAAGAAAAGAAAAGAAAAGAAAAGAGAAAAGAAAAGAAAAGAAAAGAAAAGAAAAGAAAAGAAAAGAAAGAAAAAGAAAAGAAAAGCAAGGGAGAAGGAGAGGAGAGGAGAGGAGAGGAGAGGAGAGGGAGAGAGGAGAGGAGAGGAGAGGAGAGGAGAGGAGAGGAGAGGAGGAGAGGAGAGGAGGGAGAGGGAGAGGAGAGGAGAGAGAGGAGAGGAGAGGAGAGGAGAGGAGAGGAGAGGAGAGGAGGAGGAGAGGAGAGGAGAGGAGGGAGAGGAGAGGAGAGGAGAGAGGTTCAGAGAGGAGAGGAGAGGAGGGGAGGAGGGAGGGAGGGGAGGGAGGAGGGAAGGGAGAGGAGGAGGGAGGGGAGGGAGGGAGGAGGGGAGGAGAGAGGAGAGGAGAGAGGAGAGGAGAGGAGAGGAGAGGAGAGGAGAGGGAGAGGAGAGGAGAGGAGAGGGAGAGGAGAGGAGAGAGGAGAGGAGAGGAGAGAGGAGAGGAGAGGAGAGGAGAGGGAGAGAGGAGAGGAGAGGAGAGGAGAGGAGAGGAGAGGAGAGGAGAGGAGAGGAGAGGAGAGGAGAGGGAGAGGAGAGGAGAGGAGAGGAGAGGAGCTTTAATAAGTCAAACACATACTCTGTCTCCCTTGCAATCAAAATGTAATATAAAAGGGATAGAAGATTTTACACTGAGATTCTTTTTCTTTGTCACAACCTCAGAGTAACTCTCCTCCCTGGTCTGCCCTTGTTGGTTCCCTCTGTTTGTGGCTGAGGTTCCCATGTGGCAGAAGCAACTCCCTGTGTCTGAAGGTCTGCAGTCTCAGGCTGGGAGGTTTAGGCTGGATGTTAAGAAGAAGTTCTATACAGAGAGAGTGATTGCTCATTGGAATGTGCTGCCTGGGGAGGTGGTGGAGTCACCATCATTGGAGGTGTTCAGGTGGAGACTTGATGGGGTGCTTGGTGCCATGGTTTAGTTGATTAGGTGGTGTTGGATTGGTTGGTGGGTTGGATGTGATGATCTTGAAGGTCTCTTCCAACCTGTTCTCGTCTCGTCTCTTCTCTTCTCTTCTCTTCTCTTCTCTTCTCTTCTCTTCTCTTCTCTTCTCTTCTCTTCTCTTCTCTTCTCTTCTCTTCTCTTCTCTTCTCTTCTCTTCTCTTCTCTTCTCTTCTCTTCTCTTCTCTTCTCTTCTTCCTCAACATCTTTAACTTATGAGGGCTTGACAGCAGCTTCCTTTACATCCCTTCACGTGCATTTGAACATCTTTCTGTGCATTTCCTCACGCTGGTGTTGACATTCCTAAAGCTGCCTCCCCACTCGGAGGCTTTTTTGCTCATTTCAAAGAAGTTTTGGAATCATTTCCAATCCTAATCCACTTTCAAAAGCAGAACACAGGGAAAATGTTATGTATAAACATGGTTTAAGGCAGTTGGTGTAGATACCTTTGATCTCAGAGTTTTTCATCCTTCCCCAGAGATGTCTGGATAAAGATGTCTGTCTGCTGAATGTTTTCTGAAGATCCTTCTCCCTTCTTTTCTTTCTTTTTTTGGTTACATGATTTTATTTCCTGGATAGAGGCAGGATGTGTTATTTTTCCAAGTTATGTTGATTTTCAGACATCTCTCCTCTGCTGCTGAAATAAAGAGTTCAAGCCCATCAAAGGCTCGTTCACCTTCGCTGCTCTTTATTAACTCCTTCAAAGGAGTTCAGGCTGGAGGTTAGGAAGAAGTTCTACACAGAGAGAGTGATTGCCCATTGGAATGGGCTGCCTGAGGAGGTGGTGGAGTCACCATCACTGGAGGTGTTCAGGAGGAGACTTGATGGGGTGCTTGATGCCATGGGTTAGTTGATTAGGTGGTGTTGGATGATAGGTTGGACACAATGATCTTGAAGGTCTCTTCCAACCTGGTCTATCCTATCCTATCCTATCCTATCCTATCCTATCCTATCCTATCCTATCCTATCCTATCCTATCCTATCCTATAGCAGTCCCCCAATGTCCAGAAGAGCCCTAGGCTTGACTGTTGTGGTGGCTTAACCCCTATTTGGAACGGGTTGCCCAGGGAGGTGGTTGAGTCATCGACCCTGGAGGCCTTCAAGGGGAGATTGGACGTGGCACTTGGTGCCATGGTCTAGTCATGGGGTCTGTGTTGAAAGGTTGGACTCGATGATCCCCGAGGTCCTTTCCAACCTAAGTGATACTGTGATACTGTGCATTGGAAGTGATACTATTCTGGAAAATAGGGTGGAGGGCTTGCGAGTGCTTAGCCCTCCCTGCAGGGCATTTTGCCCCTGGGAAACTGAGTCTGTTCCACTCCCCTCTCCCTGCCCAGCTAGGGTATAAAAGGGAAGGCATTGGAGTCATTAGTCCTCCTTTTGGCTCCTGCCTCTCCTGGATGAGCGCTACTGCAGCTGCCCTCCTGCTCCTCTGCCATATGGCCGGGCCTGATCCTTCTCCCTGCTGTCTCCGGGCCTCTTCAGAGAGAGACTGATTTTGTAGCCTTCCTCTTTGTCCCCCTCCCATACATCCTTGTTCCTTGCCCTTGTGAACCTTATCTGTTATTGATTGAGATATATATATATATATATATAGTTTTGTTTAAAGAAAAAATGGTTTACCTCTCTACTTCCAAGCAGACTCCAAATTATTGGGGAGGGAGCTGAGGGAGCTGGGGTTGTTTAGCCTGGAGAAGAGGAGGCTCAGGGGAGACCTCATTGTCCTCTACAACTACCTCAAAGGTGGTTGTAGCCAGGAAGGGGTTGGTCTCGTTATCTCTAGCAACCAGCACCAGAACAAGAGGACACAGTCTCAAGCTGCACCAGGGGAAGTTTAGACTCAAGGTGAGGAGAAAGTTCTTCACTGAGAGAGTCATTTGTTATTGGAATGTACTGCCCAGGGAGGTAGTGGAGTCACCATCCCTGGAGGTGTTCAAGAGGGGATTGGATGTGGCATCTGGTGCTATAGTCTAGTCATGAGGTCTGTGGTGACAGGCTGGATTCAATGATCTTTGAGGTCTCTTCCAACCTTGGTGATACTGTGATCTACTGTGATTGTTTGGTGGATTTACTCCTTTCCTTTTTTTCCCTCTCTGCTGGGAGGGGGGAGGGGGGAGCAGGGGAGAGATCCTCAGCCTTGCCCCTATCTGAGCTCTTAACTCTCACTTAAGGCTCAAACCACCACAACTGCATTTTGAAAACTGAAGATGGCTGCATCTTGATAAATGTTTGAATCCCAGACATTTGAAGAAACAATGTCCTCTTTCTTATTCCCACCATGGTGAGCACACATCTGGCTGTGCGGGGCTCTGAGCACCCCATGGCCCAGATTCCTTTCCTGCCTTGTACTTGTCTTCCTGCATGACCTATCTTCCTCATCGCTCCCCATAGCCCCGGTTGCTGCTACCCTCCAGTCCTGGGAAAGGCACTTAACCTCTCGGAGGCTCAGTCGTGACCTCAGTAAAAGGAATTGCTTCAGAGCCTGACATGAGGAGAGCTCTAGAAACAAGCTGCTTCTGCTCATTAATGGGAGCTCAAAGGAGTTCAAATAGAGGAAGAAATAGTGTGAGGTCTTGAAGTCCTCCCTGTGGTCTGGATCATGATAGCGTGGCAAGACACGATGCCCTGCTACCTGGCACGCCTGTTTGCCAGCCCTTAAGTGAGCTGGGGGTGTTTACACTGGAGAAAAGGAATGGAATGGAATGGAATGGAATGGAATGGAATGGAATGGAATGGAATGGAATGGAACGGAACAGAACAGAACAGATTGGAAGAGACCTTCAAGATCATCGTGTCCAACCCATCAACCAATCCAACCCACCCAACCAATTAAACCATGCAACCAAGCACCCCATCAAGTCTCCTCCTGAACAGCTCCAGGGATGGTGACTCCACCACCTCCCTGGGCAGCACATTCCAATGGGCAATCACTCTCTCTGTATAGAACTTCTTCCTAACACCCAGCCTAAACTGAGGCTCAGGGGAGACCTTCTTGCTGTCTACAACTACCTGAAGGGAGGTTGTAGCCAGGTGGGGGTTGGTCTCTTCTCCCAGGCAACCAGCACCTGAACAAGAGGACACAGTCTCAAGCTGCACCAGGGGAAGTGTAGGAGGGAGGTGAGGAGAAACAGTGATTGGCCATTGGAATGTGCTGCCCAGGGAGGTGGTGGAGTCCCTTTCCCTGGAGGTGCTCAAGAGGGGATTGGATGTGGCACTTGGTGCCATGGTTTAGTTAGTCCTGAGGTGTTGGGTGATAGGTTGGACTTGATGATCTCTGAAGTCCTTTCCAACCTTGTTGATTCTATGATTCTATGATGGGAAAGCAGTCTGCCACCCCCACCCCCCCAAAAGCAAATGGTTTGTAGAAATGTATAGCAGTAAAGATATAAACCAATGTGGATGGAAGAGGAAAAAACATCCCTCTTAAAAGTACAGCTGACATTTCAAAGGCTGATTTTGCACTTAATTGGTGGTGTTTGGAAACAAATGCATGTTAGCTGATGTTACAAGAGGTGACTTATGCTGAGTGGGCAAGCTTGGTGGTGTGCAGTGGCACTGAGTGAAGGACAAGTGATACCTGAAGGAGGTAGATGCTTTGGGCTTTAAACCACACATAGAATAGAATTAACGAGGTTGGAAAAGACCTCAGAGATCATCAAGTCCAACCTATCACCCAACACCATCTCATCAACTAAGCCATGGCACCAAATGCCTCATCCAGTGTCTTTTTAAACACCTCCAGTGATGGTGACTCCACCACCTCCCTGGGCAGCACATTCCAATGGCCAATCACTCTTTCTGGGAAGAACTCTTTCCTAGCATCCAGCCTAAACCTCCCTTGGTGCAGCTTGAGACTGTGTCCTCTTGTTCTGGTGCTGGTGGCCTGGGAGAAGAGACCAACCCGCACCTGGCTACAACCTCCCTTCAGGGAGTTGTAGAGACAGAGGAGAGGAGAGGTTTGGAGAGGAGAGGTTCGGAGAGGAGAGGAGAGGTTCGGAGAGGAGAGGTTCGGAGAGGAGAGGTTCGGAGAGGAGAGGAGAGGAGAGGTTCGGAGAGAGGAGAGGTTCGGAGAGGAGAGGTTCGGAGAGGAGAGGTTCGGAGAGAGGTTCGGAGAGGAGAGGAGAGGAGAGGAGAGGGAGGAGAGGAGAGGAGAGGAGAGAGGAGAGGAGAGGAGAGGAGAGGAGAGGAGAGGAGAGGAGAGGAGAAGAGAAGAGGCTGGAAGAGACCTTTAAGATCATCGTGTCCAACCTATCAACCAACAACACCTAATCAACTAAACCATGCAACCAAGCACCCCATCAAGTCTCCTCCTGAACACCTCCAGTGATGGTGACTCCACCACCTCCCCAGGCAGCCCATTCCAATGGGCAATCACTCTCTCTGTATAGAACTTCTTCCTAACCTCCAGCCTAAACCTCTCCTGGCACAGCCTGAGACTGTGTCCTCTTGTTCTGGTACTGGCTGTCTGGGAGAAGAGACCAACCTCTGCCTGTCTACAACCTCCCTTCAGGTAGCTGTAGAGAGCAATAAGGTCACCCCTGAGTCTCCTCTTCTCCAGGCTAAGCAACCCCAGCTCCCTCAGTCTCTCCTCATAGGGCTCGTGTGCCAAACCCCTCACCAACTTCGTTGCCCTTCTCTGGACTCATTCCATCAACTCAACATCCCTCGTAAACTGAGGGGCCCAGAACTGGACACAGGACTCAAGGTGTGACCTAACCAGTGCAGTGTACAGGGGCACAATGACCTCCCTGCTCCTGCTGGCCACACTGTTCCTGATGCAGGCCAGGATGCCATTGGTCCTCCTGGCCACCTGGGCACACTGCAGGCTCATGTTCAGCCTACCATCAACCAGCACCCCCAGGTCCCTCTCTGCCTGGCTGCTCTCAGCCACTCTGACCCCAGCCTGTAGCACTGCATGGGGTTGCTGTGGCCAATGTGCAGAACCTGGCACTTGGATGTGTTCAATCTCCTGCCCTTGGACTCTGCCCATCTATCCAGCCTGTCGAGGTCTCTCTGCAGAGCCTCTCTACCCTCCAGCAGATCAACTCCTGCCCCCAGCTTGGTGTTGTCAGCAAATTGACTGATGATGGACTCAATGCCCTCATCCAGATCATCAATAAAGGTGTTAAAGAACACAGGGCCCAGCACTGATCCTTGGGGCACGCCACTCCCCTGAGCCTCCTCTTCTCCAGGCTAAGCAACCCCAGCTCCCTCAGCCTCTCCTCACAGAGCTTGTGCTGCAAACCTCTCCCCAGCTTGGTTGCCCCTCTCTGGACACCTGTTGCATTACAAGCAATCCAGTATCTACTAGAGATGTGCCTCTTAGCATTAAGAGGCAGAGGAAAAATACATTCTAAACCAACCCGAGGTCACCAACTCATTGCATTGCATCTGATAGGTTCAATTAAATCTCAGCACAGAGGGCTTAAATTCTGCTGCTTCTAACAGGAGGATTGCTTGTGGTGTTTTGTTGGCTTGGGTTGGGGTTGGTTTTTTTAATACTGATATTGCCTGTTATATTTCAAAGCAAGAAAGCCTCAGCTTCCACAGCATCTCATTTCAGCTTGCAATCCACTCCTGCTCTGCTTTTCCATTTCCCCCCTGATTTTCCATACCACCTTTGAAAAGATAATTAAATGATATGACTTAGCTGGGGGTGAGCATTTTGGCCAGCAAGCTTGCCACAGGAAAGGTCTTTAAAGCTGCAAGATGGATGAGAAGCAGTGTGGGTGTGTGATAGAGTTATTAGTCTTTCCATTAGGCCACTTACTGCTCTTGATCTGTGAGAGAGCTCCCACTGATGTCAAATGGACTTGCATGTATTGATCCTGAGGGAAGAAAAGGCTTTTGCAGGAGGATTTTTCCCACACACACACACTCCCTGTGTGACAGAGAATTGATCAAAGCATAAAAGTTTGGCCTGAGGAGTTCAGCATTGAAAGCTCAAGGCCTGATCCAATGAGGGACTTGGACACCTCCAAGGTGCTTGGCACCATGGTTTAGTTGATCAGATGGTGTTGGGTGATAGGTTGGGCTTGATGATCTCAAAGGGCTTTTCCAACCTGGTTAATTCCCTCAGGGGAAACCTTCTTGCCCTCTACAACTACCTGAAGGGAGGTTGTAGCCAGATGGGGGGGTTGGTCTCTTCTCCCAGACAACCAGCACCAGAACAAGACACAGTCTCAAGCTGCTCCAGGGGAGGTTTAGACTAGATGTTAGAAAGAAATTCTTCACAGAGAGAGTGATTTGCCATTGGAATGTGCTGCCCAGGGAGGTGGTGGAGTCACCATCCCTGGAAGTGTTTAGGAGGAGACTTGAGGGAGTGATTTGTGCCATGACTGATGACATCCTAGCCTGGATCAGGAATAATGTGGCCAGCAGGAGCAGGGAAGTCATTGTGCCCCTGGACTCAGCACTGGTTAAGCCATACCTTGAGTCCTGTGTCCAGTTCTGGGCCCCTCAGTGTTAAGAAAGACATTGAGACACTTGAACATGTCCACAGAAGGGCAATGAGGCTGGGGAGAGGTCTGGAGCACAGCCTTGTGAGGAGAGGCTGTGGGAGCTGGGGTTGTTTAGCCTGGAGAAGAGGAGGCTCAGGGGAGACCTCATTGCTGTCTACAGCTGCCTGAAGGGAGGTTGTAGCCAGGTGGGGGTTGGTCTCTTCTCCCAGGCAACCAACACCAGAACAAGAGGACACAGTCTCAAGCTGTGCCAGGGAAAGTTTAGGTCCAAAGTGAAGAGAAAGTTCCTCACAGAAAAATGATTTGCCATTGGAATGGGCTGCCTGGGGAGGTGGTGGAGTCACCATCCCTGGAGGTGTTTAGGAAGAGACTGGATGGGATGCTTGGTGCCATGGTTTAGTTGATTAGATGGTGTTGGATGATAGGTTGGACATGATGATCTCGAAGGTCTCGTCCAACCTGGTCTATTCTATTCTATTCTATTCTATTCTATTCTATTCTATTCTATTCTATTCTATTCTATTCTATTCTATTCTATTCTATGATAGGAGATATGACACCCCATGCTTGGGGGAACCCCTACCAGCTATCTCTGATGACCCAAGTTAGGCAGCTCTGTTGCCTACACAGCATGTTTGGAGGTGGATTCAGTGCCTGGGCAAACCCAGGGCACAGGCTTGGGATTGTCCCCAGGTAGGGTGGATGATGCCACCCTTTTATGGGGAGAGATGAAAGAGTTTAGGCAGAAGGATGGAAGCTATGTGTGGCATCAGTTCTCAGCAATCTCTTCTTCCTGCCAGTATAGATGGCACCTGCTGGTGTGTAAGCTGTGGTCATAAACCCAGTGGAACTATGAGAGCTCTCCAAAAGGCTCTTACCCTTTGGGTGGTGACACTGTCAGTGGTGAGGGCTTTCAGGTGAGAAACAGCTCAGTCCCTGGGGTGAGGGCATTTATGCCACAGCCCCTCAAGAAAGGGCATCACCATAGCCCTCCCCTGCTAGCTGGACCACTAATGCAACAGGAAATGCAAGATTTGGAGGGCTGGAAAGGAAGACAGCTAAAATTTATAGGCACTTAGGATGTTTCTATTCCCAGGGGTGTCTCTACATTTAACCACTGCCATCAGCCTTGACTTGTCTCAGTGAGAATAAGTGTAGACACGGTGGTGGTGGGTGGCTGAAACTGCTGAGGTGGGAACTGGAGTAGTCAGTGTCTGTATGTGGCCTTGAAGAAACTTCAAGGACAGGAGCTTCAGTGTCTGCTAATGAGATGCTGTAGCAGCTGCCAACTGCTGGGAAGCAAAGACTCCCTGGGCTGGACTTTGGGACACAGCAGTGGGAAGCATCATTGCCTTTTGCACAGACCACATGATTCAAGCTATATGGAATGGAATGGAATGGAATGGAATGGAATGGAATGGAATGGAATGGAATGGAATGGAATGGAATGGAATGGAATGGAATGGAATAAATCATGTTGGAAGAGACCTTCAAGTTCATCATGTCCAATGAATAGAACAGAACAGAACAGGATTGGATTGGATTGGATTGACTTGACTTGACTTGACTTGACTTGACTTGACTTGAATTGAATTGAATTGAATTGAATTGAATTGAATTGAATTGAATTGAATTGAATTGAATTGACCAGGTTGGAAGAGACCTTTGAGATCACTGAGTACAACCTATTACCAAACACCTCAGGACTAACTAAACCATGGCTTCAAGTGCCAAGTCCAATCCTGTTTTGAACACCTCCAGTGATGGTTACTCCACCACCTCCCTGGGCAGCACATTCCAAGGGCCAATCTCTCTGGGAAGAACTTCCTCCTAACCTCCAGCCAAAACCTCCCATGCTACAGCTTGAGACTGTGTCCTCTTGTTCTGGTGCTGGTTGCCTGGGAGAAGAGACCAACCCCCACCTGCCTACAACCTCCCTTCAGGCAGTTGTAGAGAGCAAGAAGGTCTCCCCTGAGCCTCCTCTTCTCCAGGCTAAGCAACCCCAGCTCCCTCAGCCTCTTCTCACAGGGCTTGTGCCCCAAACTCCTCACCATATCCCAAGCCCTTTAATGACCATCTTTCAAACTTGCATGAACTGGAAACCTGGCAACATGCAGGGTTGGATGTGGCCAAAGCAGTGAGGCAAGGGCACTGTGGTGCTGCTCAGCATCCCCCTGCCACAATAGCCCTCCTATTCAGAAGCTTTTCAGGTCCAGCAAACAGTTTAGCCTTTCTGCCCTTTGAGTCATGCCTGATTTATACTCCTCCCCCCACACGTCTAACATGCATTTATTTCTGCAATATATTAAAGCACAGTAACATTCCATACTTGAGGGGGAACTTAGAGGGAGGGTAATGACTTACACATGCACTGTGCTACCCTGGATCTTTTCCAGTATCATAAATAAGAGGGACAGCAAGGTTTTAACAGCTGAGCCATTAATGAGAACAGCCCACTGTCACACACGGGAAAATACTTTAGTCAGTAAAAGCTGACTAAAAGCTGATGGCATTTAGCTGTCCAGAGTGAATTGTCTTCAGAGAATAAATTCCAAGGTAAAATAGTATATCATTGGTTGATTTGGAACCTTGTGGCAGGCAGCTGCAAATAAATTTCTGCCCTGGTATGCTCTAAAACAGGCGAGCTCAGCTCTAGCAATCGTAAGCTGTTGGGACTGGACACACACATTCGAGCAAGGGTTAAGCCTTCAAGGTATTCCTCACCTTCAGGTACTTCCTTTTGGGCTCTTTACCTCCTGTCGCTGCTGAGCGGTTGGTAGAAAGGGGAAGGGAAGGGAAGGGAAGGGAAGGGAAGGGAAGGAAGGAAGGAAGGAAGGGAAGGGGGGAAGGGAAGGGAAGGGAAGGGAAGGGAAGGAAGGGAAGGAAGGGAAGGAAGGGAAGGAAGGGAAGGGAAGGGAAGGAAGGGAAGGGAAGGGAAGGGGAAGGAAGGAAGGAAGGGAAGGAAGGGAAGGAAGGAAGGAAGGGAAGGGAAGGAAGGGAAGGGAAGGAAGGAAGGGAAGGAAGGGAAGGAAGGGAAGGGAGGGAAGGGAGGAGGGGGGAGGGGAGGGAGGGGAGGGGAGGGGAGGGAGGGGAGGAGAGGGAGAGAGGGAGAGGAGGGGAGAGGAGAGGTTCGGAGAGGAGAGGGAGAGGTTCGAGAGGAGAGGAGAGGGAGGGAGGGGAGGGGGAGAGGAGAGGAGAGGAGAGGAGAGGAGAGGAGAGGAGAGGAGAGGAGAGGAGAGGAGAGGAGAGGAGAGGAGAGGAGAGGGAGAGGAGGAGAGGAGAGGAGAGGAGAGGAGAGGAGAGGAGAGGAGAGGAGAGGAGAGGAGAGGAGAGGAGAGGAGAGGAGAGGAGAGGAGAGGAGAGGAGAGGAGAGAGAGAGAGGAGAGGAGAGGAGAAGAGAAGAGAAGAGAGAAGAGAAGAGAGAGAAGAGAAGAGAAGAGAAGGCAACAAGGCTGGTGAGAGGCCTCGAGCACAAGCCCCATGAGGAGAGGCTGAGGGAGCTGGGATTGTTTAGCCGGGAGAAGAGGAGGCTCAGGGGAGACCTTCTTGCTGTCTACAACAACCAGAAGTGTGGTTGCAGACAGATGGGAGTTGGTCTCTTCTCCCAGACAACCAGCACCAGAACAAGAGGAACAGTCTCATCTGTACCAGGGGAGGTTTAGGCTGGAGGTTCGGAAGAAGATCTTCACAGAAAGAGAGATTGGCCATTGGAATGTGCTGCCCAGGGAGGTGGTGGAGTCACCACCCCTGGAGGTGTTTAGGGAGAGACTGGATGAGGCACTTGGTGCCATGGTTTAGTTGATTAGATGGTGCTGGGTGATAGGTTGGACTTGATGATCTCAAAGGTCTTTTCCAACCTGGTCTATTCTATTCTATTCTATTCTATTCTATTCTATTCTATTCTATTCTATTCTATTCTATTCTATTCCATTCCATTCCATTCCATTCCATTCCATTCCATTCCATTCCATTCCATTGGATTCTATTCTCTTCCATTCCATTCCATTCCATTCCATTCCATTCCATTCCATTCCATTCCATTCCATTCCATTCCATCCCATCCCATCCCATCCCATCCCATTCCATTCTATCAGTAAACTGCCAATTTGGGTAATATTTGGTGCATGCCTTTAAACATCCTCCAAGTTGCACCACACCAGACCAGCACAGTCCTTTCAGTACAGCATCTTGCACCACCATGAGTGCACAGAAGAGTTGAGTTTGAGGTCAGTTTACACCTGGGGCTCAGCCTTTTCTCACTAACTTATTCTTATATTCTCTTTCTTTAATCTTTTGAAGAGAAGAAAATGATCCCAGGTTAGGAAGCTGCACGCTGTGCAATTCTTGTTCCAGTCAAACAACAAGTGGCCTTTAAATGCTGAACAACCTGAATTCCTGTCCAGGCTTCCACCAGGAGCTGATTTCACCCAGGGTGAGCACTGCTCTTCAACCTGCAGCAAACAGCAGGGCAGACAATGTGCTCATCACCTCTGTTATGTGCATTTTGGTGGTACCTCGGGACTCTGGGCCCCACTCTCTCGTTCCATTGAGCATGAAGAATGAGTGAAGTCAGCTGTCCATGATCCAGGGCAACAAGGGATTTGAGTTTGCCAGCTAACAGGAAAATGCAGAGAACAGGGGTAGAGCAGGAGAGTCTGCTGGGAAATTTGAGCTTTGTGTAACACAAAGGCAGTTCTCAGATCTGAGGTGACCTTGAGAGCCGTTCAGTTCATTTCACACGAGCTGATTAGCTCAACTGGCTTCTGCTTGCAAGAATGAGCTTGTGCCTTTGTGTGTCTAACCTGCACTTTGGATAAAGCAAGAGGAAATATTAACTCTGTGCCCAAGACTTAGGTGGGCAGTAGCAAGAGAGAGTGGAATAAGAAAGAGGGAATAAACATAGCAATAAAAACACAGGTATTTCTCCATAGTAAATGGCATGAGATTGAACATATCCAAGTGCTGGGTTCTACACATGGGACACAACAACCCCATGCAGTGCTACAGGCTGGGGTCAGAGTGGCTGGAGAGCTCCCAAACAGAGAGGGACCTGGGGGTACTGGTTGATAGTCGGTTAACATTAGGCAGCAGTGTGCCCAGGTGGCCAAGAAGGCCAATGGCATCCTGGCCTGCATTAGGAATAGTGTGGCCAGCAGGAGCAGGGAGGTCATTCTGCCTCTGTACACTGCACTGGTTAGGCCACACCTTGAGTTCTGTGTCCAGTTCTGGGCCCCTTAGTTTAGGAAAGATGTTGAGTTGCTGGAAGGTGTCCAGAGAAGGGCAACAAAGCTGGGGAGGGCTTTGGAGCACAGCCCTGTGAGGAGAGGCTTAGGACCTGGGGTTACCTGGGAACCAGCAGCAGAACAAGAGGACACAGTCACAAGCTGTGCCAGGGGAGGTTGAGGCTGGAGGTTAGGAAGAAATTCTGCACAGAGAGAGTGATTGCCCATTGGAATGTGCTGCCTGGGGAGGTGGTGGAGTCACCATCACTGGAGATGTTTAGGAGGAGACTTGACGGGGTGCTTGGTGCCATGGTTTAGTTCATTAGATGGTGTTGGATGATAGGTTGGATGCGATGATCTCAAAGGTCTCTTCCAACCTGGTGTAATCCCTCTCCTCTCCTCCTCTCCTCTCCTCTCCCTCTCCTCTCCTCTCCTCCTCTCTCTCCTCTCCTCTCCTCTCCTCTCCCTCTCCTCTCCTCTCCTCTCCTCTCCTCTCCCTCCTCCTCCTCCTCTCCTCTCCCTCCCTCCCTCCTCCTCCCTCCCTCCCTCCCTCCCTCCCCTCCCTCCTCTCCTCCTCCTCTCCTCTCCTCGAACCTCTCCTCTCCCTCCTCTCCTCTCCTCTCCTCTCCTCTCCTCTCTCTCCTCTCCTCTCCTCTCCTCCTCTCTCTCCTCCTCTCTCCTCCTCTCCTCTCTCCTCTCCGAACCTCGAACCTCTCCTCTCCTCTCTCCCTCGAACCTCTCCTCTCCTCGGATTTTTGAGAGATTCCAGCACTTAACAACTTCCAGTTCTTTACTGAGTTATAGTAGAAAGGAACAAATCAACTACCTGATGTTTTCCATACCTGTCACACCAGAGGAAATGTCAAGCAAATCAGTCACCAGGTGTGGTGGGTTGAAGTTTCCCCCAGCATTGACTTTAGCCAGAATTAACTCAGAAGCAAACAAAGCTGTATTTGCAAGCAAAACCTACACTCTACAATGGAATGCAATGAATGTGTACAAAATAGACAGGATTTACAATATTATACAGATATTTACAATTAGCAAAGAGCAAGGAAAACCCCTCCATGGTCAAAAAGACCAGAGAGCTGCTCCACTGCCCCTGCCACCCCAAACCTCCCAAACCCCCCTGTATCAGAGAGAGAGAAGCTGAGAGAAGGCAGTGTTAGTCTTATCTCAAGGCCCAACAGAAAGGTTATCACAGTATCACAGTATCACAAAGGGTGGAAATGACCTCGAGGATCATTGAGTCCAACCTGTCACCACAGACCTCATGACTAGACCATGGCATCAAGTGCCACATCCAATCTCCTCTTGAACACCTCCAGGGATGGGGACTCCACCACCTCCCTGGGCAGCACATTCCAATGACTAATGACCCTCTCAGTGACGAACTTTCTCCTCACCTCCAGCCTAAACTTCCCCTGGTGCAGCTTGAGACTGTGTCCTCTTGTTCTGGTGCTGGTTGCCTGGGAGAAGAGACCAACCCCCACCTGGCTACAACCACCTTTCAGGTAGTTGTAGAGGGCAATGAGGTCACCCCGAGCCTCCTCTTCTCCAGGCTAAGCAACCCCAGCTCCCTCAGCCTCTCCTTACAGGGCTTGTGCTCAATGTCTCTCCCCAGCCTTATTGCCATTCTCTGGACATCTCCTGAGCAAAACAGACAAGATCAGAAAGAAGAGGAGAGAAGAGGTTCAGAGAGGAGATGAGAGGAGATGAGAGGAGATGTTCGAGGAGAGGAGAGGAGAGGAGGGAGGGGAGGGAGGGAGGAGGAGGGGGGAGGGAGGGGAGGGAGGGGAGGGAGGAGGGGAGGGGAGAGGAGAGGAGAGGAGAGGAGAGGAGGAGAGGAGAGGAGAGGAGAGGAGGAGGAGGAGAGGAGAGGAGAGGAGAGGAGAGGGAGAGAGGAGAGGAGAGGAGAGGAGAGGAGAGGAGAGGAGAGGGAGAGGAGAGGAGAGGAGAGGAGAGGAGAGGAGAGGAGAGGAGGAGAGAGGAGAGGAGAGGGAGAGGGAGAGGAGAGGAGAGGAGAGGAGAGGAGAGAGAGAAGAGAAGAGAAGAGAAGAGAAGAGAAGAGAAGAGAAGAGAAGAGAAGAGAAGAGAAGAGAAGAGAAGAGAAGAGAAGAGAAGAGAAGAGAAGAGAAGAGAAGAGAAGAGAAGAGAAGAGAAGAGAAGAGAAGAGAAGAGAAGAGGGAAGGGAAATGGAAGGGAAATGGGAAGAATTGCTATGATACAGCTCCTCTTATCCCAGGCTTTCATCCACTGAATTTGTGTAGAACAACCTTTTGTTTTCCCTTTCACACCCAGGAGTGATTTATTTATACTTTTCTCCTCCTCTGCTCGAAATCTGCAGCTAAATTTTAAAGGCACAGCCGCAAACTGCCACAGCAGGCTATTAGGTGCTCAGCCTTCCTACACTCCACTTTGCAAGGGGAAAGGGGGCTGGGGATTGACAGGAGCACAGCCATTTCCCACCCAGAGATTTTTCTCACGACTGGTGCCTAGCTAATTCACAGAGCTATTTCTACCACTCCCTAACTCATGCAGGTTGTTAGGTGCCTGAACGCTTTCCTGCTTTGATTAAGAACGCAGACTTTGGGAGACGGAAACAATATTCTCTTTGTCTTTGTGCAGCACCACACACAAGGATAGGACTTGCTGGGTAATTAGAGTAATGACTGTAAGGGCTTAGCACACAGAATGAACTCTTGACTGCAATCACAAAGAATTGCTCCCCTTCGCTGTTAAGAGGGTGCTACAGAATCGAGGTCATTGTCTCTACAGGTGATCAGCAATCGAACAGTTGGGCATGGCACATGATTTCCATCTCTGCAGTAGCAAAACATGCAGGATAGACTTTGTGAAATGTCATTGGAACAACCAAAAATTAGAAAAATTAGAATAGAATAGAATAGAATAGAATAGAATAGAATAGAATAGAATAGAATAGAATAGAATAGAAAGAATAGAATAGAATAGAATTAATTTGAATTGAATTGAATTGAATTGAACTGAATTGAACTGAATTGAATTGAATTGAACTGAATTGAATTGAATTGAATTGAATTGAATTGAACTGAACTGAACTGAATTGAACTGAATTGAATTGAATTGAATTATAGTTTCATAGTTTCATAGTTTCATTCAGGGTTGGAAGGGACCACAAGGATCATCTAGTTCCAACCCCCCTGCCATGGGCAGGGACACCCCACACTACATCAGGCTGACCACAGCCTCACCCAGCCTGGGCTTAAACACCTCCAGGGACGGGGCCTCAACCACCTCCCTGGACAACCCATTCCAGGGTCTCACCACTCTCATGGGGAAGAACCTCCTCCTCACATCTAGCCTGAATCTCTCCACCTCCAGCTTCATTCCATTCCCCCTAGTTCTATCACTCCCTGAGATCCTGAGCAGTCCCTCCCCAGCCTTCCTGTAGGCCCCCTTCAGATACTGGAAGGCCACAATGAGGTCACCTGGGAGCCTTCTCTTCTGCAGACTGAACAGCCCCAACTCCTTCAGTCTGTCCTCACAGGACAGGTGCTCCAGCCCTCTGATCATCCTCCTGGCCCTTCTCTGGACACCTTCCAGCACCTCCACATCCCTCCTGTAATAGGGGCTCCAGAACTGGAGGCAGGACTCCAGGTGGGGTCTCACCAGGGCTGAGTAGAGGGGGAGGATCACCTCCCTCGACCTGCTGGCCACACTTCTCCTGATGCAGCCCAGGATCTGATTGGCCTTGCGGGCTGCAAGTGCACACTGAGAGCTCATGTTGAGCTTTTGTCCCCCAGCACCCCAAGTCTCTCTCCTCAGGGCTACTTTCCAGCCAGTCCCTGCCCAGCCTGCATTTGTGCCTGGGATTGCCTCCACCCAGATGCAGGACCCTGCACTTGCTCTTGTTGAACCTCCTGAGGTTGTCTTGTGCCCACCTCTCCAGCCTGTCCAGGTCCCTCTGGATGGCCTCCCTTCCCTCCAGCCTGTCTGCTGCACCACACAGCTTGGTGTCATCAGCAAACTTGCTGAGGGTGCACTCAATGCCACTGTCCATGTCACTGACAAAGATGTTGAATAAGACAGGTCCCAGGACTGATCCCTGAGGGACTCCGCTTGTCCCTGGCCTCCACTGGTACATGGAGCCATTGACAGCCACAAAGATTCGGCGGTTGTCAGAAGTGGGATTGAATTGAACTGAACTGAATTGAATTGAACTGAACTGAACTGAACTGAATTGAATTGAATTGAATTGAATTGAATTGAACTGAATTGAATTGAACTGAACTGAACTGAACTGAACTGAACTGAACTGAATTGAATTGACCAGGTTGGAAGAGACCTCTGAGATCATCGAGTCCAATCTACCACCCAACACCATCTAATCCACTAAACCATGGCATCAAGTGCCCCATCCAGTCTCTTCCTAAACACCTCCAGTGATGGTGACTCCACCATCTCCCTGGGCAGCACATTCCAATGGCCAATCTCTCTTTCTGGCAAGATCTTCTTCCTAACATCCAACCTAAGGCTCAGGTTCTTCAGATACACTGTTCTGGTGGAGAGGAGGCCTGGTTTTGGCTGACATGGGAATTTGTGCTTATTGTTCATGTGTGAGACAGGATAAAGCTCTCTATTCATGTCCCACCAATGGGATGGCACAAAACCCAGCTGACTAATGAGCACTTTATAACAAAACTCAGTCAAGACTTTTGTTGTAGTCAAATCAGTCTTCATTTTAACAACTTCCTGGGTATAGGCCTGTGATTACAGTGGCCATGAATGTGGTCACTGACTCCAAACACTGCCATCCATTTGCACACCCCAACTAGTGTGGGGTGCCCCTGCCCATGGCAGGGGGGTTGGAACTAGATGATCCTTGTGGTCCCTTCCAACCCTGACTGATACTATGATACTATGATACTATGATACTGTGATAAACCTGGGATCTGCTGAGACTCTGCAAATGAAAGTTAGCAAGTTCTCAATGTGCAAAGGTAAGAAAGTGGAAAGCATTCAAACCCACTTGGGTATGCTTCCATAAACCCTTTATGGCACACACTAACAGTTTGTGATCAAGTGAAAGGAGAAAAAGCTAGACTGCCCCCATGGTTCAATAGCAATGACTGTGAACTCTGATTTCACCAGCCACATTCGTGAGCAGGCATCCAGCCTGGAGAAGAGGAGGCTCAGGGAAGATCTTCTTGCTCTCTCCAACTCCCTGAAGGGAGGTTGTAGCCAGGTGGGGGTTGGTCTCTTCTCCCAGGCAACCAGCACCAGAACAAGAGGACACAGTCTCAAGCTGTGCCAGGGGAGGTTCAGGCTGGATGTTAGGAAGCAATTCTTCCCAGAAAGAGAGATTGGCCATTGGAATGTGCTGCCCAAGGAGGTGGTGGGGAGTCACCATCCCTGGAGGTGTTTAGGAAGAGACTGGCTGGGGTGCTTGGTGCCATGGTTTAGTTGATTAGATGGTGTTGGGTGACAGGTCACAGAATCACCAAGGTTGGAAGAGACCTCAAAGATCATCAAGTCCAACCTGTCACCACAGACCTCATGACTAGACCATGGCACCAAGTGCCACATCCAATCCCCTCTTGAACACCTCCAGGGATGGTGACTCCACCACCTCCCTGGGCAGCACATTCCAATGGCTAACAACCCTCTCAGAGAAGAACTTTCTCCTCACCTCCAGCCTAAACTTCCCGTGGTTCAGCTTGAGACTGTGTCCTCTTGTTCTGGTGCTGGATGCTTGAGGGAAGAGACCAACTCCTTCCTGGCTACAACCACCCTTCAGGTAGTTGTAGACAGCAAGGTTGGACTTGATAATCTCTAAGGTCTCTTCCACACTAGAATTCTATTCTATTCTATTCTATTCTATTCTATTCTATTCTATTCTATTCTATTCTATTCTATTCTATTCTATTCTATTCTATTCTATTCTATTCTTCTATCCTGTTCTGTTCTACCCTAGTCCCTTGAGAGTCCTATAATGTCAGCCCTTACAGAATTCCATCAGGAGAGTTTGTGACCCATTACAGTGGTCTACACTCAGGTGAAATGTTTCTTTGGCTGCCCTTGCTGGGGGTCTTCTTTCTCTCTTGACTTTGGAGGACAGATTCA
The DNA here is from genome assembly GCA_011125475.1 of Melanerpes aurifrons. Lineage (NCBI taxonomy): Eukaryota > Metazoa > Chordata > Aves > Piciformes > Picidae > Melanerpes > Melanerpes aurifrons. The sequence continues at coordinate 16,062,710 of WWNC01000022.1, forward strand.
TTTGGTGCCTACAATATCAGTACAAGCCAAGTGCCTGAAGGAGGCAGGTTGCTTCCCAGTCACTTCCACTCCAAAGTAAAGTAGGCAGCAGAGCTTCAGCAGCCATTCAGAACTGTAACTTGGATGAGGGATATGACCCTGCAAGAGAAGTTAAGCACCAGAATACATCAGAATTACATCAAGGTTTATTGACAAAGCACTTTGTGAGCTGATGACCCAGTCCTTTAGAGCATTTGCCACACAGGGAGCCCTCATTCAAGGGGTTAAGTGGTTCCTTCAGCTGTGTGCATAGGACAGGGATTGCTGGATCAGATCCCCGTTCATAGAAAGATTTGCTATACTCAGCAGTTTGTCACAGCCTCCTCTTGAGTACAGCCCATACAGTGCCTGTTGCAAAAGCAGTCTGCACCATGAAGCCTTGCTTTCACAGCACGCCAGAACTGCTGCCTTTTCAGATCAGATGTTCCAAGGTTGCTTGCAAAGCAGAGGTTACTGCTGAAACGTCAAAGACTTTTGGTTAGTTGTGAGCTGTGGCTGTCCTTGTGTGCACAGGGAATTCACTCATTTGTAACTCCCTCCAGGGTCCTCTGAATTAGGTATTGCACAGCAGTCTGGTAAAGCCACACTGGGAGCTGGTGCCAGGTGGGGGTTGGTCTCTTCTCCCAGGCAAGCAGCACCAGAACAAGAGGACATAGTCTCAAGCTGTGCCAGGGGAATTTTAGGCTTGAGGTGAGGAGAAAGCTCTTCACTGAGAGAGTTGTCAGCCATCGGAATGTGCTGCCCAGGGAAGAGGTGGAGTCCCCATCCCTGGAGGTGTTCATTGGGGGATTGGATGTGGCACTTGAAGCCATAGTTTAGTAGTCATGAAGTGTTGGGTGCTAGGTTGGACTTGATGATCTCTGAGGTCTTTTCCAACCTTATTGGTTCTACAATTATATGATATGGGATAGCATGAACCACCAGGATGAACTAATGGATAAATGTTATGTTCCTGAAACACAATGGGGTTGCTTAGCCTGGAAAAGAGGAGGCTCAGGGGAGACCTTATTGCTGTCTCCAACTACCTGAAGAGAGGTTGCAGCCAGGTGGGGGTTGGTCTCTTCTCACAGGCAAGCAGCACCAGAACAAGAGGACACAGTCTCAAGTTGCACCAGGGGAGGTTTAGGCTGGAGGTTAGGAAGAAGCTCTTCCCAGAAAGAGAGATTGGCCATTGGAATGTGCTGCCCAAGGAGGTGGTGGAGTCACCATCCCTGTAGGTGTTTAGGAAGAGACTGGATGGGGTGCTTGGTGCCATGGTTTAGTTGATTAGATGGTGTTGGGTTATAGGTTGGACTTGATGATCTCGAAGGTCTTTCCCAACCTGGCTTATTCTATTCTATTCTATTCTATTCTATTCTATTCTATTCTATTCTATTCTATTCTATTCTATTCTATTCTATTCTATTCCATTCCATTCCATTCCATTCTATTCCATTCCATTCCATTCCATTCCATCCCATTCCATTCCATTCCATTCCATTCCACCTGAGCAACTTGTGCTGCAGCTATTCACAGTGCTGATGCTTTCCATGTAGGTCTCCTTTCTGGCCTGCTTGGGGAATGGGATGTGTCCCAGGAACTGGAGACAGGCTAGAAAAAGGCCATTTATTAGTATCTCCAAACATTTGCAAAACAAACTTAGCACAAAGGCAGTGAATTGGTTTGCTCTGTCTCTGGCAAAATTGACAAACACTTCCTTGGGATGTCCACAAACAGCAAGTTGAGTCCTTGCTGTGGCAGCCTGGCTGTGCTTTATGAAAGTCTTACTGCCTAGAAGGATGCTTCCCCCATCCTAAAAGCTGGAAGAGTTCCTGGCATGCTGAATGACTGGCTAATCCCATGGGAAGCTTTCTGTGCTGTGCTGTTTCAGCAGCCAGCCAGGAAATGGCAAATCAGTTGTGCGGACCCAAGCGATTCCCTGACCCTCTGCCGCTGAAACAGAAAGGATGAAGAGCAAACTTCTAATGAATAACCTTCAGTGCACTGCACATGTCCCTGGCTCTGCTGGACTCAGGCAGAAATGCTGAAGGGGAACAATGTAGGGAGCAAAGCACTCCTACATTGCAGCTGAATATGGAATGGAATGGAATGAATGGAATGGAATGGAATGGAATGGAATGGAATGGAATGGAATGGAATGGAATGGAATGGAATGGAATGGAATGGAATGGAATGCAATAGAATAGAATAGAATAGAATAGAATAGAATAGAATAGAATAGAATAGAATAGAATAGACCAGACCAGGTTGGAAGAGACCTTCAAGATCACTGTGTCCAACCTATCAATCAATCCAACCGACCTAAACAACTAAACCTTATTGCTATCTACAACTACCTGAAGGGAGGCTGTAGCCAGGTGGATGTTGGTCTCTACTCCCAGGCAGCCAGCACCAGAACAAGAGGACACAGTCTCAGGCTGCGCCAGGGGAGGTTTAGGCTGGAAGTTAGGAAGAAGTTCTATGCAGAGAGAGTGATTGGCCATTGGAATGTGCTGCCCAGGGAGAGCAGGGAACTGGAGGTGTTCAGAAGGAGACTTGATAGGGTGCTTGATGCCATGGTTTGGCCCTGTAATTTTGATCTGAGGCAGTTCCAGGGTTCAGTTATGTAGTACTACGTGCAAAATTGAATGCTGCTACCCCAAGGGTCAGAGACAAACACCAGACCAAGACTGAACACAGTGGATCACATGGTAGAATTATAGAATCATAAAATCAATAAGGTTGGAAAAGACCTCGGAGATCAAGTCCAACCTATCACCCAGCACCTCAGGACTAACTAAACAATGGCACCAAGTGCCACAACCATTTTGAACACCTCCAGGGAAGATAACTCCACCACCTCCCTGGGCAGCACATTCTAAAGGCCAATGTCTCTTTCTGGGAGGAGCTTTCTCCGCGCATCCAGCCTAAACTTCTCCTGTCGCAGCTTGAGACTGTGTCCTCTTGTTCTGGTGCTGGTTGCCTGGGATAAGAGACCAATCCCTTCTGGCTACAACCACCCTTGAGGTAGCTGTAGACAGCAAGAAGGTCTCCCCTGAGCCTCCTCTTCTCCAGGCTAAACAATCCCAGCTCCCTCAGCCTCTCCTCACAGGGCTGTGCTCAAGGCCTCTCCCTAGCTTTGTTGCCCTTCTCTGGACACGATCAAGTGTCTCAATATCCTTCTTAAATTGAGGGGCCCAGCACTGGACACAGGACTCAAGGTATGTATATGCTCTTGTCATGGCAAGAGGAAATAAATAAAATAATAATAATTTTACAAAAAATAAAAGAAGAAGAAGAAGAAGATGGAGTCTGGATGGAAAGCTTGCAAAGCTGAGATGCTCTATCTGCCCACAGGACAAGAAGGATGAGCAGAATAGGAAGAGTGTGGCCAGCAGGAGCAGGGAGGTTCTTGTGCCCCTGGACTCAGCACTGGTTAGGCCACACCTTGAGTCCTGTGTCCAGTTCTGGGTGCCTAAGTTTAAGAAGGACATTGAAACACTTGAACGTGTCCAGAGAAGGGCAACAAGGCTGGGGAGAGGCCTTGAGCACAGCCCTGTGAGGAGAGGCTGAGGTTGCTTAGCCTGGAGAAGAGGAGGCTCAGGGGTGACCTCATTGCCCTCTACAACTATCTGAAAGTTGTTTGTAGCCAGGAAGGGGTTGGTCTCTTCTCCCAGGCAACCAGCACCAGAACAAGAGGACACAGTCTCAAGCTGCACCAGGGGAGGTTTAGGCTGGATGTTTGGAAGAAGTTCTTCCCAGAAAGAGTGATTGGCCATTGGAATGTGCTGCCCAGGGAGGTGGTGGAGTCACCATCACTGGAGGCGTTCAAGAGGGGACTGGACGTGGCACTTGGTGCCATGGTCTAGTCATGAAGTCTGTGGTGACAGGTTGGACTCGATGATCCTTGAGGTCTCTTCCAACCTTGGTGATTCTGCTAGAACCAGTAGTGGTTTCTCTGGTTTCTAGGTTTCTGACAGGCAAAATGAAGAGCAGGGTCACAGACTTTCAGCTATCCCCTTCCCTTCTCCCTGCTTCAGGACATTCATCCCCCATGGGTATTCATCTTCTTTGCCATGGCTGAGAGCTGGTCCCACTCTGTGGGGCTGCACTTACTGTTGTGTATAAAAGATATTTCTGAGAAGAGCAAGTGAGAGAACTTGTCAGAGGAGGGGAAGAAGTGACTTTATAACTCCAAATAAGTGCATGCAAACGGGGATGACTGCCAGTGATTACTCCCAGAGCTGCGCCTCCAAGATTCATCACATTCCCATCTCATGATGTTTGCTCTTCTCTCCAGGCTGACTGCAATCATTATCCAACAGATATTGAGGAATTTCACTGCCAACTAGTAAAACTAGGCTCCAGAAATGAACTTCCTCTGTAATTACTTCAAAATCCTCAGAGGAGCAGATGTTGAGTCATGTGGGTTATAGCACAGTATATCACAGGATGATTGTGCTTGGAATGGAACTCTGAAGGTCATGCAGTTCAAGCCCCCTGCTCAGACAGGACCAGTTGCACAGGTCCATGTCCCAAACTTCAGCAGTAGGAACAGCTCCTAAGGAGAGCTGGGGAAAGGGAAAAAGTCTTCTCAGAAGATGATACAGCCAGGTTGCAGAAAATGCATTCATGGCTTCTACATACAAGCAGAAAGGAGAGGGAGACTGGAGTCAGAGCAGACATAGGTTTGGGTCACAGGGAAACAGATGGGTGTCAAAGAAGTGGGGTTGCCCCAAGTTAGAATACTCCAAACTCCTTTAAGTGCAGTTTCATCTGTGCCCATGGAGCTTAGATAAGAATAGAATAGAATAGTATCACAGTAGAACTAAGGTTGGAAGAGACCTCGAGGATCATCGAGTACAACCTATCAACACAGACCTCATGACTAGACCATGGCACCAAGTGTCACGTAGAATAGAATAGAATAGAATAGAATAGAATAGAATAGAATAGAATAGAACAGAATTAACCAGGTTGAATGAGACCTTCAAGATCATCAAGTCCAACCTATCACCCAACACCATCTCATCAACTAAACCATGGCACCAAGCACCCCATCCAGTCTCTTCTTAAACACCTCCAGTGATGGTGACTCCATCACCTCCCTGGGCAGCACATTCCTATGGCAAATCTCCCTGTCTATGAAGAACTTCTTCCTAACATCCAGCCTAAACCTCCCCTGGCACAGCTTGAGACTGTGTCCTCTTGTTCTGGTGCTGGTTGCCTGGGAGAAGAGACCAACCCCCACCTGGCTACAACCTCCCTTCAGGGAGTTGGAAACAGCAAGAAGGTCACCCCTGAGCCTCCTCTTCTCCAGGCTAAACAACCCCAGCTCCCTCAGCCTCTCCTCACAGGGCTGTGCTCCAAACCCCTCCCCAGCTTTGTTGCCCTTCTCTGGACACCTTCCAGCAACTCAACATCTTTCCTAAACTGAGAGGCCCAGAACTGGACACAGGACTCAAGGTGTGGCCTAATCAGTGCTGAGTCCAGGAGCACAATGACCTCTCTGTTCCTGCTAGCCACACTCTTCCTGATACAGACCAGGATGCCATTGGCCTTCTTGGCCACCTGGGCAAACTGCTGCCTCATGTTCAGCCTACTATCACCCAGTATCCCCAGGTCCCTCTCTGCCTGGCTGCTCTCCAGCCACTCTGACCCCAGCCTGTAGCACTGCATGGGGTTGTTGTGGATATGAGTTTTGCTTTAGAAGGAAAGAAACTAGTGCAGGAAAGCTAGTCCAGCTGCCATGGCTGGAGGCAGACCCTGTGCCCAGAGGTGGGGAGGAGACCTGGGTTTGTGTTTGTGTGTCACATCAGGCTTCCTATGCTATGTTGGACAAATCCCCCTCTGCCTGATCATGCTTCAGCTTCACACAGAAACAAGGAGGAGGTAAGGGCTTTTTACAGGCTTGCAGCACCATATATGCTTGGATGGGATAACCCTCAAACACTGAGATGCTGAGTGCCAGGCAAAAGAGGTGGATATTTGGGTAGGCAGCCAAAACTGTAAGCAGGTGCTGGCAGGTCACATGAATGAAGGCATCTCTAGTGGGCTCAGAAGATAGGTGATTTGAAGACCTCCCTGTAATGTTTCACCAAATGAATCCTGACTATTTGGGCTTTGTGCAGACAAAGTGATTGTTCCCCTAACTTCTTAAGGCACATAAGCATTTAAGCTGCCTTAAGTCTTTAAGGTAGCACAGTGTAAGCATTAAAGCTAATTGAAATCCTTATTAAGTCTTCCAGGTGCTGAGAGCATTTAAGCCATTTTAGAGGCTTTTCAGAAAGACTGCTGATTTCCATGGGAAGGGTGCAGAGGGGGTTGGTCTCTTGTCCCAGGCAACCAGCACCAGAACAAAAGAACACAGTCTCAAGCTGCACCAGGAGAGGTTTAGGCTGGATGTTAGGATCAGTGCTGGGCCCCATCCTCTTTAACATCTTTATTGATGATCTGGATGAGGGCATTGAGTCCATCATCAGTAAATTTGTGGATGACACCAAGCTGGGGGCAGGAGTTGATCTGCTGGAGGGTAGAGAGGCTCTGCAGAGGGACCTCGACAGGCTGGACAGATGGGCAGAGGCCAAGGGCAGGAGATTGAACACAGCCAAGTGCCAGGTTCTGCACATTGGCCACAGCAACCCCATGCAGTGCTCCAGGCTGGGGTCAGAGTGGCTGGAGAGCAGCCAGGCAGAGAGGGACCTGGGGGTGCTGGTTGATGGTAGGCTGAACATGAGCCTGCAGTGTGCCCAGGCAGCCAAGAAGGCCAATGGCATCCTGGCCTGCATCAGGAAAATGTGGCCAGCAGGAGCAGAGAGGCCATTCTGCCCCTGTACACTGCACTGGGTAGGCCACACCTTGAGTCCTGTGTCCAGTTTTCGGCCCCTCAGTTTGGGAAAGATGTTGAGTTGCTGGAAGGTGTCCAGAGAAGGGCAACAAAGCTGGGGAGGGGTTTGGAGCACAGCCCTGTGAGGAGAGGCTGAGGGAGCTGGGCTTGCTTAGCCTGGAGAAGAGGAGACTCAGGGGTGACTTTCTTGTTGTCCACAACTACCTTAAGGAAGGTTGTAGACAGGCAGAGGTTGGTCTCTTCTCCCAGGCAACCAGCACCAGAACGAGAGGACACAGTCTGAGGCTGTGCCAGGGGAGGTTTAGTCTGGATGTTAGGAGGATGTTTTACACACAGAGAGAGTGATTGCCCATTGGAATGGGCTGCCTGAGGAGGTGGTGGAGACACCACCACTGGAGGTGTTCAGGAGGAGACTTGATGGGGTGCTTGGTGGCATGGGTTAGTTGATTAGGTGATGTGGGATGATAGGTTGGACGTGATGATCTTGAAGGTCTCTTCCAACCTGGTTTGTTTTGTTTTGTTCCATTCCATTCCATTCCATTCCATTCCATTCCATTCCATTCCATTCCATTCCATTCTATTCTATTCTATTCTATTCTATTCTATTCTATTCTAAGAAGTTCTTCCAAGAATGAGAGATTTGCCATTGGAATGTGCTGCCCAGGCAGGTGGTGGAGTCACCATCCCTGGAGGTGTTCAAGAAGAGACTGGATGGGGCACTTGGTGCCATGGTTTAGTTGATCAGATGGTGTTGGGTGATAGGTTGGACTTGATGATCTTGAAGGTCTCATTCAACCTGGTTAATTCTATTCTATTCTATTGGTCATAAACCATAATAATTGTTATTAAGATGTCTTCGTCTTTTCTAGTAGGCACTTTAAAGTTGCCTACTGCTCTTATATGAGGGCTCTTATATAAATATATATATATATATATGTTTTAAGCAAGCAGCTTTGGAGGAGCAACCAAATGGTGAGCACAGATGTTTATCCTACTGGCTTTCTTCTCTGTGTTTTAACATACCAGAGAGTCATCCACTGTGTGGGCTGAGTAGCAGGTTATATACTTTCAAGTAAATACATACACAAGAAAGAGGAATGTGGAAACTCTTCTAGGGTTTATTTGACATGGTACAGAGCTAGGAGGTGGCTACCCACCCAGAAAAACTAGAGAAACTGGCTCTGAGCCTTTAGAAAAGAGCAGATGAAGGGGGGGCTTGGAGTGCCTTACAAAATAATGACAAGAAAGTGAGTGTTCCAAATAACTTAACACCCTCAAATGTTGCTCCACAAGTCGGGATTCAGTTTCGTTTCGAGCAGTGCCTTTTGTGCAAATCACAGCTCCGTGTGCTTCAAGGCTCTAATTAAAGTGTTATGACCAGGAGAAAAGGGAAAATCAGAGATATGGGCAAGTGTGAGTTCAGATAAGCTTTGAGTAAGACGGGAGAGGCAGTGAAGCAGAGAGCTAATGTAATCTCCCAGTAGGGGTCAAGAATGTAAGCTCGCTGTATGCAGGATGGGTGGGCCCAGAAGGAATGCCAGATGATTTAAAATAGCAGAAGGAGCTAATGTACAGCAAGGGCTGCCATAAGGGAGAACACAAGCAGCTGGTAGAACAAGATTTTTTTTTAACCATCTTTGTTCAAATGAGTTGCAGAAGGCAAGGAAAAACACTCTGAAGTGAATGCAGAGGGAATAGACTTGTGCAGACTTCTTCACTCGGTTGGTAGATAGGCTGTCTCCTGGAGCAGGCTACTGTGTGTTCAGTGACCTGTGTCAGAAATAGTGTGGCCAGCAGGAGCAAGGAAGCCATTGTGCTCCTGGACTCAGCACTGGTTAGGCCACAATTGAGTCCTGTGTCCAGTTCTGGGCCCCTCAATTTAAGAAGGGCATTGAGACACTTGAATGTGTCCAGAGAAGGGCAGCAAAGCTGGAGATAGGTCTGGAGCACAAGCCCTCTGAGGAGAGGCTGAGGGAGCTGGGATTGTTCAGCCTGGAGAAGAGGAGACTCTGGGGAGACCTTCTTGCTGTCTCCAACTCCCTGAAGGGAGGTTGTAGCCAGGTGGGGGTTGGTCTCTTCTCCCAGGCAACCAGCACCAGAACAAGAGGACACAGTCTCATACTGCACCAGGAGAAGTTTAGGCTTGAGGTGAGGAGAAAGTTCTTCCCAGAAAGAGAGATTGACCATTGGAATGTGCTGCCCAGGGAGGTGGTGGAATCACCATCCCTGGAAGTGTTCAACAGGGGATTGGATGTAGTACTTGAAGCCATGGTTTACTTAGTCCTGAGGTGTTGGGTGCTAGGTTGGACTCAATGATCTCTGAGGTCTTTTCCAACCTTGTTGGTTCTATGATTCTAATTAGGAAAATAACAAGTGGCCCATCCTCCCTGTGGTCAGTGCTCTGAACCTCATTAGCACTGGTGCACAGCCCATTAGAGGAGGACTTGCAACATCAAAACCTCCAAAGGCTTCCTGGTGAGCAGAATGACAGCTGGGAGCCTGTAGCGAGTGCAAAATCTCTAAGCATCCCAGGAGATAAACACTAAATGCTTCCCAAGATTGGACAGGGTGGTGTGCAGGAAGGACTTCACAAATGGAATGGGATAGGAAGAGAAGAGAAGAGAAGAGAAGAGAAGAGAAGAGAAGAGAAGAGAAGAGAAGAGAAGAGAAGAGAAGAGAAGAGAAGAGAAGAGAAGAGAAGAGAAGAGAAGAGAAGAGAAGAGAAGAGAAGAGAAGAGAAGAGAAGAGAAGAGAAGAGAAGAGAAGAGAAGAGAAGAGAAGAGAAGAGAAGAGAAGAGAAGAGAAGAGAAGAGAAGAGAAGAGAAGAGAAGAGAAGAGAAGAGAAGAGAAGAGAAGAGAAGAGAAGAGAAGAGGGAAGGAATCAGGAGAAGAGTTGGAAAGAAGAGAATTGTGTCATAGCATAGCATCAGTCAGGGTTGGAAGGGACTACAAGGATCATCTAGTTCCAACCCCCCTGCCATGGGCAGGGACACCCCACACTACATCAGCCTGGCCACAGCCTCAGCCAGCCTGGCCTTAAACACCTCCAGGGACAGGGCCTCAACCACCTCCCTGGATAACCCATTCCAGGGCTTCACCACTCTCATGGGGAAGAACTTCCTCCTCACCTCCAGCCTCAATCTCCCCACCTCCAGCTTCATTCCATTCCCCCTAGTCCTAGCACTACCTGACATCCTGAGCAGTCCCTCCCCAGCCTTCCTGTAGGCCCCCTTCAGATACTGGAAGGCCACAATGAGGTCACCTGGGAGCCTTCTCTTCTGCAGACTGAACAGCCCCAACTCCTTCAGTCTGTCCTCACAGGAGAGGTGCTCCAGCCCTCTGATCATCCTTGTGGCCCTTCTCTGGACACCTTCCAGCACCTCCACATCCCTCTTGGAACAGGGGCTCCAGAACTGGAGGCAGGACTCCAGGTGGGGTCTCACCAGAGCTGAGCAGAGGGGGTGAATCACCTCCCTTGCCCTGCTGGCCACATTTCTCCTGATACAGCCCAGGATCTGATTGGCTTTGTGGGCTGCAAGTGCACACTGAGAGCTCTGTTGAGCTTATGTTGCCACTGGGCTTGTGTTTGCCCACAGCATCTGAGAGACCATTTCCCTGAGGCCGTCATTGTGCTTAGAGTAGAATAGGATAGGATGGGATAGGATAGGATAAGGATAGGGATAGGATCAGGATAGAAGTAGAATAGGATAGGATAGGATGGGATAGGGATAGGGATAGGATATGATAGAAGTAGAATAAGATAGGATAGGATAGAAGTTGAATAGAATAAAATATGGGATAGGGATAGGGATAGGATAAGGATAGAAGTAGAATAGGGTAGGATAGGATAGGATAGGATAGAACAGGATAGGATAGAACAGGATAGGATAGGATAGGATAGGATAGACCAGGCCATCTAGGACAACTGAGGACACCAACAAAAGTTTGCAAGCTTGCCTTTTCCATCATCCTGTAGAGCACTGGTGTGGCTTTGAACTGCTTGGTGCTCATAGTCTTGGGATGTGTTGTTTCCCAGGGGCCAACAAGAGAGAACTTGCAAAATGCTGATAGCCAGGCAAAAAAAACAATAACCCAACCAAAGCAAGTTGTAACATTTGGTTTTGCAGCTTATTTTCTTATGAAGGTGGTTTGGGGTTACGTTTCCCCCCTGAATTTTCACACATCACTACATTAGCAGAACCTGAGTCATGGCTGCGTACTTACAAAGAAAGAGAGTCCCCAAGGAGCTCAGGGGTTTGTAATCCCAGCTCTGGACTTCTCAGAACGACCCTGCCAGACCATAATGAGATACTGTGCCTGCTCATGGAAACAAAACTTGTCCTTGGATGCCTGGCCAACTTTTCCGATGGGGTGAATAAGAGTCACGTGTGTGCAACCTCTCTGCCAGGACTTGATGGGCAGGAGTGAGGACTGGGTTCAAGCATGAGGGCATCACTACAAACGCTCGAGCTTGAGCTCAGAACCAGCAGCCTGGGACAAACAGGCTGAAGTGCTGGATGGGCATCATTCTCAGAACATTCTCAAAGCAGGGTCAGACAGGTAACTAAAAATGCACTCATTAAAGGGAAAAAATTGACAGCTGCCTGCACATGAGGCAGCAGCGTGCCCAGGTGCCCAAGAAGGCCAATGGCATCCTGGTCTGTATCAGGAATAGTGTGGCTAGCAGGAACAGAGAGGTCATTCTGCCCCTGGACTCAGCACTGGTTAGGCCACACCTTGAGTCCTGTGTCCAGTTCTGGGCCCCTCAGTTTAGGAAAGATGCTGAGTTGCTGGAAGGTGTCCAGAGAAGGGCTACAAAGGCGGGGAGGGGTTTGGAGCACAGCCCTGTGATGAGAGGCTGAGGGAGCTGGGGTTGCTTAGTCTGGAGAAGAGGAGGCTCAGGGGAGACCTTCTTGCTGTCTCCAACTCCCTGAAGGGAGGTTGTAGCCAGGAGGGGTTTGGTCTCTTCTCCCAAGCAACCATCACCAGAACAAGAGGACACAGTCTCAAGCTGTGCCAGGGGAAGTTTAGGCTTCAGGTGAGGAGAAAGTTCTTGACAGAGAGAGTTGTTAGCCATGGAATGTGCTGCCCAGGGAGGTGGTGGAGTCACCATCACTGGAGGTGTTTAGGAAGAGACTGGATGAGGCACTTGGTGCCATGGTTTAGTTGATGAGATGGTGTTGGGTGATAGGTTGGACTCAGTGATCTCAAAGGTCCTTTCCAACCTGGTTAATTCTATTGGATTTGAATCGCTGTTAATGTCATCAGAGAAACAAGAAGTGACAACCTATGTTCGTTCTCTCTGTATGCAGGCAGAATGAAGCAAGCTAAACTTGCTCAGTGATGGCAATCAAGGTGCATGGTGTTCTGCAGACGCAGCCTTTGTTTTGGGGGATGTTTTTACCCTTTGTCTTTCATTATTATTTCGTTTGTCTGACGTCACTTTGCCCTTGGGTTAAATAAAAGGGAATGATGTGTTCAGCAGAAATTCTTTGTGTGACATGCTTTATAATATCTCACAGTATCACCACGGTTGGAAGAGGCCTCAAAGATCATCGAGTCCAACCTGTCACCACAGACCTCATGACTAAACCATGGCACCAAGTGCCACATCCAACCCTCTTGAAGACCTCCAGGGATGGTGACTTCATCACCTCCCTGGGCAGCACATTCCAATGGTCAACAACTCTCTCTGTCAAGAACTTTCTCCTCACCTCGAGCCTAAACTTCCCCTGGTGCAGCTTGAGACTGTATCCTCTTGTTCTGGTGCTGGTTGCCTGGGAGAAGAGACCAACTCCCACCTGGCTACAATCTCCCTTCAGGGAGTTGTAGAGAGCAAGAAGGTTTCCCTGAGCCTCCTCTTCTCCAGGCTAAGCAACCCCAGCTCCCTCAGCCTCTCCTCACAGGGCTGTGCTCAAGGCGTCTCCCTAGCCTTGTTGCCCTTCTCTGGACATGTTCAAGTGTTTTGATGTCCTTCCTAAACTGAGGTTGCCCAGAACTGGACACAGGACTCAAGGTGTGGCCTAACCAATGCAGAGTCCAGGGGCACAATGACCTCCCTGCTCCTGCTGGCCACACTATTCCTAATGCAGACCAGGATGCCATTGACCTTCTTGGCCACCTGGGCACACTGCTGGCTCATGTTTAGGTGGCTGTCAATCAGCACCCCCAGGTCCCTTTCTCAAGTCATTCTCCATATTTACCATCACTCTCCCCTGAGGCTTTTCATCTTTCAGCCCATTCCGCTCTTCAAATCTCTTTATTACTCTTTTTTCTGTACTCCTTCAGAGTACTTTGACCTCATCTCTGAAGTGCCTCACAGACTCTCCTCGTTTCAATTAACCTGGGCAAATTGATGTCTTCAGCATATTTCCTCTTCTCCTCCGCTCCTCCTGCTCTGCCCACCAGGACACCTGTGGCCACGCGCTGCCTCTGCTGTGTTGCAACTGAACTCTCGCTTTGTGCTCTTGTCAGCACTTCTTATCCATGACTGAGCTTCTCCCACGTGCCTGTTCAGTTTTCTGAGGATTATATCTAAAATGCCACTGAGAATGTCAGCCTGCTGTTGAATTGGTCCTGCTGTTTGCTGCAGATGAGCTAGCAGTTCAACAAGAGCAAGTGCAGGGTCCTGCAGCTGGGTCGAGGCAACCACAGGCACAAATCCAGGCTGGGCAGGGACTGGCTGGAAAGCAGCCCTGAGGAGAGAGACTTGGGGGTGCTGGGGGAGGAGAAGCTCCACAGGAGCTCTCAGTGTGCACTTGCAGCCCGCAAAGCCAATCAGATCCTGGGCTGCATCAGGAGAAGTGTGGCCAGCAGGGTAAGGGAGGTGATTCTCCCCCTCTGCTCAGCTCTGCTGAGACCCCACCTGGAGTCCTGCCTCCAGTTCTGGAGCCCCTATTCCAAGAGGGATGTGGAGGTGCTGGAAGGTGTCCAGAGAAGGGCCAGGAGGATGAGCAGAGGGCTGGAGCACCTCTCCTGTGAGGACAGACTGAAGGAGTTGGGGCTGTTCAGTCTGCAGAAGAGAAGGCTCCCAGGTGACCTCATTGTGGCCTTCCAGTATCTGAAGAGGGCTCCAAGAAGGCTGGGGAGGGACTGCTCAGGATCTCAGGGAGTGATAGGACTAGGGGGAATGGAATGAAGCTGGAGGTGGGGAGATTGAGGCTGGAGGTGAGGAGGAAGTTCATCCCCATGAGAGTGGTGAAGCCCTGGAATGGGTTATCCAGGGAGGTGGTTGAGGCCCTGTCCCTGGAGGTGTTTAAGCCCAGGCTGGATGAGACTGTGGCCAGGCTGATGTAGTGTGGGGTGTCCCTGCCCATGGCAGGGGGGTTGGAACTAGATGATCCTTGTGGTCCCTTCCAACCCTGACTGATACTATGATGCTATGACACAAGAGGCACAGCCTAGCCTCACAGAGGCCATGCTGCTCTGCTGCTCTCCTGCTCTATTCACCAGGATGTTTTAAAGTAGCATTTCAGTTATCAGTCCAGCCACTGCTTCCTGTTCCCAATTCAAGACTTCCTGGTCCACAGCTTTTATTTTCAAGCCTGGTACAATCAGTGTGCCTTGAAGAGCCTTAGCAGCCCAGGGAAAAACATCCCAAATTCCTTTAGGATTTAAGGGGGATGTTTTTACTGGCAACTCAATCTCCTATCAGTTCCAGTCCTTGGTTGTTTGATACACAGTCCAGGAAGGAAGAAAGAGGAGTAATGAGCCTCCAAAGCCTTTGGGCTTTCAGCTTGGGAAACAGTATCTGAGGTTCTGTCTCCAAGGACATCCCCAGAGGACCCAGGGTCGTGATGGAAAGTGCTTCTGGAGGGAGAAGTGGCTGCCCAGAAGGCTTCTGTAGAAGCAGAACTTCCTGGTGGAGAATCTGGCTCTACCTGAAACAACAAGGATGTTGTCCAACACAGAGATGAGAACTGACAAGTGTCACCAGCCTTTGCTGGAATGTTGAGCCACACTGCCTTCAGCTGGTTTATCTCCTCTGCCATGGCCAGTGACAAACTCTTACCAAACCCTCTTGTATTATTGATTTGAGACTACCAGGTTTATCTGCTTTTCATGAAGAATTTACATATTGTTGTCTATAACTACCAGAAGGGAGGTTGTAGACAGGCAGAGGTTGGTCTCTTCTCCCAGGCAACCAGCACCAGAACAAGAGGACACAGTCTCAGGCTGCACCAGGAGAGGTTTAGGCTGGAGGTTAGGAGGAAGTTTTACACAGAGAGAGTGATTGCCCATTGGAATGGGCTGCCCAGGGAGGTGGTGGAATCACCATCACTGGAGGTGTTCAGGAGGAAACTTGATAGGGTGCTTGGTTGCATGGTTTAGTTGTTTAGGTGGTGTTGGATGATAGGTTGGACACGATCTTGAAAGTCTCTTCCAACCTGGTCTGGTCTGTTCTGTTCTATTCTATTCTACACATATTGAACTGGGGATATAAGTGCAATGGTGGGAAACTCATGGCTGCAAAAATCCAGCTTCTCAGTAGATGCACACAAAGGATATAGCTTCAGAAGGGAAGGGACACTTCCAATGTGTTTGTGGTTAGGTACAAAGCTGCACAAGTGAAAACACCTATGTGATAGATGGGATTTACCAACCACAGACTCTCATGCAGGATGTTTAGTACTGTGAAACACTTTAGGACAGGGCACATTCCCACAGAACACAGCAGAAGCCATCCAAGGACCTTTTGGCCCTAGCTTTATCATTTCTCTTAATGTAAAAGTAGAATCAAAGCCACAGAGCATTGCCTTTGTGAATAGAATTAACCAGGTTGGAAGAGACCTTCCAGATCATCGAGTCCAGCCTATCACCCAACACCATCTAATCAACTAAACCATGGCACCAAGCACCCTGTCCAGCCTCTTCCTAAACACCTCCAGTGATGGTGACTCCACCATCTCCCTGGGCAGCACATTCCAATGGTCAATCTCTCTTGCTAGGAAGAATTTCTTCCTAACATCCAGCCTGAACCTCCCCTGGCACAGCTTGAGACTGTGTCCTCTTGTTCTGGTGATGCTTGCCTGGGAGAAAAGATAAACCCCCACCTGGCTACAACCTCCCTTCAGGGAGTTGTAGACAGCAAGAAAGCCTCCCCTGAGCCTCCTCTTCTCCAGGCTAAGCAATCCCAGCTCCCTCAGCCTCTCCTCATAGGGCTTGAGCTCCAGACCTCTCCCCAGACTCGTTGTCCTTCTCTGGACACGTTCAAGTGTCTCAATATCCTTCATAAATTGAGGGGCCCAGAACTGGACACAGGACTCAAGGCCTAAGCAGTGCTGAGTACAGGGCAGAATGACTTTGCTGCTCCTGCTGGCCACACTATTACTGATCCAGGCCAAGCCTCCTGGGCACACTGCTGCCTCATGTTCAGCGTACTCTCAACCAGTACCCCCAGGTCCCTCTCTGCCTGGCTGCTCTCCAGCCACCCTGTCCCCAGCCTGTAGCACTGCATGGGGTTTATATTTTATTTAGTTTATGCTGTGCAACAAAACTGGCCAACCCAATAGCTAAAATAATTAACCTCAAGGAGCTGAACAGCATACAGAAGACAGAAAAGAGCTAACTGTATAAAAGCCAGCTGTGCCTCATGGATCTACTGTTACTCCTTGCACAACTCGACAAGTAAAGACAGATGTACTGGGTTTGGCTTGGATATTTGTGAATGAGCAGCACAGCAACAGAGGATAAAAAAAGCCATAGAAGGAAGTGAGGTAACAAAAGCTGCTAATTATGCTTTACTTCCAGATGAGTGAAGGTTGTAGGGAATTATGCAGACACTTAAGAGCTCACAGTCACCAAAGCAGCTGTGGGAAGTCCCCAGATGCCAAACGCAGCCTGATTGCGTGCTGAGAGGAGTATCACAGACGCACAGGCACACCTCACAAGAACCAAAACCAGTCTGAAAACAAAAGCCAAGAGACATTCTTACCTTTCATCCATGCTGCCTCAAAGCTTCCCATCAGCCACACAGCTGCCTCCTGCAAACCATACCTGAAGATGCCTATATATTCATACAACAGTTTAGGAAAGATGTTGAGTTGCTGGAAGGTGTCCAGAGAAGGGCAACAAAGCTGGGGAGGGGTTTGGAGCACAGCCCTGTGAGGAGAGGCTGAGGGAGCTGGGGTTGCTTAGCCTGGAGAAGAGGAGGCACAGGGGAGACCTTCTTGCTCTCTCCAACTCCCTGAAGGGAGGTTGTAGCCAGGTGGGGCTTGGTCTCTTCTCCCAGGCAACCAGTGCCAGAACAAGAGGACACAGTCTCAAGTTGCACCAGGGGAGGTTTAAGCTGGATGTGAGGAAAAAAATTCTTCCCAGAAAGAGAGATTGGCCATTGGAATGTGCTGCCCAGGGAGGTGGTGGAATCACCATCCCTGGAGGTGTTTAGGAAGAGCCTGGATGAGGCATTTGGGGCCATGGTTTAGTTGATTAGATGGTGTTGGGTGATAGGTTGGACTTGATGATCTCTGAGGTCTTTTCCAACCTGGCTAATTCTATTCTAATACTAATTCTATTCTAATCTATTCTATTCTATCCTATTCTAATATCAGAGAACAGTGTAGGGCTACTGCTGTCCTTTGTGGTCCTGTGTCTGACTTTACTTGTTTCTATACCTTGAGCTTGGTGAGTTTGCTCTGCAAATCCTTACCACATATGATCCTGCTCCACTGACCATGACTCTTGGCCAGCACATTGATACAAAGAAAGCTGTATGAAACTGAAGCACAACTACTTGAAAAGGGATTTGAGGATCAAAACAAATATATATAATGTGGAGTTAACTGGCCAGTTTAGTTGACTATGCCACAAGAAATCACTGAGAGACAAGGAACTCAACAAGATGGGAAGTTTTAGAAAGGGGAATTTTAGCCTGGAGGTGAGGAGAAAGTTCTTCCCAGAAAGAGTGATTGGCCATTGGAATGTGCTGCCCAGGGAGGTGGTGGAGTTACCATCCCTGGAGGTGTTCAAAACAGCATTGGATGTGGCACTTGAAGCTATGGTTTAGTCATGAGGTGTGTGGTGACAGGTTGGACTTTATGATCTCTGAGGTCTCTTCCAACCTTATTGATTCTATGATCATCTAGGAAAGATGATAAATCAACTGGATGAGATTCCTCTAGGTGATCCTGCTCTGGCAGGGGGGGGTGGACTAGATGATCTTTTGAGGTCCCTTCCAACCTCTAACATTCTGTGAATTCAATATATTTCCTTTCTTTAAAAGTAGCTTTTAATCTCATTTTTCCAATAACACAAACCAGTTTTGAAGGGAAAGATAAGGGAATGACACCTGAAATTAATCCCTAATGGTCCTCTTAATAATTCCTTACATTTGCCTTTGAAATATTTGTCTCTGATTGCGCTCAGGAGCTGGAAAGGCAGGTAGATGGATCCCTGTTCTACATGACATAGAATCACAGAATTATAACAGAATAGAATTAATCAGGTTGGAAAACACTTTGAGATCATTGAGTCCAACTTATCACCCAACACCATCTAATCAACTAAACCATGGCACCAAGTGCCTCATCCAGTCTCTTCTTAAACACTCCCAGTGAGGGTGACTCCACCACCTCCCTGGGCAGCACATTCCAATGGCCAATCACTCCTCCTTGGAAAAACTCTCTTCACCTCAAGCCTAAACCTCCCCTGGTGCAGCCTGAGACTGTGTCCTCTTGTTCTGGTGATGGTTGCCTGGGAGAAGAGACCAACCCCCAACTGCCTACAACCTCCCTTCAGGGAGTTGGAGACAGCAAGAAGGTCTCCCCTGAGCCTCCTCTTCTCCAGGCTAAGCAACCCCAGCTCCCTCAGCCTCTCCTCACAGGGCTGTGCTCCAAACCCCTCCCCAGCTTTGTTGCCCTTCTCTGGACACCTTCCAGCAACTCAACATCTTTCCTAAACTGAGGGGCCCAGAACTGGGCACAGTAATTGTCAGGGTTGGAAGGGACCTCAAGGATCATCTAGTTCCAACCCCCCTGCCATGGGCGGGGACACCCCACACTACATCAGGCTGGCCACAGCCTCAGCCAGCCTGGGCTTAAACACCTCCAGGGACAACCCATTCCAGGGCTTCACCACTCTCATGGGGAAGAACTTCCTCCTCACCTCCAGCCTCAATCTCCCCACCTCCAGCTTCATTCCATTCCCCCTACTCCTATCACTACCTGAGAGCCTCAGCAGTCCCTCCCCAGCCTTTCTGTAGGCCCCCTTCAGATCCTGGAAGGCCACAATGAGGTCACCCCAGAGCCTTCTCTTCTCCAGACTGAACAGCCCTAACTCCTTCAGTCTGTCCTCACAGGAGAGGTGCTCCAGCCCTCTGCTCATCCTCGTGGCCCTTCTCTGGACACCTTCCAGCACCTCCACATCCCTCTTGGAATAGGGGTTCCAGAACTGGAGGCAGTACTCCAGGTGGGGTCTCACTAGGACCATTTGCTCCTGAGCTCCCATCCCTTTCCAACCTCTCTGCAGCCTTATAAGCAGAGGGGTGAGAAACCTTCACTGGGATCCTGGATTCACCAGGGGACTGCCAGGCATCATCTGGAACACATCGCAGTCCCAGTCTGGGGATCGCATGTGACCCCCAGCAGCCTCGGCATCTCCTGCCAGCTGCCTGCGCGGGCAGAAGTGAGAATGTTAATAAACACCCAAATGAAAGGAAGTTGTTGGGTTGTAATTAACATATGCCATTAGTATCTGTCGCTTGGGCCAGCCGCATCAGACAGCCTGAACCCATACATACAAATGAGTGTCTGCCTGAGCTGCGGGGAGGGGAAGGAGAGATGATTTCATTGTGAGCGTCTGGCGCTGTCAGCAGCTTTAAATCACACGGGTACTTACGAACAAAAACACTAACGACCATTGTGTCCTGGAACAACAATGAGGCTTTTAAACCCCTTGGTTTATTCAATAAACAGTTCCTAATGTTTGCTCACCCTCTGCTTTCCACCAGAGCTGCATAATTTAAATGATGTTCCAAGAGGGGCAGGGAAAAAAAAAGGAAAGATCTGCCTCACCAAAAGCATTTTGAGCGTGGTTCAACTGCACCTACAGCCCTGTGCTAGGTGGCAGTGCTTTGGGAATCATATCAACCCATTTGGTTTTGGAGCACAAGCCCTATGAGGAGAGGCTGAGCGAGGTGGGGTTGCTTAGCCTGGGGAAGAGGAGGCTCAGGGGAGAACTTATTGCTCTCTACAACTACCTGAAGGGAGGCTGTAGCCAAGTGGGGGTTGGTCTCTTCTCCCAGGCAACCAGCACCAGAACAAGAGGATGCAGACTCAAGCTGTGCCAGGGAAGGTTTAGGCTGGATGGTAGGAAGAAGTTCTTCATAGAAAGAGTGATTGGCTATTGGAATGTGCTGCCCAGGGAGGTGGTGGAGTCACCATCCCTGGAAGTGTTTATGGCCTGGTGCCATGGTTTAGTTGATTAGATGGTGTTGGGTGATAGGTTGGACTCGATCTCGAAGGTCTCTTCCAACCTGGTTTACTCTATTCTATTCCAAAGGATCCCACCAAGGATTTCTGGGAGGTTGATAACAAGCCCAGAGCCACTCACACTGGCCAGGATTGTTTTGATCATAAAATCAGTCAGAGTTGGAAGGGACCACAAGGATCATCCAGTTCCAACCCCCCTGCCCATGGCACACCACACTAGATCAGCCTGGCCAGAGCCTCAGCCAGCCTGGGCTTAAAAACCTCCAGGGATTGAGGCCTCAACCACCTCCCTGAACAAGCCATTGCAGGGCTTCACCACTCTCATGGGGAAGAACTTCCTCCTCACCTCCAGCCTCAGTCTCTCCACCTCCAGCTTCATTCCATTCCCCCTACTCCTATCACTACCTGAGAGCCTCAGCAGTCCCTCCCCAGCCTTCTTGGAAGCCCCCTTCAGATACCGGAAGGCCACAATGAGGTCACCTGGGAGCCTTCTCTTCTCTAGACTGAACAGCCCCAACTCCTTCAGTCTGTCCTCACAGGAGAGGTGCTCCAGCCCTCTGATCATCCTCCTGGCCCTTCTCTGGACACCTTCCAGCACCTCCAGATCCCTCTTGGAATAGGGGCTCCAGAACTGGAGGCAGGACTCCAGGTGGGGTCTCACCAGAGCTAAGTAGAGGGGGAGAATCATGATGAATCAGAACTAGTACTATTCTGTTTTCATCACCATTAGCTTTGCAGGGCTGTGAACTGACAACCTCACCAAATCCTCTATTTAACTGAGCTGGAAGATTAAAATGCACAGACAAGCTCAGTGCCATTGGCACTGAGGGAGACCTCCCTGTTAATTGCTATTGCTCTCTCCTCACACCAAAGAGATGTGTCAGGAACTGAAGGCTTAGCAGGTTTTATCCTCTCTAAAAATAAGGCCTCTATGGATTCAGAAATTAATGATCATTTGTAACCACCCCACGCCCCCAACCACATTGCTGGAAGTTAATAGTAATTTTTTTGGTCACAGCCATCTTAGTCCTCCCCTAAGTTTTAGAATGGTTATTTACATTAGTGATTAGTTCAAGTCTCATCACTACCCAAACCCAGCAGATCTAGGACTGCAAACATGATTCTGCTGAATTGCCAAACCGCAGCAGAAACGAACAAAGTCAGAACTGCCTGGGCTGCGCTCCAAGACACAGGATTTACAGGCTCACATTCTGCATCTTGGTTCAGCCTGACAATTTCCCTGCTTTCTGTATCAGAAGAGCTTCAAAGGCCTCTGCAGGGGTTTCTTCTTTGAGATGGCAGACGATAATTAGCTAGTTCTATGCCGCAGAAGTTATTTTCCTTGCGTTTCCCAGCTCTGAAGCGGAGCCGCAAGCAGCAGCGCAGTTTGGTTCACCCTCTCATCTGCCTGCTTGCAAAGCCCCACAGTTCTCCTCTTTATTGACATTTAAAAATGAAAATTCTTGCTGCCTCTGAAAAAAGAATAAAAGTTCTGCTCCTTGCTTCCAGCTTTCTGCAGCAAAGCTGGTGTTGTCTCCAGTGAAATTTGTGTCCGAGGAGGCACTGCAGAGAACCTATAGGATTTGTCCTCAGTCAGCAGGTCCAGGATGAGTTCAGCCAGTACTCCCTGGAAGAAGCCTTGGGACCAATCCCCTTTTCATCTGGCCCAACTCCAGGAGAAAAGCCAAAGGCCAGTCCAAGGAGGCACTGCAGAGAACCCCTAGGATTTATCCCCCATCAGCAGGTCCAGGATGGATTCAGCCAGTACTCCCTGGAATCACCTGGGAAAAGCCATGGGATCATTTCCCTTTTCATCTGGCCCAATGTGGTGGTTTGAGCCTTAACTGGGAACTCAGATGGGGGCAAGGCTGAGAATCTCTTCCCCCACTCCCCCCTCCTCCCACCCAACAGAGAGGAGGGAAAAAAAAGGAAGGAGCAAATCCACCAAACAATAATTTGGAGTTGGCTTGAAAGTAGAGAGATAATGAGTTCTCTTTAAAATATATATATATCTATAACAATACCAGGGAAGGTTTACAAGGGCAAGGAACAAGGATGGATAGGAGGGGGACAAAAAAAGAATAATACAAAACCAGTCTCTCTCTGAAGAGGCACAGAAGCAGCAGGGAGAAGGAGCAGATCCGACCACGTGGCAGAGGAGCAGGAGGGCAGCTGCAGCAGCTCTCATCCAGGAGAGGCAGGAGCCAAAGGGAGGGCTAATGGCTGCAATGCTCTGCTTTTTATACCCTAGCTGGGGCCAAAGGGAGAGGGGAGTGGAACAGACTCAGTTTCCCGGGAGGGGCGAAACATCCTGCAGGGAGTGCAAAGTACCTGCAATCCCTCCACCCTGCTTTGTTTTTTGTTTTCAGAATGGGCATTAACCCACCCCACCCAACTCCAGGAGAAAAGCCAAAGGCCAGTCCAAGGAGGCACTGCAGAGAACTGGGAAAGCCATGGGGTCAGCAGGTCCTTTTATCTCCCAACTCCAGGAGAAAAGCCAAAGGCCAGTCCAAGGAGGCACTGCAGAGAACCTGTAGGATTTATCCCCCCATCAGCAGGTCCAGGATGGGTTCAGCCAGTACTCCCTGGAATCACCTGGGAAAAGCTATGGGACCATTTCCCTTTTCATCTGGCCCAATGTGGTGGTTTGAGCCTTAACTGGGAGTTAAGAGCTCAGATGGGGGCAAGGCTGAGAATCTCTCCCACACTCCCCTCCTCCCTCCCAAAAGAGGGGGAGGAAAAAAAAGGAAGGAGCAAATCCACCAAACAATAATTTGGAGTTGGCTTGGAAGTAGAGAGGTAAAGAGATCTGATTAAAATATCTGTATTTATATCTGATAAGGTTTACAAGGGTAAGGAACAAGGATGAATAGGAGTGGGACAAAAAAAGAATAATACAAAACCAGTCTCTCTCTGAAGAGGCACAGAAGCAGCAGGGAGAAGGAGCAGATCCAACTACGTGGCAGAGGAGCAGGAGGGCAGCCGCAGTAGCTCTCATCCAGGAGAGGCAGGAGCCAAAGGGAGGGCTAATAGCTGCAATGTTCTGCTTTTTATACCCTAGCTGGGCAGGGATATCCTGCAGGGAGTGCAAAGTACCTGCAATCCCTCCACCCTGCTTTGTATTTTGTTTTCAGAATGGGCATTAACCCACCACACCCAACTCCAGGAGAAAAGCCAAAGGTCAGTCTAAGGAGGCACTGCAGAGAACCCCTAGGATTTATCCCCCCATCAGCAGGGCCAGGATGGATTCGGCCAGTACTCTCTGGAATCACCTGGGAAAAGCCATGGGACCATTCCCCTTTCCATCTGGCCCAACTCCAGGAGAAAAGCCAAAGGCCAGTCCAAGGAGAGAGCTGGCAAAGGAGCTGTTTGATTTTATAGTTTTCCCAAACTTCATCATAAAATCCTTAGAGGTGGTTGTGGCAATACACACCCTGTGCACAGGGATGGACCAGCCAGCTTGGATGTGCTCAACATGCCTGGATGCACAGCAGGGCTGCAAAGTAGGAGGCCTGGTTCTCCAGACCTTACATCTTCCATTCCAGCCCTGATAGAATTCCCCCATTTTCATGCTTTTCATCATAGAATCAGTAAGGTTGGAAAAGACCTCAGAGATCATCAAGTCCAACCTGTCACCCAAGACCTCATGACTACTAAGCTATGGCACCAAGTGCCATGGCCAATCCCTTTCTGAACACCTCCAGGGATGGTGACTCCACCACCTAACCATGGCATGCTCAGGAGGCTAGTACAGTCACCCTGCATCATTGAGACCATGCTGTGATTGTCCTGACTATACTTCATCTTGCCCTCTACTGGAAAGAAGACCCCAGGCTGCCACCCTCGTTTCTCCAAACACTATCACCAGCTCCTGGGCCTCCCTGGAGCTAGAGAATAAATAGAATAAACCAGGTTGGAAGAGACCTTCAAGATCATCGCATCCAACCCATCAACCAATCCAACCCACCTAAACAACTGAGAACTGTGAGGAGAGAGAACTGTGAGGAGGGCTACACTCCACCAAAAGAGGATCTGAAGGCTGCAACCTGTATGACCAGTCTTGCTTTGGTGCCACTGCTCTACACTGCAAGATGGCCATTGGAATGTGCTGCCCAGGGAGGTGGTGGAGTCACCATCACTGGAGGTGTTTAGGAAGAGACTGGATGAGGCACTTGGTGCCATGGTTTAGTTGATTGGATGTTGTTGGGTGATAGGTTGGAGTTGATGATCTCAAAGGTGTTTTCCAACCTGGTTAATTCTATTCTATTCTATTCCATTCCATTTGATAGTGCTGGTGTTAGGTTGGACTCAATGATCTCAAAGGTGTCTTCCAACCTGGTTAATTCTATTCTGTGGCACTGGAAGGATGTCTTCAGAGAGGGACCTCAAGATGCTGTCAAATGTTTGGACAGAGAAATATCCCTATAATGCCATGTCAGGAAGCTGCTGCTTCTTGCCAAAAGACTGCAACAATATTTATTCAGCCTTCAAGATAAAGGAAGAGTGCTGGATTGGGTACTAACAGCTAGAGCCCAACACTTCTGAAGCTGTCAGCCAGTCTGGGAATAGATTTCAGAAGCCTTTTTTAACATCAAGAGAAAGGGAATAGACTTCTGCTGTGTTTTCCTCCTTCAGGAAGTCCCACCCCCAGTAACGAGGTTACCAAGGAGGAAATTAATCTGCTCTAAACTAAATTCCCAGATCCAGACCCAAATATGAGGGAGCTTCATGGAAGTTGATTCTACTTGTTCTATGCACAAGAGCTGTTTCCTGGATGTTGCTGGTCTAGTCATGAGATCTGTGTTGATAGGTTGGACACAATGATCCTCGAGGTCTCTTCCAACCTTAGTGATACTGCTCTTTTGACTAGGGCAGCTATTCCACCCAGAAGGGGTTGTTCAACTACATGAAGTTCAAAGGCACCAAAAGGAGAGGTTGCCAGTGAAAAGTTCCATTAGGAAGCAGATTTAATCTTAATATATGTTTATTCATCATTGCTTAGTGTATTTAGTGCCATGCCCAGGGCAAACCATTATATGAAGCAGGGTTACAGCTCCAGCCTCTCCCCAAGTGCAACATCCGTCAGCCCGAGCTGGGGCTGCCACTGTCCTGCTAGCCATTGCATTCCCATGCTCCCAGGTCCTCCCTGGGCCAGCAACTGACACATGCTTGGCCCCATGATGTGCAGCTTCAGAGCTTTCACTAGCAGAGAAACATCCCCTGCAAAGATGGGCAGAGTCCAAGGGCAGGATGCATCTAAGTGCTGGATTCTACACCTTGGCCACTACAACCCCATGCAGTGCTACAGGCTGGGGTCAGAGTGGTTGGAGAGCAGCCAGGCAGAAAGGGACCTGGGGGTACTGGTGGATAGCAGGCTGAACATGAGCCAGCAGTGTGCCCAGGTGACCATAAAGGCCAATGGCATCCTGGCCTGGATCAGCAACAGTGTAGCCAGTAGGAACAGGGAAGTCATTGTGCCCCTGGACTCAGCACTGGTTAGGCCACACCTTGAGTCCTGTGTCCAGGTCTGGGCCCCTCAGTCTAGGAAAGATGTTGAGTTGCTGGAAGGTGTCCAGAGAAGGGCAACAAAGCTGGGGAGGGGTCTGGAGCACAGCCCTGTGAGGAGAGGCTGAGGGAGCTGGGGTTGCTTAGCTTGGAGAAGAGGAGACTCAGGAGAGACCTTCTTGCTGTCTACAACTCCCTGAAGGAGGTTGTAGGCAGGTTGTGCTCTTTCCCAGGCAACCAACACCAGAACAAGAGGACACAGTCTCAAGCTGTGCCAGGGGAGGTTCAGGCTGGATGTTGAGAAGAAATTCTTCATAGAAAGAGAGATTGGCCATTGGAATGTGCTGCCCAGGGAGGTGGTGGAGTCACCACCACTGGAAGTGCTTAAGGGAAAACTGGATGGGGCACTTGGTGTCATGGTTTAGTTGATTAGTTAGGGTTGGATGATCAGTTGGACTGGATGATCTTGTAGGTCTATTTCCAACCTGTGATTCCATAATGTTGTCTGCTGATCTGGCTCAGTGGCTCATCCTACCCCCATGCTGCTGATGGAGTAGGGACCAAACCTCTGTGAATCTGCACCCTGGGCCTCATGTGGGGCTCCTGGGGGATTCTCTCATGTTCCAAGACAAGCAATCCTGTGCAGGACTTCTGCAGGGTCAGTCTTTATGTTTCCAGCCAGTGGTTTCCACATATTCTGGTTTCATGTGGTTTCCCAGGTTCCTAGGGAGGAGTTTGACCGTGTTGAATGCAGCACCAGGGAGCAAGCAGCTCCAGTAGCCTCAGAAAGGGTTCAGTGTTTGCTCTTCCTTTGTTTCACATATTTTAAAGCATCTTACTGTGTTTCTCCAGCCACTTTTTTTTTCCCCATATCTGAAAATACACATTTATAATCCCAAAGATAATGAGTGATAAGCCATAACATAGTGGGAATGAAAACAATCATGTTTTTCCTTGGGATCAGCCATCTGGTGGAAACAGACAGCGAGCAGGCACTGCCAGCTCTCTTGAACTGAGGCACCTGCACAAGAAAATGCCCAGAGAGACCTATTTGCTAATGGGGAGATTAAAAACTTCATCTCTTGTGTTTGACACTGTTGGGAGAATGAAGCATGAAGCACCACAACTGTGACCTGTGCTGCTTAATATTTTTATCAATGACATCAACTCTGGGATCAAGTGCACCACCACAAGCCCTGTGAGGAGAGGCTGAGGGAGCTGGGGTTGCTTAGCCTGGAGAAGAGGAGGCTCAGGGGAGACCTTCTTGCTCTCCACAACTCCCTGAAGGGAGGTTGTAGCCAGGTGGGGGTTGGTCTCTTCTCCCAGGCAACCAGCACCAGAACAAGAGGACACAGTCTCAAGTTGTACCAGGGGAGGTTTAGGCTGGATGTTAGGAAGAAGTTCTTCCCAGAAAGAGTGATTGGCCTTTGGAATGTGCTGCCCAGGGAGGTGGTGGAGTCACCACCACTGGAAGTGTTTAAGAAGAGTGGATGGGGCACTTGTTGCCATGGTTTACTTGATGAGATGGTGTTGGGTGATAGGTTGGAGTCAATGATCTCGAAGGTCTTTTCCAACCTGGTTAATTCTATTCTATTTTGTTAGTAAGTCTGCAAATCACAGCAAGCTGAGTGGTGCTGTTGTTACACCAGAGGAACATGATGTCATCCAGAGGGACCTGGACAAGCTGGAGAAGTGGGCCCAGGTAAAACTCATGAGGTTTAACAAGAGCAAGTGCAGGGTTCTACACCTTGGATGGAACAATCCTCACTATCAATACAGACTAGGGGAGGAGGTAATAGAAAGCAACCCTGAGGAAAAGGACTTGGGGTGCTGGTGGATGAGAAGCTGGATGTGAGCAGACACCGTGAGCTTGCAGTCCAGAAGGTCAATCACATCCTGGGCTGCATCAAAAGATGCATTGCCAGCAGATCGAGAGAGGTGATTCTGCCACTCTGCTCTGGTGAGACCTGACCTGGAGTACTCCATTTGCTTCGTACTGAGCTGGTCTGGCAAATTAATGTTGGGGGGGGCAAATTTCAACCTACCACACCTTCAACCAGCCAAGATACCACACAGAGGAGCTCAGCCCCAGTGAGGAAGCCCAGCCAGCACCTGTGGATGATAGTGGAGGAGCCATCAATCATGTTCCTAACAACCGGGGGGCCAGCAGGCCCCCCGGCCTTTGTAGTCACCACCACCAACACCCAGTGTGCACCAGGGGCACTCACCAGTGAGGAGAGGAGGATCCTCAGCCCAGAGGGGCTCAGCTTAGGGCTGCTGCTTTTCCTAGGGGGGATTAAATAGGGGAGTGGGTTGGGAGGGCCAAGTGGCCACACCTGGGGTGGGAGGAGACTCAGCTGAGCCCAGGTGCTGTGGGATTCGAAGGGAAAAAGGGTGAAAATGAGGTGGGTAGGGGGGAAAAGAGGCAGACTGTGAAACCTGTGTTGTTGAGAAAGAATAGAGATTAGAGTAACACTCAAATAGGAGTTATTGACTTTTAGTATCATAGTATCATTCAGGGTTGGAAGGGACCACAAGGATCATCTAGTTCCAACCCCCCTGCCATGGGCAGGGACACCCCACACTACATCAGCCTGGCCACAGCCTCAGCCAGCCTGGCCTTAAACACCTCCAGGGATGGGGCCTCAACCACCTCCCTGGACAACCCATTCCAGGGCTTCACCACTCTCATGGGGAAGAACTTCCTCCTCACCTCCAGCCTCAATCTCCCCACCTCCAGCTTCATTCCATTCCTCCTAGTCCTAGCACTACCTGACATCCTGAGCAGTCCCTCCCCAGCCTTCCTGGAGCCCCCTTCAGATACTGGAAGGCCACAATGAGGTCACCTGGGAGCCTTCTCTTCTGCAGACTGAACAGCCCCTATTCCTTCAAGTCTGTCCTCACAGGAGAGGTGCTCCAGCCCTCTGCTCATCCTCCTGGCCCTTCTCTGGACATGTTCCAGCACCTCCACATCCCTCTTGTAATAGGGGCTCCAGAACTGGACACAGTACTCCAGGTGGGGTCTCCTTTCAGGATGTTCCACTCCTCTTGGATATTAGATAATTTATTGGCAAAGCCAAACATGATGTTGATAGGCCAGAATTAAGTTCGATGAACATAAAACCCCCACACACCTTCTGCTAAGGTAATTGCATAGTGTTACCATCTCAGCAAACTCTTGATCTCAGCCCAGAGAGGTTTTCTTTGGGGGTTGTTTTCCCACCTATCTGGAGGGAGGGCAGGGATCTTGCTTCTGAGAGCAGGCTGTGTGAAGCCAGCACACTGCTGGGCTGAAGAGGAGCCAATGGGTTTAGCTGGCAGAGTTGAACTCTCCTACAGCTAAGCAGGAACAGTCCATGCCACAATGAGCCCTGTGGTCTCTCCTGTGTGAGTATGGAGACAATCTGAGTATGAGATGGGAACCATTTGTTCTCCAGGCACAAGTGCATGAGTTACAAGGAACAGTAAAGAGAAGAGAGAGTTCTGCCAGCAGGAGAGCTGCACTGCTCTACCATGAGTGATTCTCTGGTCCTAGTACACGGGCAGCAGATCCAAATTTGAGTAGGTGAAGATCTGGAGGAGGCACTTGGTGCCATGGTTTAGTTGATTAGATGGTGCTGGAGGATAGGTTGAACTTGATGATCTCAAAGGTCTTTTCCAACCTTGATTCTGTGAAAATACTGCAACCAGGTCTGAAGCCCTCAATATGGGAAGAATATGGCCCTGATGGAGAGGGTAGAGAGGAGGGTCATGAAAATGGAGCAGAGCACCTCTGCAATCTCTCCAGGTTGGAGCACCTCTGCTATGAGGACAGGCTGAGGAAGCTGGGGTTGTTCAGCCTGGAGGAGAGAAGGCTCCAGGGAGACCTAATAGCAGCCTTCCAGTAAAACAGGACAGAATTAACCAGGTTGGAAGAGACCTTTGAGATCATCGAGTCCAACCTATCACCCAACACCATCTGATCAACTAAACCATGGCACCAAGTGCCACATCCAGTCTCTTCTTAAACACCTCCAGTGATGGTGACTCCACCACATCCCTGGGCAGCACATCCCAATGGCAAATCACTTTTTCTGGAAAGAACTTCATTCTAACCTCCAGCCTAAACCTCCCCTGGTGCAGCTTGAGACTGTGTCCTCTTGTTCTGGTGCTGGTTGCCTGGCAGAAGAGACCAACCCCCACCTGGCTACAACCACCTTTCAGGTAGTTGTAGACAGTAATGAGGTCACCTCTGAGCCTCCTCTTCTCCAGGCTAAGCAACCCCAGCTCCCTCAGCCTCTCCTCACAGGGCTGTGCTCCAAACCCCTCCCCAGCTTTGTTGCCCTTCTCTGGACTCGTTCCAGCAACTCAACATCTTTCCTAAACTGAGGGGCCCAGAACTGGACACAGGACTCAAGGTGTGGCCTAACCAGTGCTGAGTCCAGGGGCACAATGACCTCCCTGTTCCTTCTGGCCACACTGTTCCTGATCCAGGCCAGGATGCCATTGGCTTTCTTGGCCACCTGGGCACACTGGTGGCTCATCTTCAGCCAGCTATCAACCAGCACCCCCAGGTCCCTCTCTGCCTGGCTGCTCTCCAGCCACTCCGTCCCCATCCTGTAGCACTGCATGGGGTTGTTGTGGCCAATGTGTAGAATCTGGCATGAACTTAGATGTTTTGTCTCTTCTGCTGAGGACATGGTTGTATGGGAATAGAGTGTGGGAGGATGGCTGTCACCTGGGGAGGCAGGGAACCAGCCACAAAGCTCACACATTTTTTGCAGCATGTCTCAGCTGTCAGTGCTACAGCTTTTTACACTCCTGAGGAGAAATGCTTTTGGCTTCAAATTCTTTGTGATTTCTGCAGTGCCCTTCAAGAGATCACAGTGTAAATATCACCAGGTCGTTTTTCTTACATGGACCTTTCCAAGGTCTTAGCATGTGAATGAATTTTGTTTCATGCTGGGAACCATGCAGCTCTTGCCTCAGGCTGCATATGGAGCAGAAATATTGCCCTGGGAGGAGCAGGTTTTGTGTCCACCCACTTATTTATGGCAAGGGATCCTTCCTTGGATGAGGCTTTGACTGGAGATTTTTGGAGGAAGCAACTGACCTGCATGCAGCCAGCCCATGCCAGTGATGGCAACAAAATCAGTCATCACAGAATCACGGCACATTAGAGGCTGGAAGGGACCTCCAGAGATCATCCAGTCCAACTCCTCTGCCAGAGCAGAAACACTTAGGGTAGTCCACATAAGGATTCATCCAGGCATGTTTTGAAAGTCTCCAGAGAAGGAGACTCCACAACCTTTCTGAGTAGCCTGTTCCAGTGCTCTGTCACCCTCACTGTAAAGAACATTCTCCTCATGCTGAGGAGAAACCTTCTATGTTCAAGCTTGAACCCATTGTTTTTTGTCATTATTGTGCACCACTGAAAAGGTCTTGACCCCATCCACTTCACACTCACCCCTCAGATACTTGCAGACATTGATGGAATGGAATGGGATGGAATGGAATGGAATGGAATGGAATGGAATGGAATGGAATGGAATGGAATGGAATGAATAGAATAGAATAGAATAGAATAGAATAGAATAGAATAGAATAGAATAGAATAGAATTAACCAGGTTGGAAAATACTTTTGAGATCATTGAGTCCAACCTATCACCCAGCACTATGTAATCAACTAAACCATGGCACCAAGTGCCTCATCCAGTCTCTTCCTAAACACCTCCAGTGATGGTGACTCCACCACCTCCCTGGGCAGCACATTCCTATGGCCAATCTCTCTTTCTGGGACGAACTTCCTCCTCACCTCAAACCTAAACCTCCCCTGGTGCAGCTTGAGATTGTGTCCTCTTGTTCTGTCAGTGGTTGCCTGGGAGAAGAGACCAACCCCCACCTGGCTACAACCTCCCTTCAGGGAGTTGTAGAGAGCAAGAAGGTCACCCCTGAGCCTCCTCTTCTCCAGGCTAAGCAACCCCAGCTCCCTCAGCCTCTCCTCACAGGGCTGTGCTCCAAAACCCTCCCCAGCTTTGTTGCCCTTCTCTGGACACATTCAAGAGTCTCAATATCCTTAATTTGACGGGTGCAGAACTGGACACAGGACTCAAGGGGTGGCCTAACCAGTGCTGAATCCAGGGGCAGAATGACCTCCCTGCTCCTGCTGGCCACACTATTCCTGATCCAGGCCAGGATGCCATTGGCCTTCTTGGCCACCTGGGCACATTGCTGGCTCATCTTCAGCCTACTCTCAACCAGTACCCTCTCTGCCTGGCTGCTCTCCAGCCACTCTGACCCCAGCCTGTAGCACTGCATGGGGTTGTTGTGACCGAAGTGCAGCATCCAGCACTTGGACTCATTGAATGCCATCCTGTTGGACTCTGCCCATCTGTCCAGCCTGTCAAGGGCCCTCTGCAGAGCTCTGCTACCCTTTAACAGATCAACACCTGCTCCCAACTTGGTGTTGTCTGCCAACTAATGGTGGACTCAATCCCCTCCTCCAGATCATCAATAAAGATATTGAACAGGATGGGGCCCAGCACTGATCCCTAGGGGACACCACTTGTGCCTGGCTGCCAGCTGGATGTGACACCATTCACCACCACTCTCTGGACTCAGCCATCCAGTCACTTCCTAACCCAGCACAGTGTTTTGCTGTAAAAGCTAGGGGCTGACAGCTTGGCCAGGAGTTAGCTGTGAGGGACAGTGTCTTGTGTCTCCACCACTGGTGAGCCGCAAGGATCAAACTCCTGCTAGGACCCAAGAGAGCTACAACACAAACTGCCCAGAAATAGGAGGGCTTTAAATTTCAAACAGCCTTTTGCAAGTCAGTGTTGTGCATGTCTCCCCTGAGAGACAAATCCATTCATGCTGATGTGCCAGTCAGGGCTGCAGCCAAGTGGATTTGAGAGCACGAACAGCTGGATTGCAGCGGAGCATTAAAGCGCTGCAGCAAAAAGCCATCATTGTGGATCTGGCTCACATACCACAGACCTCTGGAGAGGATCCTCTGCATAATTACAAGGATCACAGATCTTGCACTGCCCCTATCACTGAACATTTTCCTCCTGGGTACAGCATGTTCCTGCAGATTCCAACGATAAACTCCTGTAATGGTCTTTGCAGTCACCTGATTTGGCTGCAGGAAAATGTCCCAGTGCTGAGCTGGGAAAGCAGCTCCCCTGCCACATGAGTCTGCCTGGGAACAGGGGGGGTGCAGCACGTTCCAGCCCTGGATAAGCTAATCCTTTCTGCAGATACAAACTGCCAGCAAAATGTAGCCTGAAAGAGTAGTGAGTGAAGTTGATTGTTTTTATTCAGAGTGATAAAGTGATTTAAATAGAATAGACTAGCATAGCATAGCATAGCACAGCATAGAATAGAAATAATAGAATAGAATAGAATAGAATAGAATAGAATAGGATAGAATAGCATAGAATAGCATAGCATAGTATAGCGTAGCATAGCGTAGAGTAGAATAGAATAGAATAGAATAGAATAGAATAGAATAGAATAGAATAGAATAGAATAGAATAGAATAGAATAGACCAGGTTGGAAGAGACATTTGAGATCATTGAGTCCAACCTACCATCCAACACCATCTAATCAACTAACCCATGGCACCAAGCACCCCATCAAGTCTCCTCCTGAACACCTCCAGGGATGGTGACTCCACCACCTCACCAGACAGCCCATTCTAATGGCAAATCTATCTCTGTGTAGAATTTCCTCCTAACCTCCAGCCTAAACCTCCCCTGGCAGAGCGTGAGACTGTGTCCTCTTGTTCTGGTGCTGGTTGCCTGGGAGAAGAGACCAACCCCCCCCTGCCTGCAACCTCTATTCAGAAAGCAAGAAGGTCTCCCCTGAGCCTCCTCTTCTCCAGGCTAAGCAACCCCAGCTCCCTCAGCCTCTCCTCACAGGGCTGTGCTCCAAACCCCTCCCCAGCTTTGTTGCCCTTCTCTGGACACTTTCCAGCAACTCAACCTCTTTCCTAAACTGAAGGGCCCAGAACTGGACACAGGACTCAAGGTGTGGCCTAACCAGTGCAGTGTACAGGGGCACAATGACCTCCCTGCTCCTGCTGGCCACACTGTTCCTGATGCAGGCCAGGATGCCATTGGCCCTCCTGGCCACCTGGGCACCCTGAAGGCTCATGTTCAGCCTACCTTCGACCATCACCCCCAGGTCCCTCTCTGCCTGGCTGCTCTCAGCCACTCTGACCCCAGCCTGTAGCTCTACATGGGGTTGTTGTGGCCAATGTGCAGAACCTGGCACTTGGATGTGTTCAATCTCCTGCCCTTGGACTCTGCCCATCTGTCCAGCCTGTCAAGGTCCCTCTGCAGAGCCTCTCTACCCTCCAGCAGACCAACTCCTGCTCCCAGCTTGGTGTCATCCACAAATTTACTGAAGATGGACTCAATCCCCTCATCCAGATCATCAATAAAGATGTTCAAGAGCATGGGGCCCAGCACAGATAATGTACATACTTTTGAAAGGTTTCATCTTTCCTTTGCTGAACTTCTTGATTGGGTTTTGGTTGGCTGGTTGGTTGGTTTTGTGGGGGTTTGTTAACTCCTAAGAGGAATGAGACAGGGCAGAGATGGCCCTGATGTGAATGGGGTGATGTGCAGCTACAAGACTGTGTTTTGTGACACTGGAACACGTGCCAGGCCAGCTGGAGCTAACGTGCACGGAGGGGGAACGACTAACACCCCATGGCCCCTCCAGTAAATGTCTCATTGTGCTGGTAAATGTCTCATTGTGTTAATTCACAGGAGCCCTGCAGACAACCACAATGAAAATTGTTGTGTGGTAGCACTGCTCAGGCTGTGTCCATGGCTTGGATCATGTTGGTGGGCTGCACCTTGCAGGGATGGAGGCAGTGAGAGGTGAGGACAGGAAACCACATGCAGTTTGTGTCCAGTTCTGGGACCCTCAGTTTAAGAAGGACATTGAGACTCTTGAAGGTGTCCAAAGAAGGGCAACAAGGCTGGGGAGAGGCCTTGAGCACAGCCCTGTGAGGAGAGGCTGAGGGAGCTGGAGTTGTTTAGCCTGGAGAAGAGGAGGCTCAGGGGAGACCTTCTTGCTCTCTACAACTACCTGAAGGGAGGTTGTAGCCAGGTGGGGGTTGGTCTCTTCTCCCATGCAACCAGCATCAGAACAAGAGGACACAGTCTCAAGATGTGACAGGGGAACTTTAGGCTTGAGGAGAGGAGAAAGTTCTTCACTGAGAGAGTTGTTAGCCATTGGAATGTGCTGCCCAGGGAGGTGGTGGAGTCACCATCCCTGGAGGACTTCAAGAGGGGATTGGATGTGGCACTTGGTGCCATGGTTTAGTCATGAGGTCTGTGGTGACAGGTTGGACTCGATGATCTTTGAGGTCTCTTCCAACCTTGGTGATTCTGTGATACTGTGAGGTGGTGGAGTCACCATCCCTGGAGGTGTTCAAGAGGGATTGGACATGGCACTTGGTGCCATGGTCTAGTCATGAGGTCTGTGGTGACAGGTTGGACTTGATGATCTTTGAGGTCTCTTCCAACCTTGGTGATTCTGTGTGATTCTGTTGTGGCCAGCTCAAAGCTTCAGACATGGGTATGGAGCTAAAGATTTATTTTTCCATGAGGGCTGAGATTCTTTCATTCATCACATATATAACTTCAGGCAGAGCACCAATCAGAACAAGATTTTCTATAGAGCCACCAAAAGCTGGCAGAGTTGGAGGAACTGCTGCAAATTGAATTGTTTGCTTTCAAAGACACATAATTACTTTAGTAAGGGTGGGAGCCAAGGCCTGGAAAACTCTACAGAGTGAAAATATCAAAGCCACTGGAAAAAAAAAGGAAAGGGTTCATCCCTGTCTTCAGTGCTGGCCTTAATATCATTCAGTGGAGATGTTACTAGGCTAGTTTTCCACCATAGTTTCATAGTTTCATAGTTTCATAGTTTCATTCAGGGTTGGAAGGGACCACAAGGATCATCTAGTTCCAACCCCCCTGCCATGGGCAGGGAAACCCCACACTACATCAGGCTGGCCAGAGACTCATCCAGCCTGGTCTTAAACACTCCCAGGGACGGGGCCTCGACCACCTCCCTGCACAACCCATTCCAGGGTCTCACCACTCTCATGGTGAAGAACCTCCTCCTCACATCCAGCCTCAATCTCCCCACCTCCAGCTTCATTCCATTCCCCCTAGTCCTAGCACTACCTGACATCCTGAGAAGTCCCTCCCCAGCCTTCCTGTAGCCCCCTTCAGATACTGGAAGGCCACAATGAGGTCAGCTGGGAGCCTTCTCTTCTCCAGACTGAACAGCCCCAACTCCTTCAGTCTGTCCTCACAGGAGAGGTGCTCCAGCACTCTGATCATCCTCGTGGCCCTTCTCTGGACACCTTCCAGCACCTCCACATCCCTCTTGGAATAGGGGCTCCAGAACTGGAGGCAGTACTCCAGGTGGGGTCTCAGCAGAGCTGAGTAGAGGGGGAGGATCACCTCCCTTGACCTGCTGGCCACACTTCTCCTGATGCAGCCCAGGATCTGATTGGCCTTGCGGGCTGCAAGTGCACATTGAGAGCTCCTGTTGAGCTTTTTGTCCACCAGCACCCCCAA
The DNA here is from genome assembly GCA_011125475.1 of Melanerpes aurifrons. NCBI lineage: Eukaryota > Metazoa > Chordata > Aves > Piciformes > Picidae > Melanerpes > Melanerpes aurifrons. Next base: position 16,099,095 of record WWNC01000022.1, read on the forward strand.
GTCTCTCTCCTCAGGGCTACTTTCCAGCCAGTCACTGCCCAGCCTGCATTTGTGCCTGGGATTGCCTCGACCCAGATGCAGGACCCTGCACATGCTCTTATTGAACTTCATGAGGTTGGCTTGTGCCCACCTCTCCAGCCTGTCCAGGTCCCTCTGGATGGCCTCCCTTCCCTCCAGCCTGTCTGCTGCACCACACAGCTTGGTGTCATCAGCAAACTTGCTGAGGGTGCACTCAATGCCACTGTCCATGTCACCCACAAAGATGTTGACCAAGCCTGGTGCCAGGACTGATCCCTGAGGGACTCCGCTTGTCCCTGGCCTCCCCTGGGACATGGAGCCATTGACAGCCACTCTTTGGGTGCGGCCATCAAGCCAGTTCCTTATCCATCTAGTTGTCCACCCATCAAACCCATGTGTCACCAGTTTGGAGACCAGGATGTGGTGCGGGACAGTGTCGAAGGCTTTGCTCAGGTCCAGGTAAATGACATCAGTTGCTCGCCCCTCATCGATTAATGTTGTCACCTGCTCATAGAAGGCCACCAGGTTGGTCAGGCAGGATTTGCCCTTGGCAAAGCCATGCTGACTGTTCCAAATTACCTCTTCACTATTCTTTTGAGCAAGTGGTGACTCCAGGAGGATCTGCTCCATGATCTTTCCAGGCACAGAGGTGAGACTGACTGGCCTGGAGTTCCCTGGTTCCTCCTTCTTACCCTTTTTGAAGATGGGGGCAATGTTTCCCCTTTTCCAGTCTGTGACTTTTGAAATATAATAGAGAGGGGTTTAGCAACCTCATCTGCCAGTTCTCTCAGTACCCGTGGGTGTATCCCGTCGGGTCCCATGGACTTGAACACTTTCAGGTTCTTCAGATGATCACGAACCTGATCTGCACTTACAATGGGCAGTTCTTCCTCCCCGTCACTGGCATTGTCTTCCATAACATCAGGAGTGTGGCTAGAGGCCCTTGCAGTGAAGACTGAGGTAAAGAAGTTATTAAGTACCTCAGCCTTTTCCTCATCACTTGTGAAATTACACCAGTGTAATTGCATTGCTGTAAACCACAACTAATTCACATAGGCAAAACTCCTACCTGGAGCTGGGTTGGCTGCTGGAAGATAGTGAAAGGGGCAGCAGAAGCTGAGCAAATGGCATGTTTTCTGGAGAAATCTTCAACAGAGAAGGAAAATCAAACACAGCTGAAGCTAAAGTAAATAGAGATGCAAACATGTCCAGACAGGATCTGATCTGAGACCAAAGGAGAAAATCAAAGTGCACTGCTTGGGGCTCCTGGAGGGCCAGGTGATAGGCACTGACCTTGTATCCCACAGAGAGAACAACAAAGTAATTGCTGAAAAACAAGGATTGTAGAATAGAATAGAATAGAATAGAATAGAATAGAATAGAATAGGAATAGAGTAGAGTAGAGTAGAGTAGAGTAGAATAGAATAGAATAGAATAGAATAGAATAGAATAGAAGAATAGAACAGAACTGAAATTAACCAGGTTGGAAAAGACCTTTGAGATCGAGTACAACCTATCACCATCTAATCAACTAAACCATGGCACCAAGCACCCCATCCAGTCTCCTCTTAAACACCTCCAGTGATGATGACTCCACCACCTCCCTGGGCAGCACATTCCAATGGCCAATCACTCTTTCTGGGAAGAACTCCTTCCTAACATCCAGCCTAAACTTCCCCTGGTGCAGCTTGAGACTGTGTCTTCTTGTTCTAGTTGCTGGTTGCCTGGGAGAAGAGACCAAGCCCCACCTGGCTACAACCTCCCTTCACGGAGTTGGAGACAGCAAGGTCTCCTCTGAGCGTCCTGTTCTCCAGGCTAAACAACCCCAGCTCCCTCAGCCTCTCCTCATAGGGCTGTGCTCCAGACCTCTCCCCAGCCTCGTTGCCCTTCTCTGGACGTGTTCAAGTGTCAGCACAATTACAGCTGTGTGAAATTGCTGCTGCTGCTGCTGCTCCTGAACAAGGTTACAGACCTCTCTGTTGCAAACTCACCTACACAAATGACAGCTTGAGAAGAAGGGTTGGCTGTGGGGGAAGAGCTGGCTGCATTCCAAAATAACATTAGGTCTCTTTGACATGCAATCCTTGTTGCTCTTTGTCTCCAGGACTGATGACATCCTGGCCTGGATCAGGAACAGTGTGGCCAGAAGGAACAGGGAGGTCATTGTGCCCCTGGGCTCAGCACTGGTTAGGCCACACCTTGAGTCCTGTGTCCAGTTCTGGGCCCCTCAGTTTAGGAAAGATGTTGAGTTGCTGGAAGGTGTCCAGAGAAGGGCAACAAAGCTGGGGAGGGGTTTGCAGCACAGCCCTGTGAGGAGAGGCTGAGGGAGCTGGGGTTGCTTAGCCTGGAGAAGAGGAGGCTCAGGGCAGACCTTATTGCTCTCTACAACTGCCTGAAGGGAAGTTGCAGCCAGGTGGGGGTTGGTCTCTTCTCCCAGGCAACCAGCACTAGAACAAGAGGACACAGTCTCAAGCTGTGCCAGGGGAGGTTTAGGCTGGATGTTAGGAAGAAATTCTTCATAGAGAAAGTGATTGGCCATTAGAACGTGCTGCCCAGGGAGGTGGTGGAGTCACCATCACTGGAGGTGCTAAAAAGAGACTGGATGGGGTGCTTGGTGCCATGGTTTAATTGATTAGATGTTGTTGGGTGATAGGTTGGACTTGATGATCTCAAAGGTCTTTTCCAACCTGGTTAACTCCTATCCTACCCTACCCTACCCTACCCTATCCTATCCTATCCTATCCTATCCTATCCTATCCTATCCTATCCTATCCTATTCCATTCCATTTTATTCTGTTCTGTTCTGTTCTGTTCTGTTTTGTTCTTTTCAAATGATTCCATGATAACCCAAAGATGTCAGCAGAGTTGAGGGCCTCTGCCTGCAGGAATTGCAACACTATTGAAGCAAAGATGTAGAGCTTTGTTTATCAAATAGCTTCCAACCTGCTGGCAGCAAGTGAGACCTGTCTTGTTTGAGCTCCTAAAGAGCTAATGAGCTCTTTCCCCTCAGGTAAAGCAAAGCCAAGACAGAAAGAAATATTTAAAAGTGCTGTTGAATTAGATAACCTACCTCTGGCAGTGGGCAGTCTCAGCAGAGGAAACCCAAGGAAATTTCATTGGCCGTGTGGGAATTGCATGTCAGCAACTTGAAGCCATTGCACACAGAGTTTTCTGTCCAGCTTTATCCTTCCTAAAGGCAAAAGAAAGCCTCAGCCACAGGCAGAAGCTGACAACACTGCAATGCCTCTCAGTGTAAATGACCATGAGGAGTAGGATCACAAAGTACTTTTGAAGGTGAAGAGTAGAGCAGGAATAGAACAGAATGGAATGGAATGGAATGGAATGGAATGGAATGGAATGGAATGGAATGGAATGGAATGGAATGGAATGGAATGGAATGGAATGGAATGCAACGGAACGCAACGGAATGGAACAGAACGGAACGGAACAGAACAGAACAGAACAGAACAGAACAGAATAGAATAGAATAGAATAGAATAGAATAGAATAGCATAGAATAGAATAGAATAGAATAGAATAGAATAGACCAGGTTGGAAGAGACCTTCAAGATCATCACGTCCAACCCATCAACCAATCCAACCCACCCAAACAACTAAACCATGGCACCAAGCACCCCATCAAGTCTCCTCCTGAACACCTCCAGTGATGGTGACTCCACCACCTCCCCAGGCAGCACATTCCAATGGGCAATCACTCTCTCTGTGTAGAACTTCTTCCTAACATTCAGCCTAAACCTCCCCTGGCACAGCCTGAGACTGTGTCCTCTTGTTCTGGTGCTGGCTGCCTGGGAGAAGAGACCAACCTCTGCCTGTCTACAACCTCCCTTCAGGTAGTTGTAGAGAGCAATAAAGTCACCCCTGAGTCTCCTTCTCTCTGGGCTAAGCAACCCCAGCTCCCTCAGTCTCTCCTCATAGGGCTTGTGTTCCAAACCCCTCACCAACTTCGTTGCCCTTCTCTGGACACACTCCAGCAAGTCAACCTCCTTCCTAAACTGAGGGGCCCAGAACTGGACACAGGACTCCAGGTGCAGCCTAACCAGTGCAGTGTACAGGGGCAGAATGACCTCCCTGCTCCTGCTGGCCACACAGCTTTCAAGTGAAAAATCAAGTCATAAACAAGAACCAAGCAAATGCCTCAGAAACCAAACAAACAGAAGTCCTGCTCACCTTTGTTTGGATGTGGTACTTGGTGATGTGATTTAGGGGTGAACCTTGTAGAGTAGGGCTGTGGATTGGGATTGGTGATCCTGAGGGTCTTTTCCAACATGGATGTTACTGTGATTCATGGCCAACTGCCAGGCTTCTGTCTGGGTGCTCCGATTTGGTGCTATGGGAATGGACTCTTCCTTAAGATTTGAGGACCCAAACGCTAGAAGCTAAGTGAGCAGTATTTACCACCAGTAAAAGGTCTGCTTCTCGGTGCTTCTTGAGTCCTGTGTCCAGTTCTGGGCCCCTCAGTTTAGGAAAGATGTTGAGTTGCTGGAAGGTGTCCAGAGAAAGGCAATGAGGCTGGAGAGGGATTTGGAGCACAGCCCTGTGAGGAGAGGCTGAGGGAGCTGGAGTTGCTTAGCCTGGAGAAGAGGAGGGTCAGGGGAGACCTTGCAGCTCCCTGAAGGGAGGTTGTAGCTGGGTGGGGGTTGATCTCTTCTCCCAGGCAAGCATCACCAGAACAAGAGGACACAGTCTCAAGCTGTGCTAGGGGAGGTTTAGGCTGGATGTTAGGAAGAAATTCTTCCCAGCAAGAGTGATTTGCCATTGGAATGTGCTGCCCAGGGAGGTGGTGGAGTCACCAACACAGGGTGTGTTTAAAGGTTGTTTGGATGTGGTGCTTAGGGATATGGTTTAAGGGTGAACTTTGTATAGTAGGGTTATTGGTTGGACTTGGTGATCCTGAGGGTCTTTTCCAAGCTGAATGTTTCTGTGATTTCTTTGGTCTATGTTTACCCAATTCTCAGTCAGACCAGACTGAAGAACTTGAATTTGTGACTGAGTGACCAGCTTCTGGAGGAGTACACAAGCAGGATACAGCTGCAAAGGGGGGTAGCTGCAGAGCTTCCCATGCCATCTTGTGACACCACTCATGTGCTGGATGGTGTTAATGGACAGGAATGGCAAAGGCCCACTTAATCCCCACCAGTAAATCTGCTCCTGTAATGTTGCCAAGGCAAAATCTCGGGCCAAGTGTTTGCTTCAGCAGTGCTGCCTCGTGCAGGAAAGCCCTCAGTGAGGTCACAGCCCAGATTGACCTGCAAGCCCTCACTTCTCCAAGGCATCTCCAGAAAGGTGGGAAGGGCATCATTGCCTTGCAATGCATGATAGAGATCTGAAAATCCCCAGCACTGCTGTCAGACCAAGAGACTTCAGAATAGAATAGAGTAGAGTAGAGGAGAGCAGAGTAGAGTAGAATGGAGTAGAGTAGAGGAGAGCAGAGTAGAGTAGAATGGAATAGAGTAGAGTAGAGTAGAGTAGAGTAGGTAGAGTAGAATGGAATAGAGTAGAGTAGAGTAGAGTAGAGTAGAGTAGAGTAGAGTAGAGTAGAGTAGAATGGAATAGAGTAGAGTAGAGTAGAGTAGAGTAAATAGAATAAATAGAATAGAATAGAATAGAATAGACCAGACCAGACCAGACCAGACCAGGTTGGAAAAGACCTTCAAGGTCATCAAGTCCAACCTATCACCCATCTAATCAACTAATCACCATCTAATCAACTAAAACATGGCACCAAATGCCTCATCCAGGCTCTTCCTAAACACCTCCAGTGATGGTGACTCCACCACCTCCCCAGGCAGCACATTCCAATGGCCAATCACTCTGTGAAGAACTTCTTTCTAACATCCAGCCTAAACCTCCTCTGGTGCAGCTGGTGACTGTGTCCTCTTGTTGTGGTGCTGGTTGCCTGGGAGAAGAGACCAACCCCCATCAGGCTACAACCTCCCTTCAGAGAATTGTAGAGAGCAAGAAGGTTTCCCCTGAGCCTCCTCCAGACTAAGCAACCCCAGCTCCCTCAGCCTCTCCTCACAGGGCTGTGCTCCAAACCCCTCCCCAGCTTTGTTGCCCTTCTCTGGACACCTTCCAGCCATTCAACATCTTTCCTAAACTGAGGGGCTCCTAGAAACCCCTCCAGGCATTTTACTGCATGCCATTAGCAGGAGCATGGCAGGGCTTGCAGACACCCACCACCAGAGCAAGCCAATACCACACACTAAGCACATTTGACATGGCAACTTAACTCCCACTCCACATTTAAACAAGTGATGCTCTGAACTTCAATGAGCCTCAGAGCCCCACTCAGTAGCCTTTTGTCTGTGACAGACAAAAAGGAGGAGGTATTGGGCTGTCAGGCTTGGCAATCTGCAAACAGCTTTCATTATGGGGGAGCAAAGAGTGAAAAAAAACTGTGAGAGAAGCAAAATGTGGTGTTCACCAAAAGGATCTAGGAAGTGATGATACTAATCTGCACAGGTACCTCAACCAACTGGACAGATGGGCAGAGTCCAACATGAGAGCATCCAACAAATCCAAGTGCTGGGTGTTGCACTTTGGCCACAACAACCCCATGCAGTGCTACAGGCTGGGGTCAGAGTGGCTGGAGAGCTGCCAAACAGAAAGGGACCTGTGGGTACTGGCTGACAGCTGGTTGAAGATGAGCCAGCAGTGTGCCCAGGTGGACAAGAAGGCCAATGGCATCCTGGTCTGTATCAGGAATAGTGTGGCCAGCAGGAGCAGGAAGGTCATTCTGCCCCTGTGCTCAGCACTGGTTAGGCCACACCTTGAGTCCTGTGTCCAGTTCTGGGCCCCTCAGGTTAAGAAGGACATTGAGATGCTGGAAGGTGTCCAGAGAAGGGCAAGAAAGCTGCGGAGAGGTCTGGATCACAGCCCTGTGAGGAGAGGCTGAGGGAGCTGGGGTTGCTTAGCCTGGAGAAGAGGAGGCTCAGGGGAGACCTTCTTGCTGTCTACAATTCCCTGAAGGGTGGTTATAGCCAGGTGGGGCTTGATCTCTTCTCCCAGGCAACCAGCACCAGAACAAGAGGACACAGTCTCAAGCTGTGCCAGGGGAAGTTTAGTCTGGAGGTGAGGAGAAAGTTCTTCACTGAGAGAGTTGTTAGCCATTGGAATGTGCTGCCCAGGGAGGTGGTGAAGTCACCCCCCCTGGAGTTGTTCAAGAGGGGATTGGACGTGGCACTTAGTGCCATGGTTTAGTCATGGGGTCTGTGGTGACAGGTTGGACTTGATAATCTTTGAGGTCTTTTCCAACCTTGGTGATTCTGTGTGTGATGGAACAGCTGATGCACCTGAACGTCACTGGATGAGAACATAATTCCAAGACAAACAATTAATTTTGAGCAGCACCTGCTGCACAAAAGATGCTTACAGCATTTGAAGCTAAATCATGGGCTTAAATAAAAATACAACCCACAAACCAGCCCAGTGGAAGATAAGAGCAGTTATAAATAACAGCAGTGCCAAGAGGACCACATCAAACAGGATTTCGATTGTGCAGAGTGCAGCAGCAGTTGGATGAACATCTGAAAGGCAAAAAAAAGGCCAAAGACTGATGTTCATTGTCAAGGACTTGCTGGGTAACAAGGAGAAGTGTTAGCTTTGGGGATTTGAGCAATGACTTCATTAAAGAATACAGAATTAACCAGGTTGGAAAACACCTTCGAGATCATCAACTCCAACCTATCACCCAACACCATCTAATCGACTGAACCATGGCACCAAGCACCCCATCCAGTCTCTTCCTAAACACCTCCAGGGATGGAGACTCCACCACCTCCCTGGGCAGCACATTCCAATGGCCAATCTCTCTTTCTATGAAGACCTTCTTCCTAACATCCAGCCTAAACCTCCCCTGGCACAGCTTGAGACTGTGTCCTCTTGTTCTGGTGCTGCTTGCCTGGCAGAAGAGACCAAGCCCCACCTGGCTACAACCTCTCTTCAGGTAGTTGTAGACAGCAAGGAGGTCTCCCCTGAGCCTCCTCTTCTTCAGGCTAAATAACCCCAGCTCCCTCAGCCTCTCCTCATAGGGCTTGTGCTCAAGACCTCTCCCCAGCCTTATTGCCCTTCTCTGGCCACATTCAAGTGTCTCAATATCCTTCTTAACTGATCCTTCCTAACTGATCTGGATCCCAGTTGCTTATACTCCCTTTTTTTGTGTTCGTTTGGTTGAAGGTTTTGTTTGTTTGTGGGGTTTTTTTGGGTGGTTTGGTTGGTTGGTTTGTTAATGCTTTTTGTTTATAGCCAGTGAAAGGCATGATGTGGTTGGAATAAAATGCCCTGGATTTCCTCCTGCCTGTGATGCTCTGATGACTGGCTGGAAATCAGCCCTGAGGAGAGAGACTTGGGGGCGCTGAGGGAGGAGAAGCTCCACAGGAGCTCTCAGTGTGCACTTGCAGCCCACAAAGCCAATCAGATCCTGGGCTGCATCAGGAGAAGTGTGGCCAGCAGGGCAAGGGAGGTGATTCTCCCCCTCTGCTCAGCTCTGCTGAGACCCCACCTGGAGTCCTGCCTCCAGTTCTGGAGCCCCTATTCCAAGAGGGATGTGGAGGTGCTGGAACGTGTCCAGAGAAGGGCCAGGAGGATGATCAGAGGGCTGGAGCACCTCTCCTGTGAGGACAGACTGAAGGAGTTGGGGCTGTTCAGTCTGGAGAAGAGAAGGCTCCCAGGTGACCTCATTGTGGCCTTCCAGTATCTGAAGGAGGCCTACAGGAAGGCTGGGGAGGGACTGCTCAGGATCTCAGGCAGTGATAGGACTAGGGGGAATGGAATGAAGCTGGAGGTGAGGAGATTGAGGCTGGAGGTGAGGAGGAAGTTCTTCCCCATGAGAGTGGTGAAGCCCTGGAATGGGTTGTCCAGGGAGGTGGTTGAGGCCCTGTCCCTGGAGGTGTTTAAGCCCAGGCTGGCTGAGGCTGTGGGCAGCCTGATGTAGTGTGGGGTGTCCTTGCCCATGGCAGGGGGGTTGGAACCGGATGATCCTTGTGGTCCCTTCCAACCCTGACTTGTACTATGATACTCTCACAGTGGTGGCATTCCCTGCCAGAGGTAGCAGTCTGGCAAGCCTCACCACTGGGCATTACAGTAATCTAATCAGAAGGAGATAAGAGCCTGGATGAGCTTTGCAGTGCCTGATCTGGATAAACACCAGACCAAAGCTTGTCGGCGCTGGTGAGAGAATGAACCCAAGCGTTCAGATAGCGGCGAAAATGGTCATGAAAATGATGAGAGCTATCAAAAGGAGAGATAGCTGACCACTTAGAGTGCAAAAGCAAAACAAAACTCATTTCATCCTCGTCTCCATGCTCAACCACTCTCTGCTTTCTGGCCAAAGAAGAGAAGCTTTAGCTTGATTATCTGACTGGACCGCGCACAGCTTGGAGCGGGGAGAACGCTTCCCAGGGACTAATTTATTCCACAAATATAACATCTTTTTCTGCTCACTGAATGCCCACAAACACATTGCAGCTTCCTGACATATCTTTGACATTTTTTTTGGCACATTCTCATGAATTGTTTGTCAGTCCACTGTTTGCCTGTATTTTAATGCCTGGAATCCAAGTGTTTGGTTGCAGTCACGTACATCCCCATGCTTGGCCCTGGCTGAGACTGCCCTTCGTTGGGTCTGACTCAATGCCCCTTTGATGTCAGTGAGAGTCTCTCTCTTTGACTTCAGAGCACTTGGGTCCAGGCCTTTGTTAGGGAAGGAACTGGGCTTTCAGTCCCTCATGTTTGACTCAGATTTATAGGAAAACTTAACAAACATCCATTCTTTCCCACACAGGCCTAAGAAAAACTCAACTTCTCAAACAGCTGTTGGAGCCAGCATCTTGTATCCTTGCAACTTGAATGGTTATTCAGAGCAGGGGAAAATGAACATAAAGTGGTGCCCTGGAGAATAAATCTCATGAAGAGTCACTGAAGGAGCTGGGGCTGCTTAGTTTGGAAAAGGGGAGGCTGAGGAGAGACCTCATTGCTCTCTACGACCACCTGAAAGGATATGGTAGAGGGGCTGGGCTGCTCTCTTCTCACAGGTGGATAGGATAGGATAGGATAGGATAGGATAGGATAGGATAGGATAGGATAGGATAGGATGGGATGGGATGGGATGGGATGGGATGGAATAGAACAGAACAGAACAGAACAGAATAGAATAGAATAGAATAGAATAGAATAGAATAGAATAGAATAGAATAGAATAGAATAGAATTAACCAGGTTGGAAGAGACCTTTGAGAACATCAAGTCCAACCCATCACCCAACACCATCTAATCAACTAAACCATGGCACCAAGTGCCTCATCCAGCCTCTTCCTAAACATCTCCAGTGATGGTGACTCTACCACCTCCCTGGGCAGCACATCCCAGTGGCCAATCTCTCTTTCTGTGAAGAATTTCTTCCTAACATTCAGCCTAAACCTCCCCTGGCACAGCTTGAGACTGTGTCCTCTTGTTCTGGTGCTGGTTGCCTGGGAGAAGAGACCAAACCCCACGTGGCTACAACCTCCATTCCTTCAGGTAGTTGTAGAGAGCAATAAGGTCTCCCCTGAGCCTCCTCTTCTCCAGGCTAAGCAGCCCCAGCTCCCTCAGCCTTTGCTCATAGAGCTTGTGCTCCAGACCTCTTCCCAGCCTCATTGGCCTTCTCTGGATATGTTCAAGTGTCTCTATATCCTTCTTAAATTGAGGGGCCCAGAACTGGACACAGGACTCAAGGTGTGGCCTGACCAGTGCTGAGTCCAGGGGCACAATGACCTCCCTGCTCCTGCTGGCCACACTGTTCCTGATGCAGGCCAGGATGCCATTGGCCTTCTTGTCCACCTGGGCACACTGCTGGCTCATGTTCAGGCTACTGTCAACCAGCACCCCCAGGTCCCTTTCTGTTTGGCAGCTCTCCAGCCACTCTGACCCCAGCCTGTAGCACTGCATGGGGTTGTTGTGGCCAATGTGTAGAACCCAGCACTTGGATCTGTCAAACCTCATGCCCTTGGACTCTGCCCATCTGTCCAGCCTGTCAAGGTCCCTTTGCAGAGCTCTCCAACCCTCTAACAGATCAACTCCTGCCCCCAGCTTGGTGTCATCTGCAAACTTACTGATGATGGAGTCAATCCCCTCATCCCGATCACAGTGACAGAACAAGAGGGAACAGCCTCAAGCTGCAACTGGGTAGGTTTAGAATGGACATTAGGAAAAAATTTTCACATCAAGATTGGTCAGGCATTGGAATGTGCTGCCTAGGGAGGTGATTCTGAGGGTCTTTTCCAACCTGAATGTTTCTGTGATTCTATGATTCACACTCTACATATTGCATACAGGAAAAGATAGTATCATAGAATCAGTCAGGGTTGGAAGGGAGCACAAGGATCATCTAGTTCCAACCCCCCTGCCATGGGCAGGGACACCCCACACCACATCAGCCTGGCCACAGCCTCATCCAGCCTGGGCTTAAACACCTCCAGGGACAGGGCCTCAACCACCTCCCTGGACAACCCATTCCAGGGCTTCACCACTCTCATGGGGAAGAACTTCCTCCTCACCTCCAGCCTGAATCTCCTCACCTCCAGCTCCCCACCTCCACCTCCAGTGATGAAGCTCATCACTTGGACATAGAGTTTCCCTTCAATGTGTTTTCATCAGTGTTACAATGAAAGCCTTACCTGGACCTCACCCCATGGAAGTCCACAATTCAGAAACTCAAAGCCTTTCATTCTCCCCAGGAGGCACTCCCCCACTCCCCCAAACACCTGAATTTCTCCTTGTCCACTTCCCCAGGTTTATGGGCATCTACCTCTAGGCACTTCCAAACTCATGTTCTAACAACATCAGGCAATGAGCTGCTGTAGGAGGGCTGTGGGGAGAAGCTGACAAGCCTGTGCAAGTCAAAGTGCCTATTTTGATCTCTAAAGCTCGTGGAGCCATGAGGCAGCAGAAGAACCAGAAGGGCTGACACAGAGAATGTTTTGCCCCTGCTCCTCTAGGGCAGTGCTGGCTGCTCATTTAACTTGCAGACTGTCTGCATGAGGAAATACAAATTGTCTTCCCCTCAAAATCTGGTTTAAAAATAGCTCTATTTGAGGAGCATATAAATAAGTAATCATTTGGAACACAATGCTGGAGCTCCCTTCTTTAATTAAATGGTTGCTTGATGCATTTCAAAGCTCTGTTCTGACTCAGTCTTCCTGCACCTCCATATTTTTCCTGTTATGAGCAAACCTCAGCTAACTGCACCATGAATTTTAGAGCAAACTACGTGGCACAGAGTAATAAGACTATTAATACCCTAATTGCTGAGCTGCACTTGGAACTAGCCCATTCTTGTGCAGAGAGAGGAAGGAATAATGTCTCAGACACGCTGCTAAGCAGGAATGGCTTCAATGGACATCACTGCCTCCATTTGACACCTGGCTTAGAGGGGAACACAGAGGAAATATTCTGAAGAGAGGGTACAGACATCTTTTTGGTTTTCACAGTATCACAAAGCTTGGAAGAGACCTCAAAGATCATCGAGTCCAACCTGTCACCACACACCTCATGACTAGACCATGGCACCAAGTGCCACATCCAATCCCCTCTTGAACACCTCCAGGGATGGTGACTCCACCACCTCCCTGGGCAGCACATTCCAATGGCCAATCTCTCTTCCTGTGAAGAATTTCTTCCTACCATCCAGCCTAAACCTCCCCTGTGCAGCTTGAGACTGTGTCCTCTTGTTCTGGTGCTGGTTGCCTGGGAGAAGAGACCAACCCCACCTGGCTACAACCTCCCTTCAGGGAGTTTAGAGAGCAATGAGGTCACCCCTGAGCCTCCTCTTCTCCAGGCTAACAACCCCAGCTCCCTCAGCCTCTCCTCACAGGGCTGTGCTCCAAACCCCTCCCCAGCTTTGTTGGCCTTCTCTGGACACCTTCCAGCAACTCAACATCTTTCCTAAACTGAGGGGCCCAGAACTGGACACATGACTCAAGGTGTGGCCTAACCAGTGCCGAGTCCAGGGGCACAATGACCTCCCTGCTCCTGCTGGCCACACTATTACTAAGCTGAGGGGCCCAGAACTGGACACAGGACTCAAGGTGTAGCCTGACCAGCGCTGAGCACAGGGGCAAAAGCAGACAAAGCAGCCTGAGATTGTATCCAAGTGCTGTAGCACCAAAGCGCAAGATGGGACTGTGGCAAGGGCTGGGATGGAGCTCAGGCACAGAAGATGTGTAGCTTGGGAAAGGTGATTCTCAGAGCAAAAATGAGCTGGAATAATCTAACAGCTTTGGGGTTGTTTGTTTGTTTGTTTGTGTTTTCAGTTAAAAAGGAGCAGCAGGGCCATCACCCCACTCACTCACTTTGATTCTGATATTTTTAAGCAGAGTAACTTCACAGGAATGCTTTCAGCATCCAGAAGTGATTCTTCCCAATCACACAGGGCCTTCTGTTCAGTTGCTTGAGGCTTGTGGGGCAACAGCACTATTCCAAAGCACAGTGGCCCGTCTTCTATCAATTAGGAGAACAATGGCAGAGTCATCTTTCAGTAATCCCTAATCCTCCCCATCACCGGCTTGAGATCCCCATTCACAGAGCCTTTGTTTAATTTGCATGTTTGTTGGGGTGGCAGCTGTGGCCTTAGATCAAATGTCTTTTGGACTCTGAGACATATTGAGCCTAATAATGTGAGGAAATGACTTCAAAAAGAAACGTTTAAGGAATAGGGGAAGGAAAGTTTTGGTTTGTGGTGGGTTGAATATTTCCCTCCAAGCATTAACTTTAGCTAGACTCAGTTAGAAGCAAATGAAGCTGGGTTTGCAAGCAAAAACTACACTCTGCAATGGAATGCAGTGAACATGTACAAAATAAACACTGTTTACAATAGAGAGTGGAATGGAATGGAATGGAATGGAATGGAATGGAATGGAATGGAATGGAATAGAATAGAATAGAATAGAATAGAATAGAATAGAATAGAATAGAATAGAATAGAATAGAATAGAATAGAATAGAATGAATAGCATAGCATTGCATAGCATTCTTTGCATTGCATTACATTGCATTGCATTGCATTGCATTGCATTGAATTGAATTGAATTGAATTGAATTGAATTGAATTGAATTGAATTGAATTGAATAAACCAGGTTGGAAAAGACCATTGAGATCATCGAGTCCAACCTATCACCCAACACCATCTAATCAACTAAAACATGGCACCAAGGGCCTCATCCAGTCTCTTCCTAAACACCTCCAGTGATGGTGACTCTACCACCTCCCTGGGCAGCACATTCCAAGGGCCAATCTCTTTTTCTGTGAAGAATTTCTTCCTACCATCCAGCCTAAACCTCCCCTGGCACAGCTTGAGACTGTGTCCTCTTGTTCTGGTGCTGGTTGCCTGGGAGAAGAGACCAACCCCCACCTGGCTACAACCTCCCTTCAGGGAGTTGTAGAGAGCAATGAGGTCTCCCCTGAGCCTCCTCTTCTCCAGGCTAAGCAACCCCAGCTCCTTCAGCCTCTCCTCACAGGGCTGTGTTCCACAGTATCACAGTATCACTAAGGTTGGAAGAGACCTCAATGATCATCAAGTCCAACCTGTCACCACAGACCTCATGACTAGACCATGGCATCAAGTGCCACGTCCAATCCCCTCTTGAACACCTCCAGGGACAGTGACTCCACTACCTCCCTGGGCAGCACATTCCGATGTCTAACAACTCTCTCAGTGAAGAACTTTCTCCTCACCTCAAGCCTAAACTTCCCCTGGTGCAGCTTGTAGACTGTGTCCCCTTGTTCTGGTGCTGGTTGCCTGGGAGAAGAGACCAGCACCTTCATGGCTACAACCACCTTTCAGGTAGTTGTAGAGAGCAATAAGGTCACCCCTGAGCCTCCTCTTCTCACCAAATGAAGGAAGAGCAAGCAGTAAAGCCACTTGGGTGCTTGCTGCAAGTGCTGTGGTAACGGAGTCCCCACATTAACAAACTCTGTGATACCCACCAGAGTCAGTGAAGGCAAAAGACTTCAAGTGCAGGCATTAGGGGCTGCAGAAGGGAGACATAGCCCAGGGCTGGGGGGAAAAACCAACTCAGACTAATTTTTAAGAAGCAGTGTTATTTCTATGTTGCACAAGAGCTGCACAATCCAGGAGATGGACAGTGCCAGGCAATTAGTGATAGGACAAGAGGACAAGAGGACAAGAGTATGAAGCTGCACCAGGGGAGGTTTAGGTTGGATATTAGGAAGAATTTCCTCACAGAAAGGCTGATTGGGCCCTGGAATGAACTGCCCAGGGAGGTGGTGGAGTTGCCATCGCTGGAGGCCTTTAAGACAAGGTAGGATATGGCACTTCACAGTATCACAGTATCACATAGGTTGGAAAGGACCTCGGGGATCATCGAGTCCAACCTATCAACACAGACCCCACTTGGTGGCATGGTTTAGCTGATGCCATGGTGTTAGGTCACAGGCTGGACTTGATGATCTCAGAGGTCTTTTCTAGCCTCAATAACTCTGTGAGAGCTTTATTCTGTAAGGCATGCTGAGCCCTCTGTGATTGGTATGCGTATGGTTAGACTCGTGTTGCAGAAGAGGGCAAGAGAGAGTCCCAAGACTGTGGGAGCCCTTCTACTGATAGCTATGAATTAATTCTAATTAGCCCTGGAAATGAGTCTCGCTGGCTCTTTGTTCTCTGAAATTGTGCCTTTCAGATGCAGGTTCCTCAATTAGCAGCTAATTACGATGGTCTTGCCTCCTTGTGGCTAGAGGGGGCATAAAAAAAACCACAGCCCCTGAGGGCTGTTGGAGATTTGCCTTCAGCTGGAGCAGCAGAATTATTGATATTGATTTCAAGGGGCTTTGGCTCTTGTCCTTAAATCCCTCACAGACCTGACATTATATTATTTGTGATGCTGCTGAGAATTATTTGATGCTGTGAGTGCTGGAAAATACATCACCTTTCCAACCCTCACCGAATGCAGGGAAAACAAAAATAAACAGGCTGCATGTCCCCAGTTGTCTGTCACCCCTTTCCTTTCCTTTCCTTTCCTTTCCTTTCCTTTCCTTTCCTTTCCTTTCCTTTCCTTTCCTTTCCTTTCCTTTCCTTTCCTTTCCTTTCCTTTCCTTTCCTTTCCTTTCCTTTCCTTTCCTTTCCTTTCCTTTCCTTTCCTTTCCTTTCCTTTCCTTTCCTTTCCTTTCCTTTCCTTTCCTTTCCTTTCCTTTCCTTTCCTTTCCTTTCCTTTCCTTTCCTTTCCTTTCCCTTTCCTTTCCTTTCCTTTCCTTTCCTCTCCTTTCCTCTCCTCTCCTCTCCTCTCCTCTCCTCTCCTCTCCTCTCCTCTCCTCTCCCTCCTCTCCTCTCCTCTCCTCTCCTCTCCTCTCCTCTCCTCTCCTCCCTCCTCTCCCTCCCTCCCTCCCCTCCCCTCCCCCCTTTCCCTTTCCCTTTCCCTTTCCCTTTCCCTTTCCCTTTCCCTTTCCCTTTCCCTTTCCCTTTCCCTTTCCCCTCCCCCCCCTCCCCTCCCCCTCCCCCTTCCCCTTCCCCCTTCCCTTTCCCCTTCCCCTTCCCCCTTCCCTTTCCCCTTCCCCTTCCCCCTTCCCTTTCCCCTTCCCCTTCCCCCTTCCCTTTCCCCTTCCCCTTCCCTTCCCTTTCCCCTTCCCCTTCCCTTCCCTTTCCTCTCCACTCCAAACCTCTCCTCTCCTCTCCCAGTGAATGAGGAATCCAGATGCAAATTTTGAGGAACAGCTGGGTGCTCCCAGGCTGTGATTTCCTATTGCCAACCTTTCCCCGCAGCTGTCATTGGACAATGAGACTCTTTGGTCAACTGATGTGGCAGACTTATATCTGCATAGCAAAATGGCTCTGAAGTTTTCAAGTAAAGAAAGAAACTACAAGAAACCAGGAGCTATACAACTCCAGCAGTGATGTATGCAATGCATTTCTCAAGCATCTGCAACATGGGAATGAGTTTTGACAGCTGTGGTTTACATATGTAGAAGGGGGTGCTATTATCTACCTGTTTGGGCTTAGGTTTCCTTACTTTCTCAGACTGAGGATATCACAGAATCACTAAGGTTGGAAGAGACCTCAAAGATTAGTAATAATAATAATAATTAATAATAATAATAAACAACCAACCTGAACTCCTTTGAAGGAGTTAATAAAGAGCAGCGAAGGCGAACGAGCCCTGGTGCAGCCTGAGACTGTGTCCTCTTGTTCTGCTGCTGGTTGCCTGGGAAAAGAGACCAACCCCCACCTGACTACAACCTCCCTTCAGGAAGTTGTAGAGAGCAAGAAGGTCACCCCTGACTCTCCTCCTCTCCAGGCTAAGCAACCCCAGCTCCCTCAGCCTCTCCTCACAGGGCTGTGTTCCAAGCCCCTCCCCAGCTTTGTTGCCCTTCTCTGGACTCGTTCCAGCAACTCAACATCTTTTCTAAACTGAGGAGCCCAGAACTGGACACAGGACTCAAGGTGTGGCCTAACCAGTGCAGTGTACAGAGGCAGAATGACCTCCCTGCTCCTGCTGGCCACACTCTTCCTGATGCAGGCCAGGATGCCATTGGCCTTCTTGGCCGCCTGGGCACACTGCAGGCTCATGTTCAGCCTACCATCAACCAGCACCCCCAGGTCCCTCTCTGCCTGGCTGCTCTCCAGCTACTCTGACCCCAGCCTGTAGCACTGCATGGGGTTGTTGTGGCCAATGTGCAGCACCTGGCACTTGGCTGTGTTCAATCTCCTGCCCTTGGACTCTGCCCATCTGTCCAGCCTGTCGAGGTCCCTCTGCAGAGCCTCTCTACCCTCCAGCAGATCAACTCCTGCCCCCAGCTTGGTGTCATCAGCAAATTTACTGATGATGGACTCAATGCCCTCATCCAGATCATCAATAAAGATCATCAAGTCCAACCTGTCACCACACACCTCATGACTAAACCATAGCTTCAAGTGCCACGTCCAATCCTCTTTTGAACACCTCCAGGGATGGTGACTCCACCACCTCCCTGGGCAGGACATTCATTTTTCCACCACTGCTCCTCACTTTAGGAGGATAGGATAGGATAGGATAGGATAGGATAGGATAGGATAGGATAGGATAGGATAGGATAGGATAGGATGGGATGGGATGGGATGGGATGGGATGGGATGGGATGGGATGGGATGGGATGGGATGGGATGGAATGGAATGGAATGGAATGGAATAGAATTAACCAGGTTGGAAAAGACCTTTGAGATCATCAAGTCCAACCCATCATCCAACACCATCTAAGTAACTAAACCACGGCACCAAGTGCCACATCCAATCCCCTCTTGAACACCTCCAGTGATGGTGACTCCACCACCTCCCTGGGCAGAACATTCCAATGGCCAATCTCTCTTTCTGGAAAGAACTTTCTCCTCACATCCAGCCTAGACCTCCCCTGGCACAGCTTGAGACTGTGTCCTCTTGTTCTGGTACTGGTTGCCTGGGAGAAGAGACCAACCCCCACCTGGCTACAACCTCCCTTTAGGGAGTTGTAGACAGCAAGAAGGTCTCCCCTGAGCCTCCTCTTCTCCAGGCTAAGCAACCCCAGCTCCCTCAGCCTCTCCTCACAGGGCTGTCCTCCAAACGCCTCCACAGCTTTGGTGCCCTTCTCTGGACACATTCTAGCAAATCAACATCTCTCTTGAATTGAGAAGCCCAGAACTGGACACAGGACTCAAGGTGTGGCCTAACCAGTGCTGAGTCCAGGGGCATAATGTCTTCCCTGCTCTTGCTGTGTACAGCTCCTTCTGCATGCAGGGTGAGAAAATGGTTTGTCCTTTCATCTGCCTGTCTGTATTAAGGTTCATCTGTACAATAAGATATCCACTGAAGGATGTGACAGAATCTTACAGCATCAGGAGGTTTAGCTACTTGTAGATGCAGAGTTGTTCTGAGATAACTGGAAATACAGTCTGCTCAGCGGTTCTCACATTCTTCTTGGATGACAGCTTCACTTCAGATCTCCATGGAGTAGTTCTGGTCTGCTATTTCCCTGGTAATACCCAAGAGGGATTAGCAGCACTGGAACAATTTCTGCCAAAGTACTGTTTTAAGATAAAAAATTTGTGCTATAAAAGTAGAGATAAGACACATTACAGCTCAAAGCAGCCACAGATATTCCCCCCACTGCAGAGCCACATCTGGATATGAACTTCATGCTGTTGCTAATTATTTCTGTGCTGCACTAGACAGACTTCCCAGACCTGGACTAGATTTCAACTCCAACGAAATCACAAGCCAAGCTGTCAGCCCCTGGCTTGGACAGCAGCACTCTGAGCTGGGTTAGGAACTGGCTGGAGGCTGAGCCCAGAGGGTGGTGGTGAATGGTGCCACATCCAGGTGGCAGCCAGGCACTAGTGGTGTGCCCCAGGGATCAGTGCTGGGCCCCATCCTCTTTAATATCTTCATTGATGATCTGGATGAGGGGGTCGAGTCAGTCATCAGCAATTTTCCAGATGACACCAAGTTGGGAGCAGATGTTGATCTGTTAGAGGGTAGGAGAGCTCTGCAGAGGCACCTCAACTGACTAGACACATGGGCAGAGTCCAACAGGATGGCATTCAACAAATCCAAGTGCTGGGTGCTGCACTTTGGCCACAACAATCCCATGCAGTGTTACAGGCTGGGGTCGGAGTGGATGGAGAGCTGCCAAACAGAGAGGGACCTGGGGGTACTGGTTGACAGCTGCCTGAACATGAGCCTGCAGTGTGCCCAGGAAGCAAGAGGGCCAATGGCATCCTGGCCTGTATCAAGAATAGCGTGGCCAGCAGGAGCAGGGAAGTCATTGTGCCCCTGGACTCAGCACTGGTTAGGCCACACCTTGAGTCCTGTGTCCAGTTCTGGGCCCCTCAGTTTAGGAAGGACATTGAGACACTTGAACGTGTCCAGAGAAGGGCAACAAGGCTGGGGAGAGGCCTTGAGCACAGCCCTGTGAGGAGAGGCTGAGGGAGCTGGGGTTGCTTAGCCTGGAGAAGAGGAGGCTCAGGGGAGACCTTCCTCCTCTCTATAACTCCCTGAAGGGAGGTTGTAGACAGACAGAGGTTGGTCTCTTCTCCCAGGCAACCAGCAGCAGAACAAGAGGACACAGTCTCAAGCTGTGCCAGGGGAGGTTTAGGCTGGGTGTTTGGAAGAAGTTCTTCATAGAAAGATTGATTGGCCATTGGAATGTGCTGCCAGGGAGGTGGTGGAGTCACCATCACTGGAAGGTTTTAGGAAGAGACATGATGGGGTGCTTGGTGCCATGGTTTAGTTGATTAGATGGTGTTGGGTGATAGGTTGGACTCAATGATCTCTGAGTTCCTTTCCAAGCTCTGGTCTCGTCTCTCTCTCTCTCTCTCCTCCTCCTCTCCTCTCCTCTCCTCTCCTCTCCTCTCTCCTCTCCTCTCCTCTCCTCTCCTCTCCTCTCCTCTCCTCCTCTCCTCTCCTCTCCTCTCCTCTCCTCTCCTCTCCTCTCCTCTCCTCTCCCCTCCTCTTCCTTTCCATTCCATTTCCATTCCATTCCATTCCATTCCATTCCGTAGTGTTGGCTGATAGGTTGGACTCAATGATCTCAAAGGTTCTTTCCAACCTGGTCAATTCTATTCCATTCCATTCCATTCCATTCCATTCCATTCCATTCCATTCCATTCCATTCCATTCCATAGTGTTGGGTGATAGGTTGAACTCAATGATCTCAAAGATCCTTTCCAAACTGGTCTATTCTATTCTATTCTATTCCATTCTATTCTATTCTATTCTATTCTATTCTATTCTATTCCATCCCATTCCATTCCATCCATTCCATTCCATTCCATTTGCCTTTAAAAGAGCAACAAACTAACAGAGAGCAAATCTCTGCTTCCATTTCACATGACATTTCTCAAGCCTGTCTATTATGAAAGTCAGTGTTACTACATTTCCTCTACACATGTATGGAACTACTTTGCTATTGGCATAACCCTGTGAGTTAATTTACTTTGTATATCTCATCCTGCCTTCTGTTCCTCCTCCCATGTCAAATCCCTCATATTATTCCCAGATAAAACATTGCCAGTATTACTGGGGGCCACTAAGGACAACTTTCCACCCCTTAGAAGTCACCCTTCATCAGCTCAGTAAAGATCTCACATGAGCTTTCAGCTTGCCCGCTCTGCACAGTAGAGCACAAGTGTTTAAGTGAGCCCATTTCATTGAGCCAATTGAGGCAGGCTGAGAGCACACACATGGTTAATTAGGATGGTTCAGCCAACAGGCAATAACTCATTAAGCTGCAGTAACTATGTTTGATCACATGCTTTATGCCCCAAGGCACCTCATAAGTAAAGCAGTAAAGTCAACTTATCTACCATCTCAATTTCTCTCTCTCTCTCTCTCTCTCTCTCATTTTTTCTAACCACAGAAAATCGTGGTTAAACCACAGAGGATAATTTCTGGACACAGAATAGTTCACCACCTTCCTCTTTTCGGCAGGCTAATTGCACTTGAAGATTGTTATTGTGTCTCCTTTCAGCACTGCTTTCCCCAGGCTAAAGACAAATGCTTTTTCTCCCCTGCATTCAGCACTGGTTAGGCCACACCTGGAGTCCTGTGTCCAGTTCTGGGCCCCTCAGTTTAAGAAGGACATTGAGACTCTTGAACGTGTCCAGAGAAGGGCAACAAAGCTGGGGAGAGGTTTGGAGCACAGCCCTGTGAGGAGAGGCTGAGGGAGCTGGGGTTGCTTAGCCTGGAGAAGAGGAGGCTCAGGGGAGACCTTCTTGCTCTCTACAACTCCCTGAAAAGAGGTTGTAGCCAGGTGAGGGTTGGTCTCTTCTCCCAAGCAACCAGCAGCAGAACAAGAGGACACAGTCTCCAGCTGTGCCAGGGGAGGTTTAGGCTTGAGATGAGAAGAAAGGTCTTCACAGAGAGAGTTGTTAGCCATTAGAATGTGCTGCCCAGGGAGGTGGTGGAGTCACCATCCCTGGAGGTGTTCAAAAGAGGATTGGACGTGGCACTTGAAGCTATGGTTTAGTTAGTGCTGAGGTGTTGGGTGCTAGGTTGGACTTGACGATCTTTGAGGTCTTTTCCTATGATTCTATGATCCCTCACAGGCACTCTCTGCAGCCTTGCTCCTCTTGGGTCTGCAGCCACATCTTTCTTGAGGTATAAGGTGAGGAACTGGTCTCAGTGATCCAGCTGAAGGGCTTATTCCTCCATGCCTAACATGCAACGTGCTCATCCAACCCAGACATATGTTTTTTCCTTCCACAGCTGAGTCATTGCCCCATCATAACCTCCAACTCTCTTGTGGCAGAGCTGCTACCTGGCTGTTCTCTCCCACTGTGAACCCGTGGAGCTGATTACTTCAGCATAGATGTAAATCTGCTCTTGTCTGCACTAAATAGCATCCTGTGTATTTCCAAACCATTCCTCTAATGACTGAGATCTCTGAAGGTTAATCCTCTCCTCCCTTGTGTCTTAAGCTGAAGTTCTAACAAAGGGACTTTCTACCCCTTCATCCAAGATATTGGTGAAAAACCTGAACAGTCCAGAACTCAGGCCATATCCCTGGGGATCCAGCTCAATACATCTTTCCATTTTGGCACTGTTCACTTCGAAATTGCTCTCTGAGTACTCTCAGTAATTCCATCTAAACCTTTTCACCTTGATTTTCTTATAAGAACCCTTCTCTAAAGGAGATGTGTTGTAGCTACAACTTCTCCCTACTATGTGGGCAGCAAGAAAACTCTTTTTGTTAATAGATAATGCTAGACAGATAACACTTAGAAGGGAAACAAACATCCATGTGTCAGACTGGACTTCAGATGGCTTCTGCCTGTGGAAGATTGGGATGTGACAAAATATTAAGAACCTGCTTAGAATCATAGAATAGAATTCAGAATACAGAATTAGGGAGACCTAAGAGCAGCCTTCCAGTAGAATGGAATGGAATGGAATGGAATGGAATGGAATGGAATGGAATGGAATGGAGTGGAGTGGAGTGGAATGGAATGGAATGGAATGGAATGGAATGGAATGGAATGGAATGGAATGGAATGGAATGGAATGGAATGGAATGGAATGGAGTGGAGTGGAGTGGAGTGGAGTGGAGTGGAGTGGAATGGAATGGAATAGAATAGAATAGAATAGAATAGAATAGAATAGAATAGAATAGAATAGAATAGAATAGAATAGAATTAACCAGGTTGGAAAAGACCTTTGAGACCATCAAGGCCAACCTATCACCCAACACCATCTAATCAACTAAACCATTGCACCAAATGCCTCATCTAGTCTCTTCCTAAATACCTCCAGTGATGGTGACTCCACCACCTCCCTGGGCAGCACATTCCAATGGCCAATCACTCTTTCTATGAAGAACTTCTTCCTAACATCCAGCCTAAACCTCCCCTGGCACAGCTTGAGACTCTGTCCTCTTGTTCTGGTGCTGGTTGCCTGGGAGAAGAGACCAACCCCCACCTGGCTACAACCTCCCTTCAGGGAGTTGGAGACAGCAAGAAGGTCAACCCCTGAGCCTCCTCTTCTCCAGGCTAAGCAACCCCAGCTCCCTCAGCCTCTCCTCACAGGGCTGTGCTCAAGGCTTCTCCCCAGCCTCGTTGCCCTTCTCTGGACAGTTCAAGAGTCTCAATGTCCTTCTTAAACTGAGGGGCCCAGAATTGGACACAGGACTCAAGGTGTGGCCTAACCAGTGCTGAGTCCAGGGGCACAATGGCTTCCCTGCTCCTGCTGCCCACACTGTTGCTGATGCAGGACAGGATGCCATTGGCCTTCTTGGCCACCTGGGTACACTGCTGGCTCATGTTCAGCCTACTATCAACCAGTACCCCCAGCTACTGAGCCTTAAATTCCACATAGGAGTGGGCTATTTGTTTTGTTTGCGTGATGGAAGTTAGGAAGAGGGTGGTTAACAAATACAGATATGGAGGTGTTCAAGAGGGGATTGGATGTGGCACTTGGTGCCATGGTTTAGTAGTCATGAGGTCTGTGGTGACAGGTTGGACTTGATGATCTTTGAGGTCTCTTCCAACCTTGGTGATTCTGTGGTTCTGTGATTCTATGATATAGACAGAACCTCTTGTGGTTTTCACTTCATCCTGGAGTACAGGAGCAGGCAAGAAGGTAAAATGCAACACTAACCACCTGTTATATCGCCCTGCTTGGAAATAAAACACTACTCACTTAAGCAAGAGGCTTTGAACTGCTCCCTGGAGGAGCCCTTCCCTCTCCACTGGCTTTCATAGGCTGCCTAGGGAGATTATGTACTCAAGTTAGTAGTTTAAATTTAGATACCTAGAGTAAACATCACAGCCTCCCCTCCCCTCCCCTCCTCCCTCCCACAATAAATACTTCACATCAGCTTAAGACCATTTGCTTTTTCAAACAAGAACTGGTACCTCAGGAAAAAGGAAAAGAAAATGAGGAGAAAAGAAGGAATGATGAGAAAAGAAGGAATGATGAGAAAAGAAGGAATGATGAGAAAAGAAAGAATGATGAGAAAAGAAGAACTCTTTCACTCCCTCTTTATTGCAGGGGTTGTTTTTCTTCTGGCCTTCTAATGTCAGCCTAATAACTGAGCAGGAACCAATGCAAATGAAGCCAGGGCATTTCTGATCACTGGCTGAGCATTTGCATCATGCTAATGAGAAAGTGAACTGTAAAAATCAAGTCAAAATATTTCTTTCTCCCTGGTTCCCCCCGTGGAAGTCAAAGCAAAGCCACATTTGTGCTTCCTCTTGCTCTGCAGGCGGCTTGGCGCCCCTTTGACTGACATTGAGTCCTGCCAGGGAGCTAAGCCCATCAGGTCTTTCAGGTTCCCACTGGCAGGAAAAGCACCCCTCTCCTTGCACCCACATTTGGAACACAGAGAATGTGCTGAGTCTCAAAGCCCATCAAGCCTTCATAAATCACTCATAGAAAAGAGTGGGGATTAGCACATTGTATGCCCCAAAGTGGAGCTGAAGGAGGACCTCCAGAGTGGCTATAGAGGGATTTCATCACGAGGAAGGGAGGCTGAGCAAACAGCAAGGATGCCCTGTTACAACAACATCCTGTCCTTGCAAAGAGGAGAATGGCTTTTGAAGGAATTGACAGAGCTTTGGATTCCAGCTCCCCCAGGCAAGTTCAGGCAAGTTCAGACTCATTGCTGTTTTGTGGTGGAAGGTTTGGGTTTATTATTAGATCGAACTCGAAAGAGCCTTGCCAAGTTTGAAAGTTCATGATGTTTCAAGCAAAGAAAAGAAGTGTCTCACCTCTTACAGAGGCTAGTTTCTCTCTTATGAAACAGGCTAGGAGTTATTTAGCTCTTGTTCCCCAAGATGAATGGAAGATGGCTGAAGAATAGCCTGCTGAAAAGCGGAGGCAGATCTGCCCTTCACAGAGCACAAGGAGGGCAGCAGGACTTTTCTCCTCAGAGTGAAACTTCCATTTCCCAGGTTTGCTTTTTCTGCTGTGAATGAGATAAACATTGATACAGGGCAGAGCAAACACAGTCCACTGTGAGGCTCAACAAGGGATTACTGGCTACTCAAACAGAAGAAGATAGAATGGGAATTAAATTCATATAACCTCAAGTTTCCCCCTCCTTTGCTTACAGCTCTTTCTCACCCACCTCAAACTTCATCTTTGTGCCAGCTGAGCATTTGCCTCTGTGTGAAGGCCATCCCAGAGCCTCACTGCTCTCAGGCTGGAGACATCCTCTAGTTTCCAGCCTTAGCTGACAGCAGACAGCTCAGACCCATCTGCTTTTGTGTCAACCACCTCCCCACCTTAAATACTTTGTGTCCCTCCTTCGGGATTACCTGCATTAATTCATTAGCCAGCAACCACAGCTCTTTTCAGTCTCAGTTTTGCTAAGGAAGGCAAGATAAAACTTGTTATTCACCTTTTATCAATGAAGCTTTTTATTCCCCCTTAGCCCAGTTCCTATGCTTATGGAGACTTGATTTTGCTAAAATCTCTCTGTCTTGAAAATGAGCAGCTGGAGTGGTAGTAGTAGCCATGGCTTTCCAGCACCTAAGAGAAGAGAAGAGAAGAGAAGAGAAGAGAAGAGAAGAGAAGAGAAGAGAAGAGAAGAGAAGAGAAGAGAAGAGAAGAGAAGAGAAGAGAAGAGAAGAGAAGAGAAGAGAAGAGAAGAGAAGAGAAGAGAAGAGAAGAGAAGAGAAGAGAAGAGAAGAGAAATTACCCAGGTTGATAAAGACCTCTGAGATCATCGAGTCCAAGCTATCACCCAACACCATCTATTCAACTAAACCATGAGGAAGGTGAGTGGGTCATGAGACAACAAGTGAGGGTCTCCCAGGCTCTTCCATCCAAGCCATCATGCTGCCTACACTGTGATTTGGGAGAGTTCATCTCATCTTCCCTTGAGTACACCTACTGTTTGGGCCATAATTTTTCTGCTAGCCAAAACACTCTGTTATCTGAAGTCCTCTCTGCTGGGCATACTTTTGCAGCAATGCAAACTCATTTGAACTTCCCTTAAGCATCAGTTATTTATTCCTCTTCCTGCTTCCAATGCCCAGATGGGCAGAGGCCAGCAGGATGGCATTCACCAAGTCCAAGTGCCAGGTGCTGCACTTTGGTTGCAACAACCCCATGCAGAGCTACAGGCAGGGGTCAGAGTGGCTGGAGAGCTGCCAGGCAGAAAAGGTCCTGAGGGTACTGGTTAACAGTAGTCTGAACATGAGCCAGCAGTGTGCCCAGGTGGCCAAGAAGGCCAATGGCATCCTGGCCTGCATCAGGAGCAGTGTGGCCAGCAGGAGCAGGGAAGTCATTGTGCCCCTAGACTCAGCACTGTTAGGCCACACCTTGAGTCCTGTGTCCAGTTCTGGACTCCTCAGGTTAGGAAAGATGTTGAGTTGCTGGAAGATGTCCAGGAAGGCCAACAAGGCTGGGGAGGGGTTTGGAGCACAGCCCTGTGAGGAGAGGCTGAGGGAGCTGGGGTTGTTTAGCCTGGAGAAGAGGAGGCTCAGGGGTGACCTTCTTGCTGTCTCCAACTCCCTGAAGGGAGGCTGTAGCCAGGTGGGGGTTGGTCTCTTTTCCCAGGCAACCAGCACCAGAACAAGAGGACACAGTCTCAGCTGTGCCAGGGGAAGATTAGGCTGGATGTGAGGAAGAAATTCTTCCCAGAAAGGGAGATTGGCCATTGGAATGTGCTGCCCAGGGAGGTGGTGGAGTCACTGTCCCTGGAGGTGTTCAAGAGGGGATTGGACATAGCACTTGTTGCCATGGTTTAGTTCTTCCTGAGGTGTTGGGTGCTAGGTTGGACTTGATGATCTTTGAGGTCTTTTCCAACCTTATTGATTCTGTGATTCTGTGAATTAGCAGTTGCTTTTTTCCTTCCAGCTGAGTGTTATCCACGCTGGAGCTGGGTATTTTTTTTTTCAGAGGAAAGGAAAGTCTGAATTTCAATATTTCACAGCCTTTTGTACCTGCCTGCCTTCTATTCAGACAAGAACATTCACAATTTGAATGCCACAGAAAGGGCTGCAAATGAAAATGGAGCCAAGCCTTTCAAATCCATGGGGAAGGTGGTTTTGGCTACCTGGGTAAAAACCCAAAGTTATATAAGCTGAAACTGCAGAAGAAACTGACTAGAGGAAAACAGAATAAGAACTTGAAAATGATAGATAATGGTTGGAGAGGCTTGTTCAACATCTTTGTGGGTGCCATGGACAGTGGCATTGAGTGCACCCTCAGCAAGTTTGCTGATGACACCAAGCTGTGTGGGGCAGCAGACAGGCTGGAGGGAAGGGAGGCCATCCAGAGGGACCTGGACAGGCTGGAGAGGTGGGCACAAGCCAACCTCAGGAGGTTCAACAAGACCAAGGCAGGGTCCTGCAGCTGGGTCGAGGCAATCCCAGGCACAAATGCAGGCTGGGCAGGGACTGGCTGGAAAGTAGCCCTGAGGAGAGAGACTTGGGGGTGCTGGGGGAGGAGAAGCTCACCAGGAGCTCTCAGTGTGCACTTGCAGCCCACAAAGCCAATCAGATCCTGGGCTGCAGCAGGAGAAGTGTGGCCAGCAGGGCAAGGGAGGTGATTCTCCCCCTCTGCTCAGCTCTGCTGAGACCCCACCTGGAGTCCTGTGTCCAGTTCTGGAGCCCCTATTCCAAGAGGGATCTGGAGGTGCTGGAAGGTGTCCAGAGAAGGGCCAGGAGGATGAGCAGAGGGCTGGAGCACCTCTCCTGTGAGGCCAGACTGAAGGAGTTGGAGCTGTTCAGTCTGCAGAAGAGAAGGCTCCCAGGTGACCTCATTGTGGCCTTCCAGTATCTGAAGGGGGCTGCAAGAAGGCTGGGGAGGGACTTGTCAGGATCTCAGGTAGTGACATGACTAGGGGGAATGGAATGAAGCTGGAGGTGGGGAGATTGAGGCTGGAGGTGAGGAGGAAGTTCTTCCCCATGAGAGTGGTGAAGCCCTGGAATGGGTTGTCCAGGGAGGTGGTTGAGGCCCCAGCCCTGGAGGTGTTTAAGCCCAGGCTGGCTGAGGCTGCGACCAGGCTGATCTAGTGTGGGGTGTCCCTGCTCATGGCAGGGGGGTTGGAACTAGATGATCCTTGTGGTCCCTTCCAACCCAATCCTGACTGATACTTCTATGACTGGATGATCTTAGAGGTTTATTTTCCCAACCCAAACAATTTTATGGGTCGAACATTAAATATCTCTTCCTCCACGAATAATTGCTGAGGTTTCAAGCTAACGCTATTAGAGCCCTCAAAAGCCCTAAAATGAATAGGACATTTTATAACTCACCAATGGTGAGATTTCAAAGCCAGTGTAATCTGATTAAACACTCTGAATCCAGTTGGCTTCCTCCCATATCGCTCTGTATCAGCTGCAATCTTTTAATAGCGCGAGCCGTGAGGCACAACAAGAATGCAGCAGAGTGGCATACGGTTCCCTGAAACACAATTAAACTTTCATTAGTCAAATTATCCCTTAAGAATAATGATTTTGGCTGAAGATAATCATATTCTTTAGGGCTTTTTGTTTGCTATTTTTTTTGCATAAGCCTGTCCTAAAACAGACAGAATACAGAATTAACCAGGTTGGAAAAGATCTGTGAGATCATCGAGTCCAACCCATCACCCAACACCATCTAGTCAATTAAACCATGGCACCAAGTGCCTCATCCAGTCTCTTTTTAAACACTTCCAGTGGTGGTGACTCCACCACCTCCCTGGGCAGCACATTCCAATGGCAAATCTCTTTTGCTGGGAAGAATTTCTTCCTAACACCCAGCCTAAAGAACTTTCTCCTCACATCCAGCCTAAACCTCCCCTGGCACAGCTTGAGACTGTGTCCTCTTGTTCTGGTGCTGCTTGCCTGGGAGAAGAGACCAACCCCCACCTGGCTACAACCTCCCTTCAGAGAGTTGGAGACAGCAAGAAGGTCTGCCCTGAGCCTCCTCTTCTCCAGGCTAAGCAATCCCAGCTCCCTCAGCCTCTCCTCACAGGGCTGTGCTTCAAACCCCTCCCCAGCTTTGTTGCCCTTCTCTGGACACCTTCCAGCAACTCAACATCTTTCCTAAACTGAGGGGCCCAGAACTGGACACAGGACTCAAGGTGTGACCTAACCAGTGCTGAGTCCAGGGGCACAATAACTTCCCTGCTCCTGCTGGACACACTATTTCTGATACAGATTGAGTGGCTTAATCAACAACAGAACAAAAACTGAGTCTGGCTTGCCTCCTCTTTTTTTTGATAGAAACCAGTGCCACTCAAAGGGAACAAGTGCTCCTATCTGCTTCTCTGCTGGAGCCTCTGACGTGAGAGAACTGTTTTCATAGCTAAGGCATGATCTCCACACATCACCAAGATAATAACCAGAAGGCTCAGACAGGGGAAAACACACGCTTGTCAAAACCCAGTGTTTGGCACAGGCAAAACCAGACCTTGCTCTGAATACGCCAGCCCAGGAGCAGTGTTTCCCCTACAGGATTTAGCTCCTGTTGCACACACTTCAGAAGGGGCAGTGCTCAGTGCACTCTGCCGTGAGGCAAAGCTCTGAGGGGAGTTCAGCTCCAGTGAACACTCCTCTTCTCCTATGGCTGCACTAGATCCCAAGAAGAGGAGAGGGAGAGAGAGAGGGAGAGGGAGAGGGAGAGGGAGAGGGAGAGGGAGAGGGAGAGGGAGAGGGAGAGGGAGAGGGAGAGGGAGAGGAGAGGAGAGGAGAGAGGAGAGGAGAGGGAGGAGAGGAGAGGAGAGGAGAGGAGAGGAGAGGAGAGGAGAGGAGAGAGAGAAGAGAAGAGAAGAGAAGAGAAGAGAAGAGAAGAGAAGAAGAGAAGAGAAGAGAAGAGAAGAGAAGAGAAGAGAAGAGAAGAGAAGAGAAGAGAAGAGAAGAGAAGAGAAGAGAAGAGAAGAGAAGAGAAGAGAAGAGAAGAGAAGAGAAGAGAAGAGAAGAGAAGAGAAGAGAAGAGAATTAAGCAGGTTGGAAAAGACCTTCAAGATCATCAAGTCCAACCCACCACCCAACACATAGTTTCATAGTTTCATAGTTTCATTCAGGGTTGGAAGGGACCACAAGGATCATCTAGTTCCAACCCCCCTGCCCTGGGCAGGGAAACCCCACACTAGATCAGGCTGGACAGAGCCTCATCCAGCCTGCTCTTAAACACCCCCAGGGACGGGGCCTCGACCACCTCCCTGGACAACCCATTCCAGGGTCTCACCACTCTCATGGTGAAGAACCTCCTCCTCACATCTAGCCTGAATCTCCCCACCTCCAGCTTCATTCCATTCCCCCTAGTCCTATCACTACTTGACATCCTGAGCAGTCCCTCCCCAGCCTTCCTGTAGGCCCCCTTCAGATACTGGAAGGCCACAATTAGGTCACCTCGGAGCCTTCTCTTCTGCAGACTGAACAGCCCCAACTCCTTCAGTCTGCTCTCATAGGAGAGGTGCTCCAGCCCTCTGATCATCCTTGTGGCCCTTCTCTGGACACGTTCCAGCACCTCCACATCCCTCTTGTAATAGGGGGCTCCAGAACTGGAGGCAGTACTCCAGGTGGGGTCTCACCAGGGCTGAGTAGAGGGGAGGATCACCTCCTCGACCTGCTAGCCACACTTCTCCTGATGCAGCCCAGGATCTGATTGGCCTTGCGGGCTGCAAGTGCACATTGAGAGCTCATGTTGAGCTTTTTGTCCACCAGCACCCCCAAGTCTCTCTCCTCAGGGCTACTTTCCAGCCAGTCACTGCCCAGCCTGTATTTGTGCCCGGGATTGCCTCGACCCAGATGCAGGACCCTGCACTTGCTCTTATTGAACTTCATGAGGTTGGCTTGTGCCCACCTCTCCAGCCTGTCAAGGTCCCTCTGGATGGCCTCCCTTCCCTCCAGTGTGTCTGCTGCACCACACAGCTTGGTGTCATCAGCAAACTTGCTGAGGGTGCACTCAATGCCACTGTCCATGGCACCCACAAAGATGTTGAACAAGACAGGTCCCAGGACTGATCCCTGAGGGACTCCGCTTGTCACTGGCCTCCACTGGGCCATGGAGCCATTGACAGCCACTCTTTGGGTGCGGCCATCAAGCCAGTTCCTTATCCATCTAGTGGTCCACCCATCAAACCCATGTGTCACCAGTTTGGAGACCAGGATGTGGTGCGGGACAGTGTCAAAGGCTTTGCTCAGGTCTAGGTAAATGACATCAGTTGCTCGCCCCTCATCTATTAATGTTGTCACCTGCTCATAGAAGGCCACCAGGTTGGTCAGGCAGGATTTGCCCTTGGCAAAGCCATGCTGCCTGTTCCCAATTACCTCTTCACTATTCTTTTGAGCAAGTAGTGACTCCAGGAGGATCTGCTCCATGATCTTTCCAGGCACAGAGGTGAGACTGACTGGCCTGTAGTTCCCTGGTTCCTCCTTCTTACCCTTTTTGAAGATGGGGGCAATGTTTCCCCTTTTCCAGTCCGTGGGGACTTCCCCAGATTGCCATGACTTTTGAAATATAATAGAGAGGGGTTTAGCAACCTCATCTGCCACTTCTCTTAGTACCCGTGGGTGTATCCCGTCGGGTCCCATGGACTTGAACACTTTCAGGTTCTTCAGATGATCACGAACCTGATCTGCACTTACAATGGGCAGTTCTTCCTCCCGTCCCTGGCTTTGACTTCCATAACATCAGGAGTGTGGCTAGAGGCCCTTGCAGTGAAGACTGAGGTAAAGAAGTTATTAAGTACCTCAGCCTTTTCCTCATCCCTTGTGACCATGTCACCATTTTCCTTTCTGAGGGGGCCCACACCTTCCCTAGTCTTCTTCTTCCCATTAATATACCTGTAAAAGTTCTTAGTGTTCCCTCTAATCTCCCTGGCTAGATTCAATTCAAACTCTGCTTTGGCTTTCCTAACCAGGACTCTTGCTGCTCGGGCAGCTTCCTTATATTCCCCCTGTTCTACCTGTCCTTCTCTCCACTTCCTGTAGAGTTTCCTTTTAAGTAATAGTGTGTCCAGTAGCTCCTTGCCCATCCAGGCAGGCCTCCTAGCATTCTTACCTGCTTTTCTCTTTGTTGGTACACAGAGCTCCTGGACACAGAGGAGGTGGTCCTTGAATATTGACCAGCTATCCTGGGTCCCTCTTCCTCCAGGGCTTTGTCCCACGACACTTTGGCTAGCAGATCCCTGAAGCGATCAAAATCTGCACGCCTAAAGTCTAGGGTCGTGAGCTTGGAATACTTCCTCCTGATTGCCCTGAGGATGTTAAATTCAATTGCTTCATGGTCACTGCAGCCAAGGCCATCTCTGAGCCTCACATTGCTTACCAGCCCTTCCCTGTTGGTGAGAACAAGGTCCAGCATAGCACCATTTCTTGTTGGTTCCTCTACCATTTGGAGGAGGAAGTTGTCTTCTATGCAGTCCAGGAACATCCTGGATTGCTGGTGCCTTGCTGTGTTGTCCCTCCAGCAGATGTCCGGGTGGTTGAAATCACCCATGAGGACCAGGGCTTGTGACCTGGAAGCCGCTTCTATTTGCCTATGGAGGGCCTCATCTGCTTGGATCTGCTGGTCAGGTGGCCTGTAGGAGACCCCCACAGTAATATCTCCTTCCCCTGTCCTGCCTTTAATTTTAACCCATACGCTCTCAACTAGCTCATCATCCCTCCCCAGTTGGAGCTCCACTGATTCCAACTGGCTACTGACATAGAGGGCAACACCTCCTCCTCTCCTTCCCTGCCTATCCTTCCTAAAGAGTTTATATCCATCTATGCCTACATTCCAGTCATGGGATTCATCCCACCAAGTTTCAGTAACTGCCACTATGTCGTGGCATCCCAGCAGCACAGTGGCCCTTAACTCATCCTGTTTGTTGCCCAAGCTGCGCGCATTGGCATAGAAGCACTCCAGCTGGGCTGGCCCTGTCCTCCTCTTGTGCCAATTCCCCTCGGTTTCCACAGAATGTCCTGGTGGATCATTCGTGGCTTGCCTCAGGGCAGCAAGTTGAGAGCCCTTACCATCTCTCCTTCTCTCTACTGCTGGTGAGCTGCCCCTCTGTTTGTCACCAGCCAGCAGGAGACTATAAACCCCTTCCCCCTTCAAATCTAGTTTAAAGCCCTATCAATGAGCCCTGCCAATTCCTGCCCCAGTATTCTTATCCCACTCTGGGACAAGTGTGTCCCATGAGTTGTTTTCAGCTCAGGTGCCTTGAAAACCAATCCATGATTGTGGAACCCAAAGCCCTGTCGATGGCACCAGCCCCTGAGCCATGAATTGATCTGTCGGCCCTTCCTCAGTGTGTCCTCATCCATTGCTGACGTTAGAGGGATGGCTGAGAACACGACTTGAGCCCCTGATCCCTTTAGCATTTGCCCTAAAGTTCTGAAGTCTTTTTTAATAGATTGTGAGCCTCTCATTGTTACATCATCACTGCCCACCTGAAAGACCAGCAGTGGGTAGTAGTCTGAAGGACTCACGAGGTTGGGAATTCTATCTACAACGTCTTTTACTTGGGCACCAGGGAGGCAGCTGACCGCTCTATGAAATTGGTCTGGTCTGCATATTGGGCCCTCTGTTCCCCTCAGTAGGGAGTCTCCTATGACGATGACCCTGCGAGGTTTCTTTTCTGGGTAAGTTTTGACGGCTGGCCTGAGGCAACCTGTCATTGGTACAGCTTCTGACCTTCTTGAGTCCTCAGCCTCACCAATGACCTGTTCCTCCTGCAGAGCCTCATACCTGTTCTGTAACTGCACTGGAGGCAGCGTGCTGCTCACAGGAGCAGACTTCCTGTGTTTGCACTTCTTCCGTCGGGCAGAGACCTGTTCCCATTGGCCCTGCTCATGTGGGTTACTACAGGGAGGTTGAGAATCTTGCTTCTGGGGAGGTATCAAACTCCCTGTTCCCCTAAGTGTTACCCCCTGTTCTGGTTTAGAAGAGATTACGTTATGGGAATCGTCAATTTTCTGCTCACCATCTCTTCTAGCTCTTAGCCTTTCCACCTCCCTCGACACCATCTAATCAACTAAACCATGGCACCAAGGACCCCATCCTGTCTTGTCTTAAACACTTCCACTGACGGTGACTCCACCACCTCCCTGGGCAGCACATTCCAATGGCAGATCTCTCTTTCTGGGAAGAATTTCTTCCTAACATCCAGCCTAAACCCCCCCAGCACAGCTTGAGACTGTGTCCTCTTGTTCTGTCACAGGTTGCCTGGGAGAAGAGACCAACCCCCACCTGGCTACAACCTCCCTTCAGGGAGTTGTAGACAGCAAGAAGGTCTCCCCTGAGCCTCCTCTTCTCCAGGCTAAGCAACCCACAGCTCCCTCAGCCTCTCCTCACAGGGCTGTGCTCCAGACCCCTCCCCAGCTTTGTTGCCCTTCTCTGGACACCTTCCAGCTACATTGCATTCCATATTTCTGGTTTTAGTCTGCTTGCAAATATAGCTTCATTTGCTTTCCAACTGAGCTGGTCTGGCAGTTTTATTTTGGGGGGTAATTTCAACCCACCACAGTGGTTCAGGTAGTTTTGGCAGCAGCTGAATGCATCAGTAGTAGCTGCAGTGGCACAGGCCCCTTTCATGGTATTGTTGCAGTAATACTCAGTGGAAAAAAACATGTAGGACTAAACACATCATGTCATGGAAGAAAAATGAAAAAGCAGGAGCAGCTAGGTGTTGCAGGGGAAAAGACCAGGAAGTAAAAGCAAAACGCCCCAGGGGTACTTGTGAAATACAGCAGGACCCACTGCCTGCACCCTGCCAGCTTCCTGCTCACATCCTCCCACAAGCAGGAAAGGCTGAGGGTGATAGAGAAGTGGTGGAGAAGGGGATTGAGTCACTGGACAACAAGACAAGGTCTCACAGGCCTTCACCTTCCCTCCATGCCACCAAGCTGCCTACATTATAATTTGGGAGAGTTTATCCTATGTTTATTCTATGAGCAGATGACAAAATTAATAGCTGAGGGGCGAGCAACTGATGTCATCTACCTGGAGCTGAGCAAAGCCTTCAACACTGTCCTGCACCACATCCTGGTCTCCAAGCTGGTGACACATGGGTTTCATGGGTGACCACTAGATGGATAAGGAACTGGCTGGATGGCTGCACCCAAAGAGTGGCTGTCAATGGCTCCATGTCCCAGGGGAGGCCAGGGACAAGCAGAGTCTCTCAGGGATCAGTCCTGGGACCAGGCTTGGTCAACATCTTTGTGGGTGCCATGGACAGTGACATTGAGTGCACCCTCAGCAAGTTTGCTGATGACACCAAGCTGTGTGGTGCAGCAGACAGGCTGGAGGGAAGGGAGGCCATCCAGAGGGACCTTGACAGGCTGGAGAGGTGGGCACAAGCCAACCTCATGAAGTTCAGTAAGAGCAAGTGCAGGGTCCTGCATCTGGGTCGAGGCAATCCCAGGTACAAATGCAGGCTGGGCAGGGACTGGATGGAAAGCAGCCCTGAGGAGAGAGACTTGGGGGTGCTGGGGGAGGAGAAGCTCAACAGGAGCTCTCAGTGTGCACTTGCAGCCTGCAAAGCCAATCAGATCCTGGGCTGTATCAGGAGAAGTGTGGCCAGCAGGTCGAGGGAGGTGATTCTCCCCCTCTGCTCAGCTCTGGGGAGACCCCACCTGGAGTACTGCCTCCAGTTCTGGAGCCCCTGTTCCAAGAGGGATCTGGAGGTGCTGGAAGGTGTCCAGAGAAGGGCCACGAGGATGAGCAGAGGGCTGGAGCACCTCTCCTGTGAGGACAGACTGAAGGAGTTGGGGCTGTTCAGTCTGCAGAAGAGAAGGCTCCCAGGTGACCTCATTGTGGCCTTCCAGTATCTGAAGGGGGCTACAGGAAGGCTGGGGAGGGACTGCTCAGGATCTCAGGGAGTGCTAGGACTACGGGGAATGGAATGAAGCTGGAGGTGGGGAGATTCAGGCTGGAGGTGAGGAGGAAGTTCTTCCCCATGAGAGTGGTGAAGCCCTGGAATGGGTTGTCCAGGGAGGTGGTCGAGGCCCCGTCCCTGGAGGTGTTTAAGCCCAGGCTGGCTGAGGCTCTGGGCAGCCTGATGTAGTGTGAGGTGTCCCTGCCCATGGCAGGGGAGTTGGAACTAGATGATCCTTGTGGTCCCTTCCAACCCTGAATGATTCTATGATACTCTGATACTATCTCATCTTCCCTTGAATACATCTACTGTTTGAGCTGTAATTATCTTGCTAGGCAACTAGTCTGTTATCTGACATCCTCTCAGGTGGACATTTTTCTGCAGTAATGTGAATTCAGCTGGGCTGAAGGGCAGCCAGGAGATTCCATCTGGCTCACACACCTAAAAGCATGCATGGATTTACAGTAATTGTTCAGACAGCTAGGGTTTCTTCTCTCTCAAGGCCTAGAACTGCCCCCCTTCCTTTGTGGACAACTGTAATCATGCAAGATAGGATAGGATAGGATAGGATAGGATAGGATAGGATAGGATAGGATAGGATAGGATAGGATAGGATAGGATAGGATAGAATGGGATGGGATGGGATGGGATGGGATGGGATGGGATGGGATAGAATCAAAATAACCAGGTTGGAAAAGACCTCAGAGATCATCGAGTCCAACCTATCACTCAACACCATCTAATCAACTAAATCAAGTGCCTCATCCACAGAATTACCAAGGTTGGAAGAGACCTCAAAGATCATCAAGTCCAACCTGTCACCACAGACCTCATGACTAAACCGTGGCACCAACTGCCACATCCAATCCCCTCTTGGACACCTCCAGGGATGGCGACTCCACCACCTCCCTGGGCAGCACATTCCAAAGGACAATCTCTCTTTCTGGGAAGACCTTTTTCCTAGCATCCAGCCTAAACCTCCCCTGGTGCAGCTTGAGACTGTGTCCTCTTGTTCTGGTGCTGGTTGCCTGGGAGAAGAGACCAACCTCCACCTGGCTACAACCTTCCTTCAGCGAGTTGTAGACAGCAAGAAGGTCTCCCCTGAGCCTCCTCTTCTCCAGGCTAAGCAACCCCATCTAGGCAGTTGAGCAAAAGCCTGAGCCTGTATGCAGAACCACAGGACTGGACACCCAAACTCTCACTAGACTGAACCAAAAGTTTCAGTTTCTGCCTAACCCCCACATCACCCAACCTGCCCCTGTTTGACTTCCAAGAAGCACAATGAAGGGCAACAAGACTGGTGAGAGGCCTTGAACACAAGCCCTGTGAGGAGAGGCTGAGGGAGATGGGATTGTTTAGCCTGGAGAAGAGGAGGCTCAGGGGAGACATTATTGCTGTCTACAACTACCTGAATCGAGGTTGTAGCCAGGTGGGGGTTGGTCTCTTCTCCCAGGCAACCAGCACCAGAACAAGAGGACACAGTCTCAAGCTGTGCCAGGGGAGGTTTAGGCTGGAGGTGAGGAGAAAGTTCTTCCCAGAAAGAGAGATTGGCCGTTGGAATGTGCTGCCCAGGGAGGTGGTGGAGTCACCATCACTGGAGGTGTTCAAGAGGGGATTGGATGTGGCACTTGGTGCCATGGTCTAGTCATGAGGTCTGTGGTGACAGGTTGGACTGGATGATCTTTGAGGTCTCTTCCACCCTTGGTGATTCTGTGATTCTCTGATGTCCTCTTCTGGCATGTGATCCCAAGGAACCCTGCAATCAGGGGTTAGTTGTGCCTGAGGGGAAGGTGAATTTTACTGTGCTACCAGCTTCCAGAGCTGCTCATCCATTTCCTATTGAACTATGCTACCTGCAAAACAATCATGGCACGTTTCCACATGGGTAGCAAAGATAATTGCTTTAATTAAACATCAAAGATCCCATTATTTTGCAATGCAGAGCAAATTCCAAATATCTGGAAGCTAAAGCATATCTTTGCCCCTGATACTCTTGGCAGAGGTTCAGTTGGCTCCATAGACCTCAGGAGTTCAGGATTAACTCACATGACTCAATTTCACTTCCACTGAGCCCTCTCGGAACAAGTCACACACTGTTCTGTAGATGCTGGGGGGGAAATAAGGAGATTAATAACAGCCCTCATGCATCACACTGATCTAACTGTACTGAGTTATGTCAGATCCATCTAAATGGACTAGGGGGACTAGGGGGAATGAATGAAGCTGGAAGTGGGGAGATTCAAGCTGGAGGGGAGGAGGAAGTTCTTCCCCATGAGAGTGGTGAAGCCCTGGAATGGGTTGTCCAGGGAGGTGGTTGAGGCCCCGTCCCTGGAGGTGTTTAAGCCCAGGCTGGATGAGGCTCTGGCCAGCCTGGTGTAGTGTGGGGTGTCCCTGCCCATGGCAGGGGGGTTGGAACTAGATGATCCTTGTGGTCCCTTCCTTTAATTTGGGTGTTTATTAACATTCTCACTTCTGCCCGTGCAGGCAGCTGGCAGGAGATGCTGAGGCTGCTGGGGGTCACATACGATCCCCAGACTGGGACTGTGATACACTCCAGATGATGCCTGGCAGTCCCCTGGTGAATCCAGCATCCTAGTGAAGGTTTTTACCCCCTCTGTTTATAAGGCTGCAGAGAGGTTGGAAAGAGGTGGGAGCTCAGGAGCAAATGGTCCTAGTGAGACCCCACCTGGAGTACTTCTGGAGCTCCTACTTCAAGAGGGATGTGGAGGTGCTGGAAGGTGTCCAGAGAAGGGCCAGGAGGATGAGCAGAGGACTGGAGCATCTCTCCTATGAGGACAGACTGAAGGAGTTGGGGCTGTTCAGTCTGCAGAAGAGAAGGCTCCCAGCTGACCTCATTGTGGCCTTCCAGTATCTGAAGGGGGCTACAGGAAGGCTGGGGAGGGACTTCTCAGGATCTCAGGTTGTGATAGGACTAGGGGGAATGGACTGAAGCTGGAGGTGGGGAGATTCAGGCTGGAGGTGAGGAGGAAGTTCTTCCCCAGGAGAGTGGTGAAGCCCTGGAATGGGTTGTCCAGGGAGGTGGTTGGGGCACCATCCCTGGAGGTGTTTAAGCCCAGGCTGGATGAGGCTGTGGCCAGGCTGATGTAGTGTGGGGTGTCCCTGCCCATGGCAGGGGGGTTGGAACTGGATGATCCTTGTGGTCCCTTCCAGCCCTGACTGGTACTATGATACTATGCTTTGGGATCCCTGTTGTCACTGTGCTTCTGTCCCTCTGTCCACACTCACCGCTTCTCATTTGAACTTTCCATCACTTTTGCAATCCGTTTGTCTGAGTCATTTATGTTGCCCGTGGTGGGGAGGGGGGGAGGTCTGCCTCAACCCATCACAAGAGCTCAGGAGGAAATGAAGGGTTGAGTGTGATTGTTTCCTTCTAGGAAATTGGCTGGTGAAAGATTTCCAAGAACAGCCTCAAACCAGGCTGTGCTCTGCGTTCAGCAGTGCTGCCAGGGAATTTACACACCTGCCTCCTAACTGCTGCTCCCTTTGTTGAACAGAACTGACAAACCCAAGTCATTTGCTATTATTGTCCTCTTTTTCCTTTTACCTTATTTTTTTTCCTTAGCTGCAAAGTGCTTGACACCCTTTTGAAAAGAAACAGCAGATTCCCTCCCCTC
The DNA here is from genome assembly GCA_011125475.1 of Melanerpes aurifrons. NCBI lineage: Eukaryota > Metazoa > Chordata > Aves > Piciformes > Picidae > Melanerpes > Melanerpes aurifrons. The sequence goes on from WWNC01000022.1 coordinate 16,139,000, forward strand.
TCTGGGATTCAGCACAGGCTGCAGCCTTCAAAGTGGAAGCCATAACAGCTTTCCTTTGAGTCACTGTGGCATCAGGCAGTGCAATGCATTATTAAAATCCAATTTAAACACCCTCCTCTCAGGGGCCAGGTGGCCAAACTATGTGTGCAGTCCTGGCATGGAGCTTGGATGGGCTTGCCACGTGATTCTGTCACTGTCACCTCTACCTAAGTACACATTTCTAATGTCTGCTTGGGGTTTAAGTAATTAGATAGAGAATACAGAATGAACCAGGTCAGGAAAATTTGAAGGGAAGGGAAGGGAAGGGAAGGTTTGGGAAGGGAAGGGAAGGTTTGGGAAGGGAAGGGAAGGGAAGGTTTGGGAAGGGAAGAGAAAGGGAAGGTTTGGGAAGGTTTGGGAAGGTTTGGGAAGGGAAGGGGAGAGGAGAGGAGAGGAGGGAGGAGAGGGAGGAGGGAAGGGAGGGAGGAGAGGAGGGAGGGAGGAGGAGAGGAGAGGAGAGGAGAGGAGAGAGGAGAGGAGAGGAGGGGAGGGGAGGGAGAGGAGGAGAGGAGAGGAGAGGAGAGGAGAGGAGAGGAGAGGAGAGGAGAGGAGAGGAGAGGAGAGAGGAGAGGAGAGGGAGAGGAGAGGAGAGGAGAGGAGAGGAGAGGAGAGGAGAGGAGAGGAGAGGAGAGGAGAGGAGAGGAGAGAGGAGAGGAGAGGAGAGGAGGAGGGAGAGAGGAGAGGAGAGGAGAGGAGAGGAGAGAGGAGAGGAGAGAGAGGAGAGAGAGAGAGGAGAGGAGGGAATGGAATGGAATAGAATTAACCAGGCTGAAAGAGACCTTTGAGGTCATCGAGTCCAACCTATCACCCAACACCATCTGATCAACTAAACCATGGCACCAAGCAGCCCATCCACTCTCTTCCTAAACACCTCCAGGGATGGTGACTCCACCACCTCCCTGGGCAGCACATTCTTGGAAGCTTGGTGGTCATTTCAGCTCTAGTTCATCTAAGTGCTGGATAGGTCTTCATCACAATGCACAAACATTCCCAAGGCTGTAGAGATTCTGCTTAATTTTTGCAGAACTGAGGTCATCTTTAATCCAAGTTGCTCCTTGGAGCACAGCCCTGTGAGGAGAGGCTGAGGGAGCTGGGGTTGCTTAGCCTGGGGAAGAGGAGACTCAGGGGTGACCTTCTTGCTCTCTGCAACTCCGTGAAGCGAGGTTGTAGCCAGGTGGGGGTTGGTCTCTTCTCCCAGGCAACCAGCACCAGAACAAGAGGACACAGTCTCAAGCTGCACCAGGGGAGGTTTAGGCTGGATGTTAGCAAGGAGTCCTTAATAGAAAGAGAGATTGGCCATTGGAATGTGCTGCCCAGGGAGGTGGTGGAGTCACCACCACTGGAGGTGTTTAGGAAGAGGCTGAATGGGGTGCTTGGTGCCATGGTTTAGTTGATTAGATGGTGTTGGGTGATAGGTTGGACTCAATCTTGAAGGTTTTTTCCAGCCTCAAAGGTCTCTTTCAAACTGGTCTATTCTATTCTATTCTATTCTATTCTATTCTATTCTATTCTATTCTATTCTATTCTATTCCATTCCGTTCTGTTCTATTCTATTCTATTCTATTCTACGTGGTGGGAATATAACAGGGCTGGACTTTAATATGTCTCCTGTTCCACTGCCCTCATTGCCAAGCCATGAGAAAACAAACAGAGAAGCAACACAGAAAAAGAGACTATGTTTCTAAGGCCTGACCAGATTTTGCAGCTCAAGACCAAACATGAGGTTGGGAGCAGCTTGTTAGACAAGCTGCTAAGCCTCCCCTGGTGCAGCTTGAGACTGTGTCCTCTTGTTCTGGTGCCAGAGAGTGTTGTGGAGTTGGGGGCAGGTGGCAAACTGGGATGCAATTCCCAGCAGGGCTTCCTGGAAGAGGCCAACTAACACACAGCAGAGAGGGTATTTATCCTCTCCTCCTCCTCCTCCTCCTCCTCCTCCTTCTCCACCACCACCTCCTCCTCCTCCTCCTCCCTCTCCCTGCAGGCCCCATAGTAAGTTAAACAAGGCATCAGAAGTTTCTATTTTAGGAGCGACAAGGGAGGCTGGCAACTACAAAATGGAAAGGAGAGGAGGGCAAAAGTTCTCTGGTAAAATTAGCAACACATTTCCCTCCCCTGTCTTGTAGAGAGCATGCCCCCTTCCAGCCAGCCAGGATCTACACAGCATAAATTACTCCTGTCTAAATTCGAGCCTGTGCTGGTGTTTCTGCCAAGTGTTTACTCTCAAATGCCATATTTATTCAGGCACAGATGACACTGGGTGGCACATGTCACAGCAGTGTGTGTCCTTGAAGAACATGCACTGTGAAATTGCACTCATGTTCACCAGGGTGGGCTGCTCAGCACTGGTGAGGCCACACCTTGAGTCCTGTGTCCAGTTCTGGGCCCCTCAGTTTAGGAAAGAGGTTGAGTTGCTGGAAGGTGTCCAGAGAAGGGCAACAAAGCTGGGGAGGGGTCTGGAGCACAGCCCTGTGAGGAGAGGCTGAGGGAGCTGGGGTTGCTTTAGCCTGGAGAAGAGGAGGCTCAGGGGAGACCTTCTTGCTGTCTACAGCTACCTGAAGGGTGGTTGTAGCCAGGTGGGACTTGGTCTATTCTATTCTATTCTATTCCATTCCATTCCATTCCATTCCATTCCATTCCATTCCATTCCAGTTTTGCACATTTTGGAGAATTTCATACAATCACAGAATCAATAAGGTTGGAGAAGACCTCAGAGATCATCAAGTCCAACCTGTCACCCAACACCTCATGACTAACAAAACCATGGCACCAAGTGCCACATCCAATCCTCTCTTGAACACCTCCAGGGACAGTGACTCCACCACCTCCCTGGGCAGCACATTCCAATGGCCAGTAAATCTTTCTGTGCCAACATGTTGGGGATGTGCTTCCTGGCAAATGCCATAGGCAGGTGGAAAAGTCTCTTTATTTAGAATAGAATAAACCAAACCAGGTTGGAGAGACCTTCAAGATCATCAGGTCCAACCTATCATCCAACATCACCTAATCAACTAACCCATGGCACCAAGCACCCCATCAAGTCTCCTCCTGAACACCTCCAGAGATGGTGACTCCACCGCCTCCTCAGGCAGCACATTCCAATGGGTAATCACTCTCTCCATATAGAACTTCTTCCTAACATCCAGCCTGAACCTCCCCTGGTGCAGCCTGAGACTGTGTCCTCTTGTTCTGGTGCTGGTTGCCTGGGAGAAGAGACCAACCTCTGCCTGTCTACAACCTCCCTTCAGGGAGTTGGAGAGAGTGATAAGGTCACCCCTGCGTCTCCTCTTCTCCAGGCTGAGCAACTCCAGCTCCCTCAGTCTCTCTTCACAGGGCTGTGTTCCAAACCCCTCACCAACTTTGTTGCCCTTCTCTGGACTCCTTCCAGCAAGTCAACATCCTTCCTAAACTGAGGAGCCCAGAACTGGACACAGGACTCAAGGTGTGGCCTAACCAGTGCAGAGTACAGGGGCACAATGACTTCCCTGCTCCTGCTGCCCACACTGTTGCTGATGCAGACCAGGATACCATTGGCCTTCTTGACCACCTGGACACACTGCAGGCTCATGTTCAGCCTACTATCAACCAGTACCCCCAGGTCCCTCTCTGCCCGGCTGCTCTCCAGCCACTCTGACCCCAGCCTGTAGCACTGCATGGGGTTGCTGTGGCCAATGTGCAGAACCTGGCACTTGGATGTGTTCAATCTCATGTTGGATTCTTTCCCTCCAAACACCGAGGTCTCCATTCTGCTGGGCTTAGGTGCATGCTTGTGAAATGACTTTTACCACTCCAATCTCTTTCCAGAACATCCTCTCTGCTTAGTTTCTGGTTACAGAGTCCAGGGAGAAACAAACCAAGCCAGAAGGGTGACTCAGTCCTCTGCCTGCTCACTCTGAACTTGGAAGCTGATAGAACCAAGTGGTGGCTATGCATGGCAGGTTGTGACTTTGTGCAACACTTGTAAAGGGCCTGTGAAGCTTGGGAGAGAGGACAGGGAGGGCTTGCTCTGTGAATAACTCCTCCCTCTTATTGGAACAGGCCAGGCAGTAAAATAAGGCTAAATGAAAAATTACAGGGTGAATCTGGCCTCATAATCACACACAGATAATTGGTTGCCTGAACAGAGTTGAGTGAGTATAAACAAGCCTTCAATGTGCCTCATTAATTGGTGCTATTTCTCTAGCAAGCCCCATGTAAATATGAAGTGGTTTTTGCTCTGCAATTTGTGATATAGTTTGCTATTAAATGCATTCAGCTTAATTGTGCCAATGCATCTCATTTGGGAAGCTTTCACAGCCACCATGTAAAAATAGCAGAGGATGAGAGGCACCAATTCCCCAGCACAGATGTCCTCCTCCATTTGCTGCATGCTGTTGGAGCAGACAGGTGTGCTGGGTGAACCTCATCTGGGAGGAACAGTAATGCTGATGGCAGTGAGAGGCATACAGGGACAATTGGCTTTCCTCTATAGGTAACACCACACAGGACAGGATGTCACAGGTGTTGACTGCCCAGTCAGTCAGGAGGTCCTGTCTGACCTTCAACCAACTTTGGATTTCATAGAATCATGGACTAATAGCATCAATAAGGTTGGAAAAGACCTTTGGGATCATCAAGTCCAACCTAGCACCCAACACATCATGAGTAACTAAACCATGGCTTCAAGTGCCACATCCAATCCCCGCTTCAACACCTCCAGTGATGGTGACTCCACCACCTCCCTGGGCAGCACATTCCAATGGCCAGTTACTCTTTCTGTGAAAAACTTTCTCCTCACCTCCAGCCTAAACCTCCCCTGGCACAGCTTGAGACTGTGTCCTCTTGTTCTGGTGCTGCTTGCCTGCCTGGGAGAAGAGACCAACCCCCTCCTGGCTGCAACCTCCCTTCAGCTAGGTGTAGACAGCAAGGAGGTCTCCCCTGAGCCTCCTCTTCTCCAGGCTAAGCAACCTCAGCTCCCTCAGCCTCTCCTCACAGGGCTGTGCTCCAAACCCCTCCCCAGCTTTTTTGCCCTTCTCTGGACACCTTCCAGCAACTCAACATCTTTCCTAATTGGAAACAAAGCCTCTACTTTAAATGTATGGTTGACAGGTTGGACTTGATGACCTTTGAGGTCTCTTCCAACCTTGGTGATTCTGTGATTCTAATCTTCATGCTTTAGACTGGACAGAAACCTGTGTGAGTGTAAAGGCCAAACTGATTGTGAATTGAATGAGCTTGCCCAGCCCACTGATCTTTGTTTTGATGACTGGATATGGCTGCTTCACCCTGAGCCATAGAATTCTTCTACTTGGCACAGCCAAATTAGACCTGCACAGTCTATGACTGATTTGGTTTGTTGATCAGGCTGCATGGAGCTCTGCTTTCAGCAATCTGAATGGGGCCACAAAGGGATATTTACAGAATTCCAGTCTCTGTGCTGGCAGCTGTCACATGCCCAAAAGGGGGAAGAGGAATGTGCATTTGGAAGGATGAGAATAGCTGCCAAATAGTTATTCAACAACTCTTTTATGCCCTTATGGCAATTGCTAGTGGTGTGTGATGAACAGGAGCCAGCAGTGTGCACAGGCAGCCAAGAAGGCCAATGGCATCCTGGCCTGCATCAGGAACAGTGTGGGCAGCAGGAGCTAGGAAGTCATTGTGCCCCTGGACTCAGCACTGCTTAGGCCACACCTTGAGTCCTGTGTCCAGTTCTGGGCCCCTCAGTTTAGGAAAGATGTTGAGTTGCTGGAAGGTGTCCAGAGAAGGGCAATGAAGTTGGTGAGGGGCTTGGAGCACAGCCTTATGAGGAGAGGCTGAGGGAGCTGGGGTTGCTTAGCTTACAGAAGAGGAGGCTCAGGGGAGACCTTATTGCTGTCTACAACTGCCTGAAAGGAGGTTGTAGCCAGGTGGGGGTTGGTCTCTTCTCCCAGGCAACCAGCACCAGAACAAGAAGACACAGTCTCAAGCTGCACCAGGGGCGGTTTAGGCTGGCTGTTAGGAAGAAGTTCTTCATAGAAAGAGAGATTGGCCACTGGAATGTGCTGCCCAGGGAGGTGGTGGAGTCACCACTACTGGAAGTGTTTAAAAAGAGACTGGCTGGGGTGCTTGGTGCCATGGTTTAGTTGATTAGATGGTGTTGGGTGATAAGCTGGACTCGATGATCTCAAAGGCCTTTTCCAATCTCGTTAATTGCTGTGAGGAGCATGTCTGCAGCAGCTTCTTGATGTCAAGGAACCTGTTATAGATGATAAAGTTGAAACTTTGCTCACTGCAGCAGGGAGATTTCATTCATGGGAAAAACAGCTGTGCAGGGCTATCTGAGGCAGAACATGCCCAGAGGTCTTGTCTGTATGAGACAAAGACGTACATGGTTTGGTGATGATGTGAGCTTGGTGACATTTGGCAGTGGAGAGCATCCTCTGTCTGTAGGTCCAGCTTTGCTGTGGTGGGACAGACCAGTAGTCCCCTTACCAGGACTTTCTGACTTCTCTCTCAGCACCCATGAATAGCATAGCATAGCACAGCACAGAATAAAATAAGCCAGGTTGGAAGAGACCTTTGAGATCATTGAGTCCAACCTATCACCCAACACCATCTCATCAACTAAACCATAGCACCAAGTGCCTCATCCTGTCTCTTCCTAAACACCTCCAGTGGTGGTGACTCCACCACCTCCCTGGGCAGCACATTCCAATGACCAATCACTCTTTCAGGGAAGAACTTCTTCCTAACATCCAGCCTAAACCATCACTGGAGGTGTTGAGGAGGAGACTCAACATGAGCTGTCAGTGTGCACTTGCAGCCCGCAAAGCCAATCAGATCCTGGGCTGTATCAGGAGAAGTGTGGCCAGCAGGGCAAGGGAGGTGATTCTCCCCCCCTACTCAGCTCTGCTGAGACCCCATCTGGAGTACTGCCTCCAGTTCTGGAGCCCCTATTCCAAGAGGGATGTGGAGGTGCTGGAAGGTGTCCAGAGAAGGGCCAGGAGGTTGAGCAGAGGGCTGGAGCACCTCTCCTATGAGGACAGACTGAAGGAGTTGGGGCTGTTCAGTCTGCAGAAGAGAAGGCTCCCAGGTGACCTCATTGTGGCCTTCCAGGATCTGAAGGGGGCTCCAAGAAGGCTGGGGAGGGACTGCTCAGGATCTGAGGTAGTGATAGGACTAGGGGGAGTGGAATGAAGCTGGAGGTGGGGAGATTGAGGCTGGAGGTGAGGAGGAAGTTCTTCCCCATGAGAGTGGTGAAGCCCCATCCCTGGAGGTGTTTAAGCCCAGGCTGGATCAGGCTCTGGGCAGCCTGATGTAGTGTGGGGTGTCCCTGCCCATGGCAGGAGAGTTGGAACTAGATGATCCTTGTGTTCCCTTCCAACCCTGAATGATACTGTGATACTATGATAGGTTGGACTCAGTGATTTTGAAGGTCTCTTCCAAGCTGGTTTATTTATTCTATTCTATTCTATTCTATTCTATTCTATTCTATTCTATTCTATTCTAAATTAATTGATTTCTTGGGCACAAGATTAAAGCAAAAAAAGAAATGGAAAGAAAAGAGAGAGAGTCCTTGTTGGATGTTGCTTATGATTTCAGTGTGTGGCAAAATGTCATTCTAAAAACGGAATGGAATGGAATGGAATGGAATGGAATGGAATGGAATGGAATGGAATGGAATGGAATGGAATAGAATAGAATAGAATATAATAGAATAGAATAGAATAGAATAGACCAGACCAGGTTGGAAGAGACCTTCAAGATCCTCACGTCCAACCCCTCAATACTGTCAACCTACTGTGGGAAGCCACATAATTTTTGTCAGGCTAATTGATAAATCAAACCTCCATCTAATGACTCTCTTCACAGAAAATTACATCCTTGGAGAAGAACACATTACTGCAGAGAAAGCCAGAGTGAGCACTGAAGAGCTGGCAGCTCTGACTGGAGACAGGGGTTGCTTCCCACAGATAATTCAATGTTTTACCAGTGTGAAACTGATTTGGCCCAAATGACTATCAAAGCAACAACATCTATGGAGCTTAATCTCTTCTCCCTGGCCACCAGCAGCAGAACAAGAGGACACAGTCTCAAGCTGCACCAGGGGAGGTTTAGGCTGGATGGTAGGAAGAGGTTCTTCCCAGAAAGAGAGATTTGCCATTGGAATGGGCTGCCCAGGGAGGTGGTGGAGTCAGCATCCCTGGAGGTATTTAAGAAGAGACTGGATGGGGCACTTAGTGCCATGGTTTAGTTGATCTTTTCCAACCTTACTAATTATGTGATTCTGTGATTCTGTGATCACTGCAGTGTCAAGCTGCACTAAGGGAAGTTGAGGCTGGTGGTGAGGAGAAAGTTCTTTCCAGAAAGAGAGATTGGTCATTGGGATGTGCTGCCCAGGGAGGTGGTGGAGTCATCATCACTGGAAGTGTTCAAGAGAGGATTGGACATGGCAATTGAAGCCATGGTTTAGTTAGTCCTGAGGTGTTGGGTGCCAGGTTGGACTTGATGATCTCTGAGGTCTTTTCTAGCCTCATTGATTCTATGATTAGAAGGTGTTGGGTGATAGGTTGGACTCGATGATCTCTGAGGTCTCTTCCATCCTGGTTAATTCTATTCTATTCTATTCTATTCTATTCTATTCTATTCTATTCTATTCTATTCTATTCTATTCTATTCTATTCTATTCTATTCTGTTCTGTTCTGTTCTGTTCTGTTCCGTTCCGTTCCATTCCCCAAAGAGCTGCAAGGAAATTTCCCTTTCACTGCACTTATGATTGAAACATGCAAAAATCTTTAAAGACTTGATCTTGGAGGGAGTCTCCATTGATCATATGTTTCCCATCATTTCACCCCTGCTGGAGTAGGAGGATCTGCCACTCTGACACCAGATGAAGCCATTCCTGGGACCTGTTTTCTAGCATCAGCCAGGCTGAAAGCCCAATGTGACAGCAAGAGCTTGGAGCAGCCAGACTGTAACTGCTTCCAACACCCTCAGCCATGGCTCCCATCTTCCATTTCCTCTGCTCCAAAAGGGAAGCCAGACAGCTGTTTAGGGGACAGTGTAAGAGTGTGTGTGTGTGTGTGAATATCAACAGGTTTGGACCAACCTCCAGCTGGCTGCTGGTGTGACACATGTTCTTTTCTTTCTTTCCAAGCTGTGAAATAACCATAAATGCCCCAAAATCAAGTGATGTAATAATGGCTTGCTTAATTTCACTTTTTTTTTTCCCCATGTATCCCAGAAATGCATCACTATGTAACTGAAAATAAAGGAGTCTCTAACTTTGGAAGCGAACAGAAGAGCTGGTGTGAGTTCACCTACAGTAAATCACACTCTGCTGTTTTGTAGCTACAGTTGTGAAGGAAGGGGTAAAAAAAGGCAAGGAAAAGAGAAGGGGGGGTGGAATAAAAGAGAACAGAAAAAAAAGAGAAGAAAAGAAACAAGAAGAGGACAGAGAAAAAAAAGGAAAGAGATGGAAAGAGAAGGAAAGAGAAGGAAAGAGAAAGAGAAGAGGAGAGGTTTGGAGAGGAGGGGAAGGGAAGGGAAGGGAAGGGAAGGGAAGGGAAGGGAAGGGAAGGGAAGGGAAGGGAAGGGAAGGGAAGGGAAGGGAAGGGAAGGGAAGGGAAGGGAAGGGAAGGGAAGGGAAGGGAAGGGAAGGGAAGGGAAGGAAGGGAAGGGAAGGGAAGGGAAGGGAAGGGAAGGGAAGGGAAGGGAAGGGAAGGAAGGGAAGGGAAGGGAAGGGAAGGGAAGGGAGAGAAGAGGTTCAGAGACTCAAGGAGAGGTTCGGAGACTCAAAGAGGAGAGGAGACTCAAGGAGAGGAGACTCAAGGAGACTCAAGGAGAGGAGACTCAAGGAGAGGAGACTCAAGGAGACTCAAGGAGACTCAAGGAGACTCAAGGAGAGGAGACTCAAGGAGACTCAAGGAGACTCAAGGAGACTCAGGAGGAGAGGAGAGGAGAGGAGAGGAGAGGAGAGGAGAGGAGAGGAGAGGAGAGGAGAGGAGAGGAGAGGAGAGGAGAGGAGAGGGGAAAGGGGAAAGAGGAAAGGGGAAAGAGGAAAGGGGAAAGGGGAAAGGGGAAAGGGGAAAGGGGAAAGGAAAAAGGAAAGAAAAGGGAAAGGAAAAGAAAGGAAAAGATGTTTTAGCTCAGGGAGAACTGAGTGCTCTCTGAAATTTTCCCCGAGGGTGGCAAAATGCAAGCAAGCATTTCCAGGAACATCTGAGTAGGTTGGTACATGCTGCCTTGGCTTCCCAAGGAAGCTCCTGTTCTTTTTTAGGTGCTGGAAGCTGCACAGGGGCAAAACAGCTGTATTTGTGCTGCTCCTGCTGACCTTTGGATGGTCATCCGGAGGTCAGGTCTGCTTTTAGAAACTGTTCTCTTAAGAAAGCGAGTCCCAGGAATGGCACTAGGGAATACTTTTTCTTTTGCTTCATTGCTTAGCTTAATTCTGGTTAAGATTTTAGAAAAATCAATCCTGAGTCACTCAAAATTAATGTTGCTAAGTCAGTACACAGGTTAGATCTTGCCTTCACCTGCCACTTTCCAACACTGAGCCAAGGTGTGCCCAGGCGGCTAAGGCGGCCAATGGCATCCTGGCCTGGATCAGGAATAGTGTGGCCAGCAGGAGCAGGGAGGTCATTCTGCCCCTGGACTCAGCACTGGTTAGGCCACACCTTGAGTCCTGTGTCCAGTTCTGGGCCCCTCAGTTTAAGAAGGACATTGAGACGCTTGAAGGTGTCCAGAGAAGGGCAGTGAGGCTGGGGAGAGGCCTCTGTTATTCTGGTCCTTCTCCTTGACACAGCAAATATCTCACACTGTGCTTTCTGTGTCCAGAGAAGGGCAACAAAGCTGGGGAGGGGTTTGAAGCACAGCCCTGTGAGGAGAGGCTGAGGGAGCTGGGGTTGCTTAGCCTGGAGAAGAGGAGGCTCAGGGGAGACCTTCTTGCTGTCTCCAACTACCTGAAGGGAGGTTGTAGCCAGGTGGGGGTTGGTCTCTTCTCCCAGGCAAGCAGCACCAGAACAAGAGGACACAGTCTCAAGCTGCACCAGGGGAGGTTTAGGCTGGATAGTAGGAAGCAGTTCTTCACAGAAAGAGTGATTGTCCTTTGGAATGTGCTACCCAGGGAGGTGGTGGAGTCACCATCACTGGAGGTGTTTAAGAAGGGACTGGACGGGGCACTTGGTGCCATGGTTTAGTTGATTGGATGATGTTGCGTGATAGGTTGGACTTGATGATCTCGAGGGTCTTTTACAAGCTGCTGGTTAATTCTATTCTACAAGCTGCACCAGGGGAGGTTTAGGCTCGAGGTGAAGAGAAAGTTCTTCACTGAGAGAGTTGTTAGCCATTGGAATGTGCTGCCCAGGGAGGTGGTGGAGTCACCATCCCTGAAGATGTTCAAGAGGGGATTGGACGTGGCACTTGAAGCCATGGTTTACAGTATCACAGTATCTCAGTATAGCCAAGGTTGGAAGAGACCTCCAGGATCATCGAGTCTGACCTGACACCTCAGACCCATGACTAGACCATGGCACCAAGTGCCTGAGGTCTTGGGTGACAGGTTGGACTTGATGTTCCTTAAGGTCTTTTCCAACCTTGTTGATTCTATGATTCTATGATTGCCCAGTGTGGCAAGTGACCCTGCAAGAGCTGCTGTGTGTGATCTTCCTCCATCCTTCCCCCGTCAGCAGCACAGCTGTGTCCAGCGCTTCAGCTTCCCGTCATAGCAGCTATAACCAGCCCTGTAAATCAGGCTCTGTAATTGTGGGATTCCATGTGGAATAACAGGATGAACATATCAGTCTGCAGCCACTTGCAGGAAAGCATGCAAGTAAATCCACCTAGGGGCTCCAGGAGGTGCTGAAAACCACTAGCCTTGGTGACAATTTTTGCCTTTGCTGCCTTCAAATGCAGCTGGGGATTGTCTCCCTCTTTCTTCCCCTCCTCTGTTAGCATCTCAAAGGGCAACTGCAACCACACAGTGAGCCATGTCTCTTTGCAAAAGGGTTTGGAAATGAGAACAGCAGGGAAGGCTTTGATTTCCTTCACTGTCACTGTGACAGACATTTGCAAAAGCCTCCCAGTCAAAGGGCCTGGTATTCTGCAGAGCACTGGTGCTGTGCCTGACAGCTCAAACTTCGTGTTTTCAGGCTTTTAGTCATCAATAAAGAGAGCAATTACTTGCTCTTTCTGGCCATACCCTCTCTTCTGAAGTGAAATTGTGTGTTGCCATGGATATTTCTTTGTCTTGAGAGACACGTAACCAAAATGGATTTAAGCAGATCCTCGTGGGTCAGTATTTCCATAGGAGCACATCTTGAGGCTTCCTAGAATCGTTTCATTTGTCCCTGATGTGAGGAGCTTGAATCATGGAATCAATAAGGTTGGAAGAGACCTCAAAGATCATCAAGTCCAACCTGTCACCACAGACCTCATGACTAAACCATGGCACTAAGTGCCATGTCCAGTCCCCTCTTGAACACCTCCAGGGACAGTTACTCCACCTCCCTGAGCAGCACATTCCAACGGCTGAATAGAATAGAACAGAACAGAACAGAATAGAATAGAATTAACCAGGTTGAATGAGACCTCAGAGATCATCAAGTCCAACCTATCACCCAACACCATCTAATCATGGAATCATAGAATCAATAAGGCTGGAAAAGACCTCAGAGATCATCAAGTCCAACCTAGCATCCAACACCTCAGGACTAACTAAACCATGACTTCAAGTGCCACGTCCAATCCCCTATTGAACACCTCCAGCGATGGTGACTCCACCACCTCCCTGGGCAGCACATTCCAATGGCTAACGATTCTCTCTGTGAAGAGCTTTCTCCTCACCTCGAGCCTAAACCTCCCCTGGTGCAGCTTGAGACTGTGTCCTCTTGTTCTGGTGCTGGTTGCCTGGGAGAAGAGACCAAACTCTTCCTGGCTACAACCTCCCTTCAGGTAATTGGAGACAGCAAGAAGGTCTCCCCTGAGCCTCCTCTTCTCCAGGCTAAGCAACCCCAGCTCCCTCAGCCTCTCCTCATAGGGCTTGTGCTTGAGCCCCCTCCCCAGCCTCATTGCCCTTCTCTGGACACAGAAAGCACAGTGTGAGATATTTGCTCTAGAAAGGCTCTTTAGAGGGTAGAAAGGCTCTTTAGAGGGTAGAAAGGCTCTGCAGAGGGACCTCGACCGACTGGACAGATGGGCAGAGTCCAATGGGATGGCATTCAACAAGTCCAAGTGCCGAGTGCTGCACTTTGGCTATGGCAATCCCATGCAGAGCTATAGGCCAGTGGCTGGAGAGCTCCCAAACAGAGAGGGACCTGGGTGTGCTGATCGACAGCCACCTGAATATGAGCCAGCAGTGTGCCCAGGTGGCCAGGAGGACCAATGGCATCCTGGCCTGCATTAGGAATAGTGTGGCCAGCAGGAGCAGGGAGGTCATAGTGCCCCTGTACTCTGCTTTGGTTAGGCCGCACCTAGAGTACTGTGTCCAGTTCTGGGCCCCTCAATTTAAGAAGGACATCGAAACACTTGAGCGTGTCCAGAGAAGGGCAACAAGGCTGGGGAGAGGCCTTGAACACAAGCCCTATGAGGAGAGGCTGAGGGAGCTGGGATTGTTTAGCCTGGAGAAGAGGAGGCTCAGGGGTGACCTCATTGCCCTCTACAACTACCTGAAGGGTGGTTGTAGCCAGGAGGGGGTTGGCCTCTTCTCCCAGGCAACCAGCACCAGAACGAGAGGACACAGTCTCAGGCTGCGCCAGGGGAAGTTCAGACTCGAGGTGAGGAGGAAGTTCTTCACCGAGCGAGTCGTTCGGCATTGGAACGGGTTGCCCAGGGAGGTGGTTGAGTCATCGACCCTGGAGGCGTTCAAGGGGAGATTGGACGTGGCACTTGGTGCCATGGTCTAGGCATGGGGTCTGTGTTGATAGGTTGGACTCGATGATCCCCGAGGTCCTTTCCAACCTAAGTGATACTGTGATACTGTGATACTGTGATACTTTCAGGTTTGGCAACGTCCTTCTTAAACTGAGGGGCCCAAGACTGGACCCAGTACTCAAGATCTGGCCTTAAGCTGTTACTGGGTAGGTTTAGAGTGGACATTAGGAAAAACTACTCTTAAAGTAGTTGTAGAGAGCAAGAAGGTCTGCCCTGAGCCTCCTCTTCTCCAGGCTAATCAACTTCAGTTCCCTCAGCCTCTCCTCACAGGGTTTGTGCTCGAGGCCTCTCCCCAGCCTCGCTGCCCTTCCCTGGACACGTTCAAGTGTCTCAGCATCCTTCTTAAAGGAAGGGACCCAGAGCTTGACCTGAAGAGCTGATTGATGTCTCTTTAAGGAAAAGAGTGGAATATATTTCACAAGTTATTTTGCCCTAACTCCAAAAGGCAGACAAACCTCTGCTGTCACTAGCCAGAGAGATCAGGTAGAAGTGTCTCTATTGTTTCTTCTTGACCATTTGAAACTGCTTTTTCTTGCCAGTCCTAATTTATTTGGGCTGTTTTTTTGGTTTTGTTTTGGTTTGGTTTTTTTTTCAGAAGTGCCTTTTCAGCCTGGGGTTTCCAAGATGTGTCGTGTTGCAGCTCACAAATGGAGCTGTGTTCTGGGTGAACAATAGCTGTCACTGTTGGAGGCAGAGATTGGATGAAATTCGCTAATGACTGCCGCGGCGAGCGGACGGATTCGAGGGGAGAGAAGTTTTCAAGTTTCTAGCCAGCAGCCAAACTCCCACTCCCTGGCTGCTGATGAGTTTCATTAGGTGGAACTAATTAAAGGGATGTTTCTTATTACCAAGATGAGAAGCAGCCCAAGAGGAGCCCAGGGAGGTTTGTGCGCTGCAGCACAACTGCTCCGCTTTGAAAGGCAGCGAAAGCGGTGCGTCCTATTTAGTTTGACGTCCCTTGTGTTTGTTTCCCTCCGTGACTCATAGCACAACACTGGCAGCAGGCCTAGGAAGTAGGTTATGGGATCTGGCATGGGGACACTGGTGGATTGTGTTCCAAGTCCTGTGCTTACATTGCACCGCCAGCCATGAGAACATCCAACAAACTGTGTTTGCGCTGCCCGGCAAGCTGGTGGCTTCAGAAACCAGATTAGCAGCTGCAGCAGTGGGCCAAGGCAGGCTTGACTAGGCATTGAATTTGCCACATCTATTACTCCAGCTTGTTTAAAAAGAAACTATTTTAGCAGGCAAAGAAGAAAAAAGCTGTGTGGAATGTGCACCACTTCTCCTAGCTGTCTCATTCTGCTTCTAAGCAGTGGGTTGATACCTTCCAGCCTCTCACCCATCCCCTGACAGAGACACTGCGCTGCAGTCACCAGACCTGCACAAAAACCCGGCATGAGGAAGTAAGTGTTGACAGAAATTGCATGAGGACTCTGCTTTCACCCACTGATGGGAAGTAAACACATTTGTTTTCACACTGATGAGGGCTTGGTGGTGAGGGGGATTATGGCTGGTGGCAGCAGCCCTTGCCTCAGCTCTTCAGCTTGTGATATTTCCATAAGAGTCCAGGAACTCAAATCTTCACTCCCTCTGGCTTCAACTAATTAAAAGGCAAAGGCACCATGCTGCTCTTGTGGACTCCTAAGCCAAAAATGCTAGCAATATATCTTGAGACAGACAGGATAATTTATCTGGCATGGCTCTTAATTTGCTCTTCTGGAGAATAAAGAACTCACAGCAAAGCAAACAAAGTGCTTAGAAGAGTCCTCTGGCTTTGCATGGGCATTTCACAACCAATAAAGCCAGCAAGGCATAAAATACGACTGGACAAGGCTAGGTCAAACCCTCCTTCCTTAACCCACTCCCTCTCTAGAGAAGGACCAGAATTAGCATCACAGTATCAGTCAGGGTTGGAAGGGACCCCAAGGATCATCTAGTTCCAACCCTCCTGCCATGCGCAGGGACACCCCACACTACATCAGGCTGCCAGAGGATACCTCAATTAAGATTGAGGTAGTCTATCTTTGCTAATTTCCTCTGAAAGAAGATAGATGATTTCTTGCAGCTCAATGACAGAAAGAGTAATATTTGGGGAGAACACCATGAGAAGTACTCATTTGCAAGAAGAATAAATAAAGGCATCATTAAAAGATATTTGTCTGCAGTGCCTACCAGAATCATAGAATCACAGAATTGTTAGGGTTGGAAGGGACCTCAAGGATGGAATGGAATGGAATGCAATGGAATGGAATGGAATGGAATGGAATGGAATGGAATGGAATGGAATGGAATGGAAAGAATAGAATAGAATAGAATAGAATAGAATAGAATAGAATAGAATAGAATAGAATAGAATAGAATAGAATAGACCGGAAGAGACCTTCAAGATCATCGTGTCCAACCTATCATCCAACACCACCCAACCAACTAAACCATGTAACCAAGCACCCTGTCAAGTCTCCTCCTGAACACCTCCAAGGATGGTGACTCCACCACCTTCTGGGGAAGCACATTCCAATGGGCAATCACTCTCTCTGTGTAAAACTTCCTCCTGACCTCCAGCCTAAACCTCCCCTGGTGCAGCCTGAGACTGTGTCCTCTTGTCCTGGTGCTGGCTGCCTGGGAGAAGAGACCAACCTCTGCCTGTCTACAACCTCCCTTCAGGGAGGTGTAGAGAGCAATAAGGTCTCCCCTGAGTCTCCTCTTCTCCAGGCTAAGCAGCCCCAGCTCCCTCAGGCTCCCCTCACAGGGCTGTGCTCCAAACCCCTTCTCAGCTTTGTTGCCCTTCTCTGGACACAGGAAACACAAAGTGTGAGATGTTTGCTTTGTCAAGGAGAAAGACCAGAATAATGGTTTCTTTCATGGGTTTGGCTTCTTATACTGGAGCTTTCTGTCTCAAAGAGGAATAGGTCCTGCTTTTAGAGGCCAAAGCTTACCCACTGAGAGGAATAAATTGCCTGAAGATTAATACTGAATTCAGCATCTCTAATTCAGACCGGAAGATGATTTCAGGGATTAGACTCACCTGAGTGAAAAAGAGAGAGGCATTTCCTCCTGCACCCATGCACTTGCAAGTGGCCATAACTCCCTCTCCTGCATCTGCTGCACCAGGGGACGTTTAGGTTGGATGTTAGGAAGAAGTTCTATACAGCGAGAGTGATTGCCCATTGGAATGGGCTGCCTGGGGAGGTGGTGGAGTCACCATCACTGGAGGTGTTCAGGAGGAGACTTGATGGGGTGCTTGGTGCCATGGTTTAGTTGTTTAGGTGGTGTTGGATTGGTTGATGGGTTGGACATGATGATCTTCAAGGTCTCTTCCAACCTGGTCCATTCTATTCTATTCTATTCTATTCTATTCTATTCTATTCTATTCTATTCTATTCTATTCTATTCTATTCTATTCTATTCTATTCTATTCTATTCTATTCTATTCTATTCTACTGTACTCTACTCTATTCTTTTCCATTCCATTCCATTCCATTCCATTCCATTCCATTCCATTCCATTCCATTCCATTCCATTCCATTCCATTCCATTCCATTCCATTCCATTCCCACCCATTTGAGAAATCCCACCTCCATTTCTGCAGGGGTTTCCATTGCAGCTGCAATAGAGGGTGGCCTCTAGCTCTGCAACAGTGGTGATGTATTACCCACCCAGGTACTGACCAGGCTCTGTGCATCAGCTTATCTGCCAAGGCCTACTCCCATGACCCTTTGTCCCTGCTGAATTTATGCTCCTTCTCTGATGTATTGCTACATGGAGCTGAAGGCAATGATGAAGTTTTTTTTCCTTGTGATGCAGTTAAAAGCATTGGGGGGGAAGAAGAAACCCATAAGCAAAACTATCACACTTCACCAAGATCAGGTGGGATGCAACCTTACACCTCTTGTTTGGAGCACAGCAAATATCAGTTAATCACAATGGCTTCAGGTATAGCCTTTTTTAAGACAGAATTGAAAAAGCTGTAAGCAAGCATCAGTGCTGTCTCAGGGGGATGCTGGCCTGAGTTTCTAGAGACCTTCAAGTGATTGGAGCTCAACAGCATTACTCAGAGAGAAAATCTCTACTCCAGTGATTCCCAGTGACAGAACAAAGTGTCAGCCTAGGTTTGTGTTATGGTTAACCCTTTAGATGCTTCCTGCTGGAGTGATGAATTCAGATGGAATGGAATGGAATGGAATGGAATGGAATGGAATGGAATGGAATGGAATGGAATGGAATGGAATGGAATGGAATGGAATGGAATAGAATAGAAAGAATAGAATAGAATAGAATAGAATAGAATAGACCAGGTTGGAAAATACTTTTGAGATCATCGTGTCCAACTTATCACCTAACACCATCTAATCAACTAAACCATGGCACCAAGCGACCAATCCAGTCTCTTCCTAAACCTCACAGGGATGGTGACTCCACCACCTCCCTGGGCAGCACATTCCAATGGGCAATCACTCTTTCTGGGAAGAACTTCTTGCTAACATCCAGCCTAAACTTATCCTGGTGCAGCTTGAGACTGTGTCCTCTTGTTCTGGTCACAGGCTGCCTGGGAGAAAAGACCAACCCCCACCTGGCTACAACCTCCCTGCAGGGAGTTTTAGAGAGCAAGAAGGTCTCCCCTGAGCCTCCTCTTCTCCAGGCTCAGCAACCCCAGCTCCCTCAGCCTCTCCTCACAGGGCTGTGTTCCAAACTCCTCCCCAGCTTTGTTGCCCTTCTCTGGACACCTCCCAGCAACTCAACATCTTTCCTAAACTGAAGGGCCCAGAACTGGACACAGGATTCAAGGTGTGGCCTAACAAGCACTGAGTCCAGGGGCACAATGACCTCCCTGCTCCTGCTGGCCACACTGTTCCTGATGCAGGCCAGGATGCCATTGGCCTTCTTGGCTGCCTGGGCACACTGCTGCCTCATGTTCAGCCTACCATCGACCAGTACCCCCAGGTTCCCTCTCTGCCTGGTTGCTCTCCAACCACTCTGACCCCAGCCTGTAGCACTGCATGGGGTTGTTGTGGCCAATGTGTAGAACCTGGCACTTGGATGTGTTCAATCTCCTGCCCTTGGATTCTGCCCATCTGTCCAGCCTGTCAAGGTCCCTCTGCAGAGCTCTCCTACCCTCTAACAAGGTAATTTAAATACTGCCATTGACTGTTGGTATAAACAGCTCCTTCTTGAGTCCAAAACCCAGAGGCTGGTTGCCTGTCTCTTGGGTCTTTTCTCCCAAGAGATTGTGAGTATTTACAGGTCAGCACCCTCTTATTTGCTTGCCCTTTATAGAGCAGTGCTTTCCCAACACCATCTATCAGAGCTTCTCTGGCTACAGAGTCTGAACTATCTCCTTCTCTTCCCTCCCCTCCTTTCCCACATCATGCCCCATAATGCCTCGCTTAGTGATGGACATGACCCTGCTGCAGCAGACACAATTTTAGGCTACTCAGCAATCCCAGCTCTCAGAAGAGCATGAGATGCAGGGTGGAGAAACCTTTTCCATCATTAGTCCCTGGAGCCACGAACAGCCAAGCAGTGGTTTTGCCTGATCTCAGCTCCTCTCTGGCTATCTCCCCACCACCCATGAATGACCCTACGCAGAAATCCCAGGCTCATAAAGTTAAACAGGCCATTCCCATGAGCCACCCTGGGGGCTCCATGCTTGGATGGGATCAGGGGAAAGAGCAGAGGCACATCTGCTCCTGGAGTAGTGCAGAATGAGCAGTGTGCACACGCGGGCTCTGAGATTCCCTGGCCCATTTTCTCATCGCCGCGAGTCAAACCGGACACGGATGTAGCACAGTAACCTATTGAACTCGAGCTCATTAGCTAACTACAGGGAAGTCTAGCAGACCATTAAAACCCAAGCTAAATATAGGCACACATCAAAACAACAGCAGTTCTAAAGCTCTGAGCATAACTCTTCAGGGAGCAGAACATCATAAGACGTGGGCTGTTCTTTAGAGGATGCGACTGCAGCTCCAGCGAGCCAGCAAGCCGGAGCACCAGATCTCCCCAGGGCCACAGGGAGGAATGCTGAGCCTCTGCTTGGCTGACAAAAGCACCCCAGCCTTCTGGACACCTGGTTATTTTCCACACTCAGACAGGTGAAAGCTCACACAGATCACACCAGGGATGTGCTGCCCTTTCTAGCCGCCTGCGGCTTGCTCCTGCTTTCCAGGCTCACTCAGTAGCCCAGAGGGCAGTGCAGGTCGTATTTCCTTTGAGACCAGGGGTGCTAGGGGCGACTGGTCATGAGCAGGACAAGTGGCCAGGGACAGCTTTTAAAGAGCCAATGACACTGGGACAAATACTGGTCCAACCCAAAAAAGCCACTGCTGTTGCTGCTGTTATGTTATGTTACGTCACGTCACGTCACGTCACGTCATAGAATAGAATAGAATAGAATAGAATAGAATAGAATAGAATAGAATAGAATAGAATAGAATAGAATAGAATAGAATAGAATTACCCAGGTTGGAAAAGACCTTTGTGATCATCAAGTCCAACCCATCACCCAACACCATCTAATCAACTAAACCACGGCACCAAGTGCCCCATCCAGACTCTTCTTAAACACTTTTAGTGATGGTGACTCCACCACCTCCCAGGGCAGCACATTCCAATGGCAAATCACTCCTTCTGGGAAGAATTTCTTCCTAACATCCAGCCTAAACCACCCCTGGCACAGCTTCAGACTGTGTTCTCTTGTTCTGGTGCTGGTTGCCTAGGGAGAAGAGACCAACCCCCACCTGGCTACAACCTCCCTTCAGGGAGTTGCAGACAGCAAGAAGGTCACCCCTGAGCCTCTTCTTCTCCAGGCTAAGCAACCCCAGCTCCCTCAGCCTCTCCTCACAGGGCTGTGCTCCAGAACCCTCCCCAGCTTTGTTGCCCTTCTCTGGACACCTTCCAGCAACTCAACATCTTTCCTAAACTGAGGGGCCCAGAACTGGACACAGGACTCAAGGTGTGGCCTAACCAGTGCTGAATCCAGGGGCACAATGACCTCCTTGCTCCTGCTGGCCACACTATTCCTGATGCAGGCCAGGATGCCATTGGTCTTTTTTTTTGTTTCACCCCTGGGCATTAAGGACACCCAACTAACAGTGCTGGGTAGTCTCTTCTCCCAGGCAGCCAGCACCAGAACAAGAGGACACAGTCTTAGGCTGTGCCAGGGGAGGTTGAGGCTGGATGTTAGGATGAAGCTCTACACAGAGAGAGTGATTGCTCATCGGAATGGGCTGCCTGGGGAGGTGGTGGAGTTGCCATCATTGGAGGTGTTCAGGAGGAGACTTGATGGGGTGCTTGGTGCCAGGGTTTAGTTGTTTAGGTGGTGTTGGATTGGTTGATAGGTTGGATGTGATGGTCTTGAAGGTCTCTTCCAACCTGGTTGTTTTATTATTATTATTATTATTATCGTTATATCCTTTAATTTAGAGGTTATTGCTGTGGTGTAAGCACCAGGCTCAGCCACAAGAGCAACAGACCTCCCCACTGGCAGCCTTCAGGTTTCACCAGGCTCTTGCAGAGGCAGAATGGAGTAACCAGAGAAGAGACCCTACCAGGACCTTCACAGTGAGTGATCCCATGAGGTTAAACCAGTTTGTGAGAAGAGTCTGGGATCACAAATAATCTTCAGGTTCAAACCTCCAACATTATGTGAAACACAGTCCTTTGATAAGGGCTGAATGACTCTGGGAAGCATCAAAGCCATCAGAGAACCTGTGCTCCGTGACGCTTGTGTGCGGCGCTTTGACAGCGCTCTCTGCTTTTCCTAGTCGCTGTGCAACAGTCACTTAAAAAGCTCTGATGCCTTTGTAGCCTTTGCTGCAGCACAGGGTTTATTGTCCTATTTATCACCACCCAACTGCCTCAGGCTGAATTATTTATAGCCCTGGAGAAGAGGAATTAAGTGGTAAATTCAAAGTGGGTCACAGGGATGCAAGCCTTCACCTTGTGACCCAAACGTGTCAGTAGGCTGACGTCTGAACAGGACAGACCTTGGCTAAATGGGATGGAGGAGGTTGTAGCAACAACCCCATGCAGTGCTACAGGCTGGGAACAGAGTGGTTGGAGAGCAGCCAGGCAGAAAGGGACCTGGGGGTAATGGTTGATAGTAGGCTGAACACGAGTCAACAGTGTGCTCAGGTGGCCAAGAAGGCCAATGGCATCCTGGTCTGGATCAGGAATAGTGTGGCCAGCAAGAGCAGGGAGGTCATTCTGCCCCTGGACTCAGCACTGGTTAGGCTGCACCTTGAGTCCTGTGTCCAGTTCTGGGCCCCTCAGTTTAGGAAAGATGTTGAGTTGCTGGAAGGTGTCCAGAGAAGGGCAACAAAGCTGGGGAGGGGTTTGGAGCACAGCCCTGTGAGGAGAGGCTGAGGGAGCTGGGGTTGCTTAGCCTGGAGAAGAGGAGGCTCAGGGGAGACCTTCTTGCGCTCTACAACTACCTGAAGGGAGGTTGTAGCCAGGTGGGGGTTGGTCTCTTCTGCCAGGCAACCAGCACCAGAACAAGAGGACACAGTCTCAAGCTGTGCCAGGGGAGGTTTAGGCTAGATGTTAGGAAGAAATTCTTCCCAGAAAGAGAGATTGGCCATTGGAATGTGCTGCCTAGGGAGGTGGTGGAGTCACCATCCCTGGAGGTGTTTAAGAAGGGACTGGCTGAGGTGCTTGGTGCCATGGTTTAGTTGATCATATGGTGTTGGGTGATAGGTTGGACTCGATGATCTTGAAGGTCTTTTCCAACCTGACTTATTCTATTCTATTCTATTCTATTCTATTCTATTCTATTCTATTCTATTCTATTCTATTCTATTCTATTCCATTCCATTCCACTCCACTCCACTCCACTCCACTCCACTCCACTCCACTCCACTCCATTCCAGTCTATACGCTAGTCTATTCTACTAATGTTGATTCTGATCACCTTTGGGTTTTCTCAGAGGGTCTCACAGCAGCTCAGACATGAGCTTCCATGTGTGAATGGAGGTCCTGGATTAATAGACACCAGGCTTTCAGAAAAGCTTGCTCTCTCTCTCTCAGAGCCACTGAAACTGAGATGGGAAACATGGCTGTGAAATCAAAGGACAACAAAGAATCTGTTTCCTATGCAATTGGTATATTCTCTCCACAGTGCAAGGGCAGACACATTTAATTGTCTCTTGTGAGAAAACCAGTACCAACAGCCTCACTTAACAGCACAAAAGACAAGACTGGCTTTAGAAAGACAGCCTCCACTTTGGGGAAGCTGCAGGAGCATGTTGTTGCTGTATGATGCAATCACCTTCCCTCCCCTGTTGCCTGGTACAACACTGACGCCTTGCCCTCTAGAGTCAAAATCTCTGGGCTAAGAGAGCAAATGAAAATAAGGAAGAGGGTTTCAATTTAAGAACAGCAGGATGAAGAGGTTCAGCATGAGAAATGTGGTTTGAGTGATCCCACTGCTCTTTTCAAATTGAATTTACTTAACAGCTTTAGCAAACGAGAGAGCATGGACCTGGCTCCCCAACCCGGGCAGAGGGGAAGGAGCAGACAGTTTTAATCATCAGGTACAGCAACAAAAGCATTTCTTCTGGAAGGGATCACCCTGAGGATGAGGACCTCCACCTCTCCTTGCCCAGGAATACTCCCAGCATCTTATTGTCTCTCTCCTGGCCAAGCTGTCACCCCCTGGCTTGGACAGCAGCACTCTGAGCTGGGTTAGGAACTGGCTGGAGGCTGAGCCCAGAGAGTGGTGGTGAATGGTGCCACAGCCAGCTGGCAGCCAGGCACCAGTGGTGTGCCCCATGGATCAGTGCTGGGCCCCATCCTGCTCAATATCTTTATTGATGATCTGGATGAGTGGATGGAGTCCATCATCAGTAAAGTTGCAGATGACACCAAGAAAGGCAGAAAGGGACCTGGGGGTACTAGTCGATGGTAGGCTCAACATGAGCCTGCAGTGTACCCAGGTGGACAAGAAGGCCAGTGGCATCCTGGCCTGCATCAGGAAGAGTGTGGCAAGCAGGAGCAGGGAAGTCATTCTGCCCCTGTGCTCAGCACTGGTTAGGCCACACCTTGAGTCCTGTGTCCAGTTCTGGGCCCCTCAGGTTAGGAAAGATGTTGAGTTGCTGGAAGGTGTCCAGAGAAGGGCAACAAAGCTGGGGAGGGGTTTGGAGCACAAGCCCTGTGAGGAGAGGCTGAGGGAGCTGGGGTTGCTTAGCCTGGAGAAGAGGAGGCTCAGAGGAGACCTTCTTGCTGTTTCCAACTCCCTGAAGGGAGGTTGTAGCCAGGTGGGGGTTGGTCTCTTCTCCCAGGCAACCAGCACCAGAACAAGAGGACACAGTCTCAAGCTGTGCCAGGGGAGGTTTAGGCTGGATATTAGGAAGAAATTCTTCCCAGCAAGAGAGATTGCCCATTGGAATGTGCTGCCCAGGGAGGTGGTGGAGTCACCATCACTGGAGGTGTTTAAGGAGAGACTGGATGAGGCACTTGGTGCCATGGTTTAGTTGATTAGATGGTGTTGGGTGATAGGTTGGACTCGGTGATCTGGAAGGTCTTTTCCAACCTGGTTAATTGCCTTGCCTTGCCTTGCCTTGCCTTGCCTTGCCTTGCCTTGCCTTGCCTTGCCTTGCCTTGCCTTGCCTTCCCTTCCCTTCCAATATATTTGGCTAACCTGAAAGAAAACATTCAGTTGAAATCTGCAATGGATTTTCCCCCACTCAAATAAAACTGCTCCTGTGACCACTTTAGGGGTTTCAGTGCCTAAGATGTTCCTCTACCCAAGCTTTACTTTACTGAACTGGTATTGCTCTTACACAAAAGCCCATGGCATGGAGCCTCTACAGCTTCCCTTACATACACAATGAAGGAAGAGATGGGAAAATGATGCCATGCCAAGGAAGCTGCCTTACCAAACAGGAGCTGTTGCCTGAAGGGTATATTTAGAAATTAGAGGACAATTTAGGAAGAGAAGCACACTCCATCAGCCAGAACAGTAATGAAAGATAGGGAGAGTGGGAGTTGCTTGTGGATATTGAGCACTCCCAGACAGCATCAGTGAATACTCAGACTGACACAATGTATTTTCAGCCCACCAGGCAACTGCAAAAGCCAATACTCAGGCAGTACTTTTCATTCATCCATTTCAAATTGCATTGCAAGGAAAGTTGAGCTTTGAAGACTGCATCCTTCTCTGGGAAGCTGGAGCTGAAGTCCAAGGCTGCACAAAGGGAGACAATGGAATGGAATGGAGTGGAGTGGAGTGGAATAGAATGGAGTGGAGTGGAGTGGAATGGAATGCAATGGAATATGGAATGGAATGGAATGGAATGGAATGGAATGCAGTGCAATAGAATGGAATGCAATGGAAAATGGAATGGAATGGAATGGAATGGAATGGAATGGAATAGAACCTTTGAGACCATCAAGTCCAACCTAATACCCAGCACCATCTAATCAACTAAACCATGGCACCAAGTGCCCCATCCAGTCTCTTCCTAAACACTTCCAGTGATGGTGACTCCACCACCTCCCCAGGCAGCACATTCCAGTGGCCAGTCCCTCTTTCTGGGAAGAATTTCATCCTAACACTCAGCCTAAACCTCCTCTGGCACAGCTTGAGACTGTGTTCTCTTGTTCTGGTGCTGGTTGCCTGGGAGAAGAGACCAACCCCTTCCTGGCTACAACCTCTCTTTTCAGGTAGTTGTAGACAGCAAGAAGGTCTCCCCTGAGCCTCCTCTTCTCCAGGCTAAGCAACCCCAGCTCCCTCAGCCTCTCCTCATAGCTGGGGTGGGGTTTGGAGCACAAGCCCTTTGTTGCCCTCCTCTGGACACATTCCAGCAAGCCAACATTGTTCCAAAATTGAGGGGCCCAGAACTGGACACAGGACTCAAGGTGTGGACTAAACAGTGAAGCTCCACTGTTGGCATTGTGGAAGATGCTCCTTCCAGTCAGAAGGTTTTAGTTTTCCTCAGACATACCCTCAATCCCTAGATGGAGGTTCTAACATGCATACACATTCTGGATGAGACCTCAACGAGCTCCTTGGAAGAAGGTAATGGTTTGGGTTCCTTTAAGATTTCATTTTCCCTTCAGTGGCAGGGAATAAGAAACATTGCACTTCTCAGGCTCTGTGACTCATTTTTAGACAAAAATATTATAGTGACAACCTTCACACTCCTGAAACTTTATTTTTATCCTTCTCCTTTCATAACTTAGCTACTGAAAATGTAACTGTGGGTGTCGAGTTTAAATGCAGCAGCCTTGTGCTTGAGTGGGGGGGGTTTGTTTGGTGTAGATCCATTTTACCTACTGAGCTAGAACATCTGAGAGGAGAAAAAAAAAGCCCAACAGACATCACTCAGTTTTGGTGGTGAAGCCCAGGCAACCTAGATGCTGTGAAGGGAGTCACTGAAAGAATAGAATAGAATAGAATAGAATAGAATAGAATAGAATAGAATAGAATAGAATAGAGATAAGGATAGGACAGGGTAGGACAGGACAGGATAGGATAGGATAGGATAGGATAGGATAGGATAGGATATTGGATAAGGAATAAGAACAGGAGTACAATGGAATAGGAATAGACATGGAATGGAATGGAATGGAATGGAATGGAATGGAACGGAATAGAACAGAATAGAATAGAATAGAATAGAATAGAATAGAATAGAATAGAATAGAATAGAATAGAATAGAACAGAACCAAGCCAGGTTAGAAAAGACCTTCAAGATCAT
Source organism: Melanerpes aurifrons (assembly GCA_011125475.1). Classification (NCBI taxonomy): domain Eukaryota; kingdom Metazoa; phylum Chordata; class Aves; order Piciformes; family Picidae; genus Melanerpes; species Melanerpes aurifrons. The sequence goes on from WWNC01000022.1 coordinate 16,165,623, forward strand.
CAAGTCCAACCTATCACCCAACACCATTTAATCAACTAAACCATGGCACCAAGCACCCCATCCAGTCTCTTCCTAAACACCTCCCTGGGCAGCACATTCCAATGGCCACTCTCTCTTTCTATGAAGAATTTCTTCCTAACATCCAGCCTGAACCTCCCCTGGCACAGCTTGAGACTGTGTCCTCTTGTTCTGGTGCTGGTTGCCTGGGAGAAGAGACCAACCCCCCACCTGGCTACAACCTCCCTTCAGGGAGTTGGAGACAGCAAGAAGGTCAACCCCTGAGCCTCCTCTTCTCCAGGCTAAGCAACCCCAGCTCCCTCAGCCTCTCCTCACAGGGCTGTGCTCCAAACCCCTCCCCAGCCTCGGTGCCTTTCACTGGACACATTCAAGTGTCTCCATATCCTTTTTAAATCCCCTTCTTAAACTGAGGGGCCCAGAACTGGACACAGGACTCTAGGTGTGACCTAAGCAGTGCTGAGTAGAGAGCCCTGCTTCTGCTGGCCACACTGTTCCTGATGCAGGCCAGATGCCATTGGCCTTCTTGGCCACCTGGGCACACTGCTGGCTCATGTTCAGCCTACTATCAACCAGAAACCCCCTGGTCCATTTCTGCCTGGCCGCTCTCCAGCCACTCTGACCCCAGCCTGTAGCACTGAAATCCTGAGACATCCACTTCTTTTCTTGCATGTATAACCCCCCACTTTCAACAGCACTGGTGATACCACCCCATTCCAAAATCAGGCTGTGCCCAAGTGCCAGTTCTCCATGGCTTAGGAGTCTTTTTGTGGTAATTTCATTGCAGCAAAACCGTTAAGAGCCACAAGCAAGTCCATGAGGTTGAAATGGCTTCTGGGACTACCATGGGAAGAATGAATCATCTGCCTTTGCCATATAAGTGTTTATGATCTCTGCTTCTCTTCTGCACATGCTTTCCTGAGACAATTTTTACAAGGGGGTTGATATTTATAAGATTCCATGAATTTAGAGAGTGCATTACAAACACAATATGCAGCTGGGGCTATAAATACCAGAGCACTGGAACACAACTGTCAACTGCTCCTTGCTTTCTGTACACCACACGTGAGATGTGGAGCACAGGGAAAGGAACTGGGTTAGGAACTGGCTGGAGGGCTGAGCCCAGAGAGGGGTGGTGAATGGTGCCACATCCAGCTGGCAGCCAGGCACTAGTGGTGTCCCCCAGGGATCACTGCTGGGACCCATCCTCTTTAACATCTTCATTGATGATCTGGATGAGGGGATTGAGTCAGTCATCAGCAAATTTGCAGGTGATACCAAGTTGGGAGCAGATGTTGGTCAGTTAGAGGGTGGAAGGGCTCTGCAGAGGGACCTCGACCGACTGGACAGATGGGCAGAGTCCAACAGGATGGCATTCAACAAGTCCAAGTGCCAGGTGCTGCACTTTGGCCACAGCAATCCCATGCAGAGCTACAGGTCAGAGTGGCTGAAGAGCTGTCAAACAGAGAGGGACCTGGGAGTGCTGATTGACAGTCACCTAAACATGAGCCAGCAGTGTGCCCAGGTGGCTAAGAAGGCCAATGGTATCCTGGCCTGCATTAGGAACAGTGTGGCCAGCAGGAGCAGGGAAGTCATTGTGCCCCTGTACCCAGCACTGGTCAGGCCACACCTTGAGCCTGTGTCCAGTTCGGGGCAACCTCAGTTTAAGAAGGACATTGAGACACTTGAATGTGTCCAGAGAAGGGCAACAAGGCTGGGGAGAGGCCTTGAGCACAGCCCTGTGAGGAGAGGCTGAGGAAGCTGGGGTTGCTTAGCCTGAAAAAGAGGAGGCTCAGGGGTGACCTCATTGCTCTCTACAACTACCTGAAAGGTGGTTGTAGGCATGAAGGGGTTGGTCTCTTCTCCCAGGCAACCAGCACCAGAATGAGAGGACACAGTCTCAAGCTGCACCAGGGGAAGTTTAGGCTCGAGGTGAGGAGAAAGTTCTTCATTGAGAGACTCATTAGTCATTGGAATGTGCTGTCCATGGTCTCCCCTGATCCTCCTCTTCTCCAGGCTAAGCAACCCCAGCTCCCTCAGCCTCTCCTCACAGGGCTGTGCTCCAAACCCCTCCCCAGCTTTGTTGCCCTTCTCTGGACACCTTTCAGCAACTCAACCTCCTTCCTAAACCGAGGGGCCCAGAACTGGACACAGGACTCGAGCTGTGGCCTAACCAGTGCTGAGTACAGGGGCAGAATGATTTCCCTGCTCCTGCTGGCTACACTGTTCCTGATGCAGGCCAGGATGCCATTGGCCCTCCTGGCTGCTGGGCACACTGCAGGCTCATGTTCAGCCTACCATTGACCAGTACCCCCAGGTCCCTCTCTGCCTGGCAGTTAGCAGTTAGCAGTTATTGTGTCTTCATTTATTGCTTTCAAAATGCTTATTGTATGTGTACCCTCATTTCCACCTTTGTCTGCTCAATTAACTATGAGTTCAGAGAGGAGATGACTTCTGGTGCAAGCTGGACTTCTAGAGCCAGGTCACTACATCTTCCATTCAGTGCACTGAATTACCATTTCAGAAGTACACTGAAATGCTTTTGAAGGTTCAGATACTCCTAGACACGCCAGATGAAAAAGATCCACCCTGCTGCAATCCTCCTCTTGGCTCTGGTGATCATAGTATCCGTCAGGGTTGGAAGGGACCACAATCATCATCTAATTCCAAACCCCCTGCCATGGGCAGGGACACCCCACACTACATCAGGCTGCCCTGAGCCTCAGCCAGCCTGGGCTTAAACACCTCCAGGGATGGGGCCTCAACCACCTCCCTGGACAGTCCATTCCAGGGCTTCACCACTCTCATGGGGAAGAACTTCCTCCTCACCTCCAGCCTGAATCTCCCCACCTCCAGCTTCATTCCATTCCCCCTAGTCCTAGCACTACCTGAGATCCCGAGCAGTCCTTCCCCAGTCTTCTTGTAGCCCCCTTCAGATCCTGGAAGGCCACAATGAGGTCACCTGGGAGCCTTCTCTTCTCCAGGCTGAACAGCCCCAACTCCTTCAGTCTGTCCTCACAGGAGAGGTGCTCCAGCCCTCTGCTCATCCTCCTGGCCCTTCTCTGGGCCTCCAGCACCTCCTTATCCCTCTTGTAACAGGGGCAACAAGACAAGGGGCAACAGTGCCTGATGGACAGGCACATTTCATAATGAGGTAAAACCTTCTGTACTCTGAAGCTCAGCAGCACAGGCCTACCCCACCTCTTGGGCAGGTCACACTCAGTGCCACTGCTGCCTTCCTGCCATGAGGAAATTCAATGACTCCACATAGCTGCTCTGTGCACAAGGAGATGGCCACCTTGGGCAGAACAGAGCAGAAAACTGCTTTTAACAGCTCTCAGCATGTACTTTAATGACAATTTTGTTAGGCTGCTGCCTTTCAAAAATGCATCAGTCAGGTAGAAAATGGGAGCCTTCGCTCTACTGTCCCAACCAGGCATCCTCTACAGCGCTTCCTCAGACGGCATCGGCAGGGATTCCCAAGTGTCCTCATCCGCCAAGGGAGCCGTCTGTGCAGCCAGACCCACGGGTACTGTCTCACTCCAGGCTGCTGATAATGCATCTGCTTTTCCTGCTAACTGAAGGTCAGAGCTGGAGGAACAATCAGATCCATCGAGTTTGTCTGTGGAAGGTTCTGCTGGAGCTGTAGAGGAGTGCTCAGTCTCTGCTGCAGCTTCGGGCTCTGCCTCACGGTGCAGGCCAAAGAGGTTATTGCGGACGAGGTAGCGAACGCACTGCAGGATCACGTTCCTCTCGTGGCGGATGTCCTGGGCCAGCAGCTGGGAAGGAAGAACAGGGAAGAGAATAGAATTAACCAGGTTGGAAAAGACCTTCCAGATCATTGAGTCCAACCTAGCACCCAACAACATCTAATCAACTAAGCCATGGCACCAAGCACCCCATCCAGTCTCTTCCTAAACACCTCCAGGGATGGTGACTCCACCACCTCCCCAGACAGCCCATTCCAATGGCCAATCTCTCCTTCTAGGAAGAACTTCCTCCTAACTTCCAGCCTAAACCTCCCCTGGCACAGCTTGAGACTGTGTGCTCTTGTTCTGGTGCTGGTTGCCTGGGCAGAAGAGACCAACCCTCACCTGGCTACAACCTCCCTTCAGGGAGTTTCAGACAGTAAGAAGGTCTCCCCTGAACCTCCTCCTCTCCAGGCTAAGCAACCCCAGTTCCCTCAGCCTCTCCTCACAGGGCTGTGCTCCAAACCCCTCCCCAGCTTTGTTGCCCTTTTCTGGACACCTTCCAGCAACTCAACATCATTCCTAAACTGAGGGGCCCAGAACTGGACACAGGACTCAAGGTGTGGCCTAACCAGTGCTGAGCACAAGGGCAGGATGATTTCCTTCTTCCTGCTGCCACACTGCTCCTGATGCAGGCCAGGATGCCATTGGCCCTCCTGGCCACCTGGACACACTGCAGGCTCATGTTCAGCCTACCATCAACCAGCACCCCCAGGTCCCTCTCTGCCTGGCCACTCTCCAGCCACTCTGACCCCAGCCTGTAGCAATCCACTGTGTGGCCAATAGCAGCAGGGAAGACATTCTGACCTTGTACTCAGCACTGGTTAGGCCACACCTTGAGTCCTGTGTCCAGTTCTGGGCCCCTTGGTTTAGGAAAGATGTTGAGACTCTAAGTTGTGTTCAGGAGAAAGGCAGTGAGGCTGGGGAGAAGCCTTGAGCACAAGTCCTATGAGGAGAGGCTGAGGGAGCTGGGGTTGCTTAGCCTGGAGAAGAGGAGTCTCAGGAGAGACCTTACTGCTGTCTGAAACTCCCTGAAGGGAGGTTGTAGCCAGGAGGGGGTTGGTCTCTTCTCCCAGGCAACCAGCACCAGAACAAGAGCACACAGTATCAAGCTGTGCCAGGGGAGGTTTAGGCTTGAGGTGAGGAGAAAGTTCTTCACAGAAAGAGCTGTTGCCCAATGGAATGTGTTGTGCCAGGGGAGGTTTAGGATGGATGTTAGGATGAAGTTCTTCCCAGAAAGAGAGATTGGCCATTGGAATGTGCTGCCCAGGGAGGTGGTGGAGTCACCATCCCTGGAGGTGTTCAAGAGGGGATTGAACGTGGCACTTGGTGCCATGGTTTAGTAGTCCTGAGGTGCTGGGTGCTAGGTTGGACTTGATGATCTCTGAGGTATTTTCCAACCTTATTGATTCTATGATTCTATATTGATGTGCCCCAACTCCACAAGTTTAAGCACTGCACTGCTCACTTAGTGCCATTAACTCATCAAGGCAGGTAGAAGATTAAGCTGTCAGTTTCAATTTGCTTGGGTGGAGGAGAACATCACTAAGTATATCCCAATACTAAGAATTTCCCTCACCCCCAGTTATCTGACTACATACCCAGATAATCATGATCTTGATTTGGAGAAGAGAAGGCTCTGAGGTGACTTTACTGTGGCCTTCCAGTATCTGAAGGGGGCCTACAGGAAGGCTGGGGAGGGACTTCTCAGGATCTCAGGTAGTGATAGGAGGAATGCAATGAAGCTGGAGGTGGGGAGGAAGTTCTTCCCCAGGAGAGTGCTGAAGCCCTGGAATGGGTTGTCCAGGGAGGTGGTTGGGGCCCCATCCCTGGAGATGTTTAACAGCAGGCTGGATGAGGCTCTGGGCAGGCCGATGTAGGGTGGGGTGTCCCTGCCCATGGCAGGGGGGTTGGAACTAGATGATCCTTGTGGTCCCTTCCAACCCTGACTGATACTATGATACTAATATCTCATATTGTGGACTATAATACTAGGCCACACATTCCAGTGCACCAGGAGAGGAAGTCTATTAGCATCTTTCCAGGTCATACTGTATCTAATTTAATATCCCATGCATTTTTTATTAGAAAGCCCTTCTGAGTAAAAGATACTTAGACACACAAGGAAAGGGCATGTTTCATCAGGGAGCAGGTTGTGGATTTAAATAGCAGTAACTGGTCTGGGCCATAATTCTCCAGTCTAAGTTTAGAATCATAGAATCAATAAGCTTGGAAAGGACCTCAGAGATCATCAAGCCCAACCTGTCACCCAGCACCTCAGGGTTACTGAACCATGGCACCAATCCCCTCTTGAACACCTCCAGGGATGGTGACTCCACCACCTCCCTGGGCAGCACATTCTTTCTGGGAAGAACTTTCTCCTCACCTCCAGCCTAAACCTCCCCTGGTGCACCTTGAGACTGTGTCCTCTTGTTCTGTTGCTGGTTGCTAGAGAGAAGAGACCAACCCCCACCTGGCTACAACCACCCTTCAGATAGTTGTAGAGAGCAATGAGGTCACCCCTGAGCCTCCTCTCCGCCAGGATAAAGAACCCCAGCTCCCTCAGCCTCTCCTCACAGGGCTGTACTCAAGGCCTCTCCCCAGCATTGTTGCCCTTCTCTGGACACATTCAAGTGTCTCAATGTCCTTCTTAATCTGAGGGGCCCAGAACTGGACACAGGACTCAAGGTGTGGCCTAACCAGGAGTCCAGGGGCACAATGACCTCCCTGCTCCTGCTGGCCACACTATTCCTAATGCAGGCCAGGATGCCATTGGCCTTCTTGGCCACCTGGGCACACTGCTGGCTCATGTTTAGGCAGCTGTCAATCAGCACCCCCAGGTCCCTCTCTGTTTGGCAGCTCTCAGCCACTCTGACCCCAGCCTGTAGCTTTGCATGGGGTTGCTGTGGCCAAAGTGCAGCACCTGGCACCTGGACTTGTTGAATGCCATCCCATTGGACTCTGCCCATCTGTCCAGTCGGTCAAGATCCCTCTGCAGAGCCCTTCTGCCCTCTAACTGACCAACATCTGCTCCTAACTTGGTGTCATCTGCAAATTTGCTAAGGGATTGCTCTAACTTCCCACAGGGAAGAGAAGAGCCATCCATCAGTAGTGCTACTCCTGTCCAGAAGGCATCATTTTAGCAGTGGAACTGTTACCATTTCCAGCAGAGTCGGGCGGCGCTTTGGACGCAGAGGCAGAGTTTTCTTGCCCCGCTTGTCAGGCCCTCTGCGGGGACGTCCGCGGCCATTCCACCTTCTCAACGTCTTGCCTGTGTGTTCCGGATGCTTTGGATCCAGGTTTTGAGTCTGGGGGACGTCTGGAGTAGTTTCAGGTGTAGTTCTGAGGCATGGCTGGTCTTTCTCAGCTTCTGCTGCGGTCTTGACAGGGGTTTCTTGAAGAAAAAGAACACACTTTCATCTCAAACTTAGGAATAGGAAAGGAATAGGAAAGGAAAGGAAAGGAATAGGAAAGGAATAGGAAAGGAAAGGAATAGGAACAGGAAAGGAATAGGAATAGGAACAGGAAAGGAATAGGAAAGGAGTAGGAATAGGAACAGGAAAGGAATAGGAAAGGAAAGAAATGGAACAGGAAAGGAATAGGAACAGGAAAGGAATAAAACAGGAAAGGAATAGGAAAGCAGTAGGAATAGGAAAGGAGTAGGAAAGGAATAGGAATAGGAAAGGAATAGGAAAGGAAAGGAATGGAAAGGAATAGGAAACTAAAGGAATGGAAAGGAATGGGAAACGAAAGGAATGGAAAGGAATAGGAAAGGAAAGGAATGGAAAGGAATAGTAAAGGAAAGAAATGGAACAGGAAAGGAATAGGAACAGGAAAGGAATGGAACAGGAAAGGAATAGGAAAGGAGTAGGAATAGGAAAGGAGTAGGAAAGGAATAGGAAAGGAGTAGGAAAGGAGTAGGAAAGGAATAGGAAAGGAATAGGAAAGGAGTAGGAATGGGAAAGGAGTAGGAAAGGAATAGGAATAGGAAAGGAATGGGAAAGGAGTAGGAAAGGAATAGGAAAGGAGTAGGAAAGGAGTAGGAAAGGAATAGGAATGCAATAGGAATAGGAAAGGAATAGGAAAGGAGTAGGAAAGGCATAGGAATAGGAAAGGAATAGGAAAGGAGTAGGAAAGGAATAGGAATGGAATAGGAATAGGAATGGAATAGACCAAACCAGGTTGGAAAAGACCTTTGAGACCATCGAGTCCAACCTATCACCCAACACCATCTAATCAACTAAACCATGGCACCAAGTGCCCCATCCAGTCTCTTCCTAAACACCTCCAGTGATGGTGACTCCACCACCTCCCTGGGCAGCACATTCCAATGGCCAATCTCTCTTTCTGGGAAGAATTTCTTCCTAACCTCCAGCCTAAACCTCCCCTGGCACAGCTTGAGACTGTGTCCATCGCTGGAGGTGTTCAGGAGGAGACTTGATAGGGTGCTTGGTGCCATGGGTTAGTTGATTAGGTGGTGCTGGATGATAGGTTGGACACGATGATCTTGAAGGTCTCTCCCAACCTGGTTTATTCTATACTCTATCTCTCCTCTTGCCCCACCACAGCTAAAAGGAAAAAAGGCCTGGGAAATTTGGTGGCACACACCCTAACCAGAGACATTTAATGTCCTTCCCTTCAGCTCAGAACATGCATGCTGAAAAAAGGCAACCAAAGAGAGGAGGGAAAGCTGTGACCCACTCTTTCAGGAAAGTCTTTCTGAGGTTTCCCACAGAATGCTGTAGTGCTGGCAGGGGGAAAAGGCATTAGATGCAGCATAAGCCAAGTAGGCAAGGCCATCCCTGTGCACCAGCTGTCTGCACAACTGCTGTTCTGTCCTGGTGCTCCACTGAGCCCAGGGGTAATAACCATACCAGGCACAAGCAATGGCTCACCCAGTAACCCTGGCCAGTGCTCAGAACTGGGAAGAGGGAGGAATGGGGAAACAGGAGGAGCAGAATAATGGCATTCCCTTTTACTCCTCCCAGCCTCTCTTTGTGCACCAGCCACCAAAAGCAAATTGTCAAGGATCTGTACACAGACCACAAAACCATCCCTCTGCATAACCTTTAACAAGCTGCTCTCTTCACTGGTCTAAGCCTAAAAATCAACACACACAAGATGGCTCTGAATAGCAGCAGGGGCAGACAGGCCAGAAATCACAAAGCATTTCCACAGCCAAGTGTCTTGGAGAGACAGGCACTGAACTGCCACTACTTAATTAACATCTCAGCTAAATATAAGCCATAGGATAGGATAGGATAGGATAGGATAGGATAGGATAGGATAGGATAGGATAGGATAGGATAGGATAGGATAGGATAGGATAGGATAGAGCAGACCAGGTTGGAAGAGACCTTCAAGATCATCGTGTCCAACCCATCAACCAAACCAACCCACCTAAACAACTAAACCATGGCACCAAGCACCCTGTCAAGTCTCCTCCTGAACACCTCCAGGGATGGTGACTCCACCACGTCCCCAGGCAGCCCATTCCAATGGGCAATCACTCTCTCTGTATAGAACTTCCTCCTGACCTCCAGCCTGAACCTCCCCTGGTGCAGCCTGAGACTGTGTCCTCTTGTTCTGGTACTGGCTGCCTGGGAGAAGAGACCAACCCCTGCCTGTCTACAATCTCCCTTCAGGTAGTAATAGACAGCAATAAGGTCTGCCCTGAGCCTCCCTCCTCCAGGCTAAGCAACCCCAGCGGTATTCTCTTCTGCAGCACCTTTGACTGCTCTTAAAAGGTTTCTCTTGAGAAATTCTAAGTACTACAGAGGTTCCAACTGATATCCTGCAAGGCAGCAGTTGCAGATAACTGCAAAAAGCTACCACTGGGCTACTGCCCTCATGTGAAGCCCTGGAATGGGTTGTCCAGGGAGGTGGTCGAGGCCCCGTCCCTGGAGGTGTATAAGAGCAGGCTGGATGAGGCTCTGGCCAGCCTGATCTAGTGTGGGGTGTCCCTGCCCATGGCAGGGGGGTTGGAACTAGATGATCCTTGTGCTCCCTTCCAACCCTGACTGATACTATGATACTGTGATTTATCAGTACACAAGGGTTGGAGAATGAGAGATGGCAAAGGACCAAAGACAGGAGAGGTAAAGGCCACCACCCTCCCCAAAGAAGGGTAGTTTGTGATCAGGTTCCAGCATTGCTTGCAGCCAACAGCAGTGTGCTGGGTGATGGAGGGTAGAAGGAGAGAGAAGAAGGGCAGAGGACATAGGCTTACACACCCTCAGGCTCGCTGTCAGAGGAGCTGCCATAGTTGGCCGACAATGCAGTCAGAGCAGAGGTGGCGTGCTTGGGAACAACAGTCAGGCTCCCTTCTTCAGCTGCTGCATCCTCCTTCTCAGACTCTGCAGGGAGACAAAAGGCAAGAGGGGTTTTCCCCAACACCTCTGCACACCAACAGCCAGTCACAGAATCACAGAATCAATAAAGTTGGAAAAGACCTCAGAGATCATCAAGTCCAACCTGTCACCCACCACCTCAGGACTAACTAAACCATGGCTTCATGTGCCACATCCAATCCCCTTCTGAACATCTGCAGGGATGGTGACTCCACCACCTCCCTGGGCAGCACATTCCAATGGCAAATCACTCTGTGAAGAACTTTCTCCTCACCTCCAGCCTAAACTTCCCCTGGCACAGCTTGAGACTGTGTCCTCTTGTTCTGGTGCCAGTTCCCTGGGAGAAAAGACCAGCTGGTTGAAAGTAGGCTGAACATGAGCCAGCAGTGTGCCCAGGCGGCCAAGAAGGCATCCTGGCCTGCATCAGGAACAGTGTGACCAGCAGGAGAAGGGAAGACATTGTGCCCCTGGACTCAGCACTGGTCAGGCCACACCTGGAGTCCTGTGTCCAGTTCTGGGGCCCTCAGTTTAAGAAGGACATTGAGACACTTGAATGTGTCTTGAAGGGCAACAAAGCTGGGGAGAGGTCTGGAGCACAGCCCTATGAGGAGAGGCTGAGGGAGCTGGGGTTGCTTAGCCTGGAGAAGAGGAGGCTCAGGGGAGACCTTCTTGCTGTCTACAACTCCCTGAAGGGAGGTTGTAGCCAGGAAGGGGTTGGTCTCTTCTCCCAGGCAAGCAGCACCAGAACAAGAGGACACAGTCTCAAGCTGCACCAGGGGAGGTTTAGGCTGGGTGTTAGGAAGAAGTTCTTCATAGAAAGAGAGATTGGCCATTGGAATGTGCTGCCCAGGGAGGTGGTGGAGTCACCATCACTGGAGGTGTTTAGGAAGAGACTGGATGGGGTGCTTGGTGCCATGGTTGAGTTGAGTAGATGGTGTTGGATGACAGGTTGGACTCAATGATCTCAATGGTCTTTTCCAACCTGGTTAACTCTATTCTATCTCACAACTACACAAGCCCAGTGTTGGGCACCACTGCTCAGCACCACGGACTGACAGAACAAATGCACATCTGCCTACCCTCTACAGACATTTGGTGGCAAAAATCACCTCACTATTGGTTTACAGAAGCAAAAAAGTTTCCTGTATGAGAGCTCAGGTTTTCTGGTTCTTTCTTCACATGCCAACCATAATTATAGGTTTTATTACCAAGTGTAGGTAAAGAGAGAAAAAGGATTTCATATGTTTTGAAGTCTCGCTGGATTTAGCCCTGCAGAGGCAGGGGGTGGGGGAGAAGGATTCAAAATGCAGTCAGAGGAACACACACAGACACACACACACACAAAAGGCAACTCAGGCTCATTCAGGGTGAGAATGTGAGAGCAAGGAAGCTTTTGGATAGCAAACAATGCTCACTGAGAATCAAGTCAACCACCTAGATGATGCCAGCTTTCAGCAGCATTTCAGACTGTTCAATACTTCAATCCCTGCCCAGCATTGCAGATAGGCACAGGAAAGGCATTACAGTCTCAAAGCACCACGAAAAAGAACACTGGGAAGACAGGAGAGTGGTGAAGCCCTGGAATGAGTTGTCCAGGCAGGTGGTTGAGGCCCCATTCCTGGAGGTGTTTAAGCCCAGGCTGGATGAGGCTCTGGGCAGCCTGATCTAGTGTGGGGTGTCCCTGCCCATGGCAGGGGGTTGGAACTAGATGATCCTTTGGTCCCTTCCAACCCTGACTGATACTATGACACTATGTTTAAGCTGAGGATACTAGGAAAACAGAGCCCCACCAGGAAGATTGTCCAGTTCTGGGCCCCTCAGTTTAAGAAGGACATGGAGACACTTGAAGGTGTCCAGAGAAGGGCAACAAGGGTGGGGAGAGGCCTTGAGCACAGCCCTGTGAGGAGAGGTTGAGGGAGCTGGGATTGCTTAGCCTGGAGAAGAGGAGGCTCAGGGGAGACCTTCTTGCTGTCTCCAACTCCCTGAAGGAGGTTGTAGCCAGGAGGGGGTTGGTCTCTTCTCCCAGGCAACCAGCACCAGAACAAGAGGACACAGTTTCAAGCTGCACCAGGGGAGGTTTAGGTTGGATGTTAGGAAGAAGTTCTATACAGAGAGAGTGATTGGCCATTGGAATGTGCTGCCCAGGGAGGTGGTGGAGTCACCATCACTGGAGGTGTTCAAGAGGAGACTTGATGGGGTGCTTGGTGCCATGGGTTAGTTGTTTAGGTGGGTTGGATTGGTTGATGGGTTGGACACGATGATCTTGAAGGTCTCTTCCAACCTGGTCTACTCTATTCTATCCTATTCTGCCTCTTCAAATTCTTCACAGAAAGAATGACTGGCCATTGGAATGTGCTGCCCAGGGAGCAACTCAACCCCCTTCCTAAACTGAGGGGCCCAGAACTGGACACAGGACTCAAGGTGTGGCCTAACCAGTGCTGAGTCCAGGGGCACAATGACTTCCCTGCTCCTGCTGGCCACACTGTTCCTGATACAGGCCAGCACTGCTTCATTGCTGCATTTTCCTACCTCATCCAAAACACTGAGGACATATTGTGGTTGATTTTCCTTCAAGAACTGCTTTGAATTTACTTTTTAGCAGATCAGGCAGACACATTTCCTGGAATGTATTTTCTCTTTGAGAGTAACACCTTCAGAGGAAGTGTTATTCCCCACTGAATGCAAGTGACTGTTTCTGGTCAGTAAATCCCACCAAATTTTACACCTGACAGGCTCATCATCTTACCTTCTTTCTGCTTATAAATCAAGAGGGGGGAAAAAAAATCAGCTTTCTTCATCCCCCATTCAGTTTCCTGGCTTTGAAGGAATGAGTCACCAAACAGAGCATCAGTGAATGCAGTAAGGAAGAAGAGAAATGCATTCCCCCTAGTGAAAGGGCTGGAGCTGGGACAAAGGTTTAAGCACCTCAACAACAGGCACCTATAGAGTATTATCCTGGACTTCAGTTGTATGGCTTTGAAAAAATAAAGTCACTAAAGAATCACAGAATCAATAAGGTTGGAAAAGACCTCAGAGATCATCAAGTCCAACCTATCGTCCTATGAGGAGAGGCTGAGGGATCTGGGATTGTTTAGCCTGGAGAAGAGGAGGCTCAGGGGAGACCTTCTTGCTGTCTACAACTCCCTGAAAGGAGGTTGTAGCCAGGTGGGGGTTGGTCTCTTCTCTCTAGCAACCAGCAACAGAACAAGAGGACACAGTCTCAAGCTGTGCCAGAGGAAGCTTAAGCTCAAGGTGAGGAGAAAGTTCTTCACTGAGAGAGTTGTTAGCCATTGGAATGTGCTGCCCAGGGAGGTGGTGGAGTCACTGACCCTGGAGGTGTTCAAGAGGGCACTGGATGAGGCACTTGGTGCCATGGTTTAGTCATGAGGTCTGTGGTGACAGGTTGGACTTGATGATCTTTGAGTCTATTCCAACCTTGGTGATACTGTGATACTGCTATACCTCAGGACTAACTAAACCATGGCATCAAGTGCTACATCGAAACCCTTTCTGAACACCCTCCAGGGACAGTGACTCCACCACCTCCCTGGGCAGCACATTCTAATGGCCAATCTCTTTCTGGGAAGAACTCCTTCCTATAATCTAGCCTAACCCTCCCCTGGCACAGCTTGAGACTGTGTCCTCTTGTTCTGGTGCTGGTTGCCTGGGAGAAGAGACCAACCCCCACCTGGCTACAGCCTCCCTTCAGGGAGTTGGAGACAGCAAGAAGGTCTCCCCTGAGCCTCCTCTTCTCCAGGCTAAGCAACCCCAGCTCCCTCAGCCTCTCCTCACAGGGCTGTGCTCCAAACCCCTCCCCACCTTTGTTGCCCTTCTCTGGACACCTTCCAACAACTCAACATCTTTCCTAAACTGAGGGGCCCAGAACTGGACACAGGACTCAAGGTGTGGCCTAACCAGCACTGAGTCCAGGGGCACAATGACCTCCCTGCTCCTGCTGGCCACACTGTTCCTCATCTAGGCCAGGATGCCATTGGCCTTTTTGGCCACCTGGGCCACACTGCTGGCTCATGTTCAGCCTGTTGTCGACCAGTACCCCCAGGTCCCTTTCTGCCTGGCAGCTCTCCAGCCACTCTGTCCCCAGCCTGTAGCTCTGCATGGGGTTGTTGTGGCCAAAGTGATAGAATCATAGAATCAATAAGGTTGGAAAAGACCTCAGACATCAATACCTTAGTGGAGTGGAGTGGAATGGAGTGGAGTGGACCAGGTTGGAAAAGACCTTTGAGATCATCGAGTCCAACCTATCATCCAACACCATCTAATCAACTAAACTATTGTGTTTGCTATTGTTATGACTACATTCATCAGTAGTACAAAAGTCCACAACTGGCTTTAGTAAATGTGAAATAAGCACATCCCACATTCCTTTTCAACCCAGTCTAGCAGAAGTTCCTAGCTGTAGTTTGGTGTAAGTAGATTTTTTTTCTATCATGAAGTAAAACACAGAGGCTGCAGGGGAATCATAGTATCATAGTACCAGTCAGGGTTGGAAGGGACCACAAGGATCATCTAGTTCCAACCCCCCTGCCATGGGCAGGGACACCCCACATTACATCAGGCTGGCCACAGCCTCAGCCAGCCTGCTCTTGAACACCTCCAGACACAAGGTCTCAACCACCTCCCTGGACAACCCATTCCAGGGCTTCACCACTCTCATGGGGAAGAACTTCCTCTTCACCTCCAGCCTGAATCTCCCCACCTCCAGCTTCATTCCATTCCCCCTAGTTCTATCACTACCTGAGATCCTGAGCAGTCCCTCCCCAGCCTTCCTGTAGCCCCCTTCAGATACTGGAAGGCCACAATGAGGTCACCTGGGAGCCTTCTCTTCTGCAGACTGAACAGCCCCAAACTCCTTCAGTCTGTCTCATAGGAGAGGTGCTCCAGCCCTCTGCTCATCCTCCTGGCCCTTCTCTGGACACCTTCCAGCACCTCCACATCCCTCTTGGAATAGGGGCTCCAGAACTGGAGGCAGTACTCCAGGTGGGGTCTCCCCAGAGCTGAGAAGAGGGGGGAGAATCACCTCCCTTGCCCTGCTGGCCACACTTCTCCTGCTGCAGCCCAGGACCTGATTGGCTTTGTGGGCTGCAAGTGCAGCAGTTGTACTTCAGCACCCTGAAATTTCCCAACATGCAGAGATTAGTGGAATAAACAAATTGCACAGGGATGCTGAGCTCTTGTTGCCCCTAGTTGATGATTATGTTTGCAAAAGGAATAGCTCAGCCTCAGATGTCTTTCCAGGGGATGCATTCTAGCCTGGTTGCTATAAATAGCTGCAGCACAAGTCAGCTTCCATGCCATGTTGTAGGAGCACTGCATCACTGCTGGCTGCACTGTAAATAGTTGTATCTGGAGAGTTTATATTCCTGCCAGCATGTGAAACCAGACCCACTCACCCCAGGAAAACCCTAAACAAGCAATACTTCACAACACACATATGGAGGATATTGGGAATGAATCAGATTAAATGGGCAAAAAATAGAGTTAAAATGAAATTGCTGACATTTTAAAGTGATTCACTTGATTCATAAAAGGAAATGAATTTGCTTTCACAACCACAAACATATATTTCACAGCCTTTAAAAGGAATTTGAGTGTTGATGTACTTTATTCTTCTTCTGACCTTATAAAGCACTACAGGCTGGGGTCAGAGTGGCTGGAGAGCAGCCAGGCAGAAAGGGACCTGGGGGTGCTGGTTGAGAGTAGGCTGAACATGAGCCTGTAGTGTGCCCACGCAGCCAAGAGGGCCAATGGCATCCTGGCCTGCAGCAGGAGCAGTGTGGCCAGCAGGAGCAGGGAGGTCATTGTGCCCCTGTACACTGCACTGGTTAGGCCACACCTTGAGTCCTGTGTCCAGTTCTGGGCCCCTCAGGTTAGGAAGGAGGTTGACTTGCTGGAGCTTGTCCAGAGAAGGGCAACAAAGCTGGGGAGGGGTTTGGAACACAGCCCTGTGAGGAGAGGCTGAGGGAGCTGGGGCTGCTTAGCCTGGAGAAGAGGAGGCTCAGGGGAGACCTTCTTGCTCTCTACAATTACCTGAAGGTAACAGAACAAGAGAACACAGAGCAGAACAAAAGACCAGAACAAGAGAACACAGTCTCAAGCTGTGCCAGGGGAGGTTCAGGCTGGATGTGAGGAAGAAGTTCTGCACAGAAAGAGTGATTGGCCATTGGAATGTGCTGCCCAGGGAGGTGGGGCTGGTTGCCTGGGAGAAGAGACCAACCTCCCCCAGCTACAACCTCCCTTCAGATAGTTGTAGAGGGCAAGAAGGTCTCCCCTGAGCCTCCTCTTCTCCCCAGCAGTCACCAGTGATGCACCACATCAGTAATCACTTCAGCAGTACCACTCAGAAGTTCTCCCAATTCCTTCACCTTACCAGCATCACTGTTTGCCAGAAGACTGAGAGGGTCCACGTCCTTTGTGCATGGCTGAGCTTCTGAAGGTTGCTGCTTTTCAGGTTCCTTTTCACAGCTGCCATTTTCTGTTCCACTGGCTTCACTCTGAGCTCTGTGTGCATTATAATCATCACCATTCTTCCTGAATCTCCTACAAAACTGCCGTATTTGTCTCCCCCCTTGCCTTCCTTGCTGCCCAAAGTCGTCTTCACTTCCTGGAGGTCTCCACATCCCTTTCATTTTGCTGGAGAACACAAAGGCAAAGCTCAGTATCACAGTATAAATGCAAAGCTCATGCAAATGGCAAGCTAAGAGAATCAAATCAAATCAAATCAAATCAAATCAAATCACAGTGTCACAGTATCACTAAGGCTGGAAGAGACCTCAAAGATCATCGAGTCCAACCTGTCACCACAGACCTCATGACTAGACCATGGCACCAAGTGCCACATCCTATCCCCTCTTGAACACCTCCAGGGATGGGGACTCCACCACCTCCCTGGGCAGCACATGCCAATGATGAATGACTCTCTCAGTGAAGAACTTTCTCCTCACCTCCACCCTAAACCTCCCCTGGTGCAGCTTGAGACTGTGTCCTCTTGTTCTGGTGCTGGTTGTCTGGGAGCAGAGACCAACCCCCACCTGGCTACAACCACCTTTCACGTAGTTGTAAAGGGCAATGAGGTCACCCCTGAGCCTCCTCTTCTCTAAGCCAAACAATCCCAGCTCCCTCAGCCTCTCCTCATAGGGCTGTGCTCAAGGTCTCTCAAATGATGTAAGCAGAGGGCTCAGGCACACATGCAAGGTTCAGCAACACAGCACGATGCCAGGACGCACTCCAGCTCAGCTAACATGTGCTGACAGACCAGACAGACAGTCACAGCTCATCCCACTGGCAGGGCAACATGACAAAGCTGGAACTTAAAGGAAGAGCTTCAAGTTCATGACTTTTACCTTTTAACAAGGCAGAGAGTACACAGAATCATGGAACCGATAAGGTTGGAAAAGACCTCAGAGATCATTAAGTCCAACCTAGCACCCAACACCTCAGGACTAACTAAACCATGGCACCAAGTGACACATCCAATCCCTTTTTGAACACTTCCAGTGATGGTGACTCCACCACCTCCCTGGGCAGCACATTCCAATGGCTAATCACTCTTTCTGTCAAGAACTTCTTCCTAACTTCCAGCCTAAACCTCCCCTGGCACAGCTTGAGAGTTACAAGACACAGCACACAGCTGCATTCTATTCACTTCTTCCCTCCTACACATCTTTTCTTCCTCTCCATCACACAGCCCCTCCATGCCACCCACTTTGCTTGTACAAAACCATTCCCATTACCAACATTCCCCTCTTCCCTATCTTTCCAGCCTCATTTGTCCTTCTTGAGAGGAGAACAGCGCTACAACAGCATTCAAAATAGCTTCATATTGCAACAAAACACATTTCGGGGAAGGGGAAGGGGAAGGGGAAGGGGAAGGGGAAGGGGGAAGGGGAAGGGGAAGGAAGGGGGGAAGGGGAGGGAAGGCTGGTATCCTACTGCTGCAGAGGGATTTGGGCTAAGAAAGACAGCAGGTGTGGAACAAGCCACTTTACTCCTATGTCTGCCATTTGCAACACAAACTGGTAGCCCTGTCTGAGAAGAATAGAACAGAATAGAACAGAACAGAACAAAACAGAATAGAACAGAATAGAACAGAACAGAATAGAACAGAACAGAATAGAACAGAACAGAACAGAACAGAATAGAACAGAACAGAACAGAATAGAACAGAACAGAATGGAACAGAACAGAACGGAACAGAATAGAATAGAATAGAATAGAATAGAATAGAATAGAATAGAATAGAATAGAACAGAATAGAATAGAATAGAATAGAATAGAATAGAATAGAATAGAACAGAATAGAACTAACCAGGTGGGAAAAGACCTTTGAGATCATTGAGTCCAGCCTATCATCCAACACCATCTAATCAACTAAACCATGGCACCAAGTGCCACATCCAGTCTCTTCCTAAACACCTCCAGTGATGGTGATTCCAACACCTCGATGGCCACTCCTTCTGTGGAGAACTTCTTCCTAACCTCCAGCCTAAACCTCCCTTGGCACAGCTTGAGACTCTGTCCTCTTGTTCTGGTGCTGCTTGCCTGGGAGAAGAGACCAACCCCCACCTGCCTACAACCTCCCTTCAGGTAGTTGTAGACAGCAAGAAGGTCTCCCCTGAGCCTCCTCTTCTCCAGGCTAAGCAACCCCAGCTCCCTCAGCCTCTCCTCACAGGGCTGTGCTTCAAACCCCTCCCCAGCTTTGTTGCCCTTCTCTGGACACCTTCCAGCAACTCAACCTCTTTCCTAACCTGAGGATGAGAACATCACCCACCATAACACTCCTGCAGACAAGAAGTAAGCCACCTCCTTCCTGTGCCTCAGCCTCTAATGCACAAAAGGCACATGTTAGCTCCCATACTTCAGCTCCATCTAGACACAGAACTGCACTTCTGAGTTTGTACAACCAGACTGTGAATTGTTGTTACAGAGCCTGGCAAATGCTGAGTAAATACAGTCCTTGCCCAAAGGTTAAAAGCAACATTCCGATT
The DNA here is from genome assembly GCA_011125475.1 of Melanerpes aurifrons. NCBI lineage: Eukaryota > Metazoa > Chordata > Aves > Piciformes > Picidae > Melanerpes > Melanerpes aurifrons. The sequence continues at coordinate 16,184,742 of WWNC01000022.1, forward strand.
TCCCTGGGGCCTCAAACACGCAGAAAGAAACCCCAAGGTCACAAAGACATCCCAACAAATGTCAGCCTGGAATCTGCCTTCCCCTTGGGACACATATACTGCTCTCCACTTCCTGTTCAGAGGGATTAAAAGAACTCTGCACTATTAATCAGCTGTTGCAAGACATCAGACAGACGAGCAAAGTGGTCCTGCTGCATCTCTAATCTCACACATGAGGATGCTGAGAGGAAGCAGTATCACAGTATCACCAAGGTTGGAAGAGACCTCGAGGATCATCAAGTCCAACCTGTCAACACAGACCTCATGACCATGGCACCAAGTGCCACATCCAATCCCCTCTTGAACACCTCCAGGGATGGGGACTCCACCACCTCCCTGGGCAGCACATTCCAATGATAAACGACTCGCTCGGTGAAGAACTTTCTCCTCACCTCAAGTCTAAACCTCCCCTGGCACAGCTTGAGACTGTGTCCTCTTGTTCTGGTGCTGGTTGCCTGGCAGAAGAGACTAACCCTTTCCTGGCTACAACCACCTTTCAGGGAGTTGGAGAGAGCAAGAAGGTCTCCTCTGAGCCTCCTCTTCTCCAGGCTAAGCAGCCCCAGCTCCCTCAGCCTCTCCTCACAGGGCTGTGCTCCAGACCCCTCCCCAGCTTTCTTGCCCTTCTCTGGACACCTTCCAGCAACTCAACATCTTTCCTAAACTGAGGGGCCCAGAACTGGACACAGGACTCAAGGTGTGGCCTAACCAGTGCTGAGTCCAGGGGCACAATGACCTCCCTGCTCCTGCTGGCCACACTATTCCTAATGCAGGCCAGGATGCCATTGGCCTTCTTGGCTGCCTGGGCACACTGCTGCCTCATGTTCAGGCAGCTGTCAATCAGCACCCCCAGGTCCTTCTCTGTTTGGCAGCTCTCAGCCTCTCTGACCCCAGCCTGTAGCTCTGCATGGGGTTGTCGTAGCCAAAGTGCAGCACCTGGCACTTGGACTTGTTGAATGCCATCCCACTGGACCCTGCCCGTCTGTCCAGTCGGTCGAGGTCCCTCTGCAGAGCCTCTCTACCCTCTAACTGACCAACATCTGCTCCTAACTTTGTGTCATCTGCAAACTTGCTGATGACTGACTCGACCCCCTCATCCAGATCATCAATGAAGATGTTAAAGAGGATGGGTCCCAGCACTGATCCCTGGGGGACACCACTGGTGCCTGGCTGCCAGCTGGCTGTGGCACCATTCACCACCAGCAGTTCAAAAGCACACAAATGGAAAGTGCTGCAGAAGTGTTAAGTATCTAATCCTTTCTAAGTCTCACTTAGCTGCAATCTTTAATAGTGCAGCTTGCAGGGAACAAGCTGGATTCTATTTTGGCCTCCTGTATCAGTAAATTTGCAAGATAAACACCAATTCCAGAATCTTTACTTGTGGATATACAAAGCAGAAAGGGGCAGCTTTTGGGACAGCTCATCATCATGTCCACAATGCCAACAGATCAGGGGAAGGAGGAGGGGGGGAAAAAAAAGAAGAGCTTCCTAAAAACCAACCAGAGTTGGTTACTAACAAATGTAAGAGTAGGGAATTGCTGTCAGACATTTAAGACTAATGCATCTGACTCACAATCACAAGAGTTACCAAAGAAACCTGTGCCCAGTTCTGGGCCCCTCAATTTAAGAAGGATATTGAGACACTTGAATGTGTCCAGAGAAGGGCAACAAGGCTGGGGAGAGGTCTGGAGCACAGCCCTGTGAGGAGAGGCTGAGGGAGCTGGGGTTGTTTAGCCTGGAGAAGAGGAGGCTCAGGGGAGACCTTCTTGCTCTCTACAACTCCCTGAAGGGAGGTTGAAGCCAGGTGGGGTTGGTCTCTTCTCCCAGGCAACCAGCACCAGAACATTATTCTACTCTGTTCCATTCTACTCTATTCCATTCTATCAAGAGGACACAGTCTCAAGCTGCACCAGGGGAGGTTTAGGCTGGAGGTTAGGAAGAAGTTCTTCCCAGAAAGAGAGAGTGGCCATTGGAATGTGCTGCCCAGGGAGGTGGTGGAGTCACCATCACTGGAGGTGTTTAGGAAGAGACTGGATGGTGTCATGGTTTAGTTCATTAGATAGTGTTGGGTGATAGGTTGGAGTTGATGATCTGGAAGGTCTTTTCCAACCTGTTTAATTCTATTCTATTCTATTTAGCAGGAGTCCCTCAATATGGAACCTGCTTCTTCCTTCCACTTTGCTCTTACCCATTTAAACAAGGAGTGTAGATCATTGTAACGCTTCTTAGAGAGCCTTCCAACACATTCTGAAGTGAAGTGGAGGTAATTCTGCCCCTGTACACAGCACTGGTTAGGCCACACCTTGAGTCCTGTGTCCAGTTCTGGGTCCCTCAGTTTAGGAAGGAGGTTGACTTGCTGGAACAAGTCCAGAGAAGGGCAACAAAGTTGGTGAGGGGTTTGGAACACAGCCCTGTGAGGAGAGGCTGAGGGAGCTGGGGTTGCTTAGCCTGGAGAAGAGGAGGCTCAGGGGAGACCTTCTTGATGTCTACAACTACCTTAAGGGAGGTTGTAGACAGGCAGAGGTTGGTCTCTTCTCCCAGGCAGCTAGCACCAGAACAAGAGGACACAGTCTCAGGCTGCTCCAGGGGAGGTTTAGGCTGGAGGTCAAGAAGAAGTTTTTCCCAGAAAGAGAGATTGGCCATTGGGATGGGATGCCCAAAGAGATGGTGGAGTGACCATCAACTGGAGGTGTTCAGGAGGAGACTTCATGGGGTGCCTGGTTGCATGGTTTAGTTGATTAGGTGGTGTTGGATGATGATCTTGAAGGTCTCTTCCAGCCAGGTCTGGTCTATTCTATTCTATTCTATTCTACTGAAGTTAGCTGCTTCCACAAAACACTGACACTGAGGGGATGAGAAAAGAATAAAACTCTCCTGAAAGGCAATTCTTATTTTAAGAGAGAGAATGGATAAAAACCCAAGAGGAGTAAGTTACTAAGCACAGAACAAAGGTGGAAGGAGATCTACTTATGCTATGAAAATAAAGTTACACTTTTCTCCTCTCTCCACTTGATTATTGATTTATCAGCTGAAAGCAGGGAGCAAGAAGCCAAATCCACTCATAAAAACCTAACCCTTAATGCCTGAAAATGTCCAAGAGATTATGTGGATTCATTATGTTGTGTGACTTCCATCACCATTATAGGGCTGGAACACCTCTCCTATGAGGACAGACTGAAGGAGTTGGGGCTGTTCAGTCTGGAGAAGAGAAGGCTCCCAGGTGACCTCATTGTGGCCTTCCAGTATCTGAAGGGGGCCTACAGGAAGGCTGGGGAGGGACTGCTCAGGATCTCAGGGAGTGCTAGGACTAGGGGGAATGGAATGAAGCTGGAGGTGGGGAGATTGAGGCTGGAGGTGAGGAGGAAGTTCTTCCCCATGAGAGTGGTGAAGCCCTGGAATGGGTTGTCCAGGGAGGTGGTCGAGGCCCCATCCCTGGAGATGTTTAACAGCAGGCTGGCTGAGGCTCTGGCCAGCCTGATCTAGTGTGGGGTGTCCCTGCTGGAACTAGATGATCCTTGTGCTCCCTTCCAACCCTGACTGATACTGATACTAACAAACAGCCACTAGAGTGTGATATTCTCAAACAAGCCAGAGTGCAGAATGAACACCAGATTTCTAGCACAATTATTGATTCATTTAACTCAACTATGAAGCACTGTAGAACAGAACAGAACAGAATAGACTAGACTAGTCTAGAATAGCATAGACTAGAATAGCATGGACTAGAATACAATAGAATAAACCAGGTTGGAGGAGACCTTCAAGATCATCGTGTCCAACCCATCAACCAATCCAACACCACCTAAACAACTAACCCATGGCACCAAGCACCCCATCAAGTCTCCTCCTGAACACCTCCAGAGATGGTGACTCCACCACCTCCCCAGGCAGTCCATTCCAATGGGCAATCACCCTCTCTGTGTAGAACTTCTTCCTAACATCCAGCCTAAGCCTCCCCTGGCACAGCTTGAGACTGTGTCCTCTTGTTCTGGTATTGAATGCCTGGGAGAAGAGACCAACCTCTGCCTGTCTACAACCTCCCTTCAGGGAGTTGCAGAGAGCAATAAGGTCACCCCTGAGCCTCCTCTTCTCCAGGCTAAGCAACCCCAGCTCCCTCAGCCTCTCCTCACAGGGCTGTGTTCCAAACCCCTCACCAGCTTTGTTGCCCTTCTCTGGTCTCGTTCCAGCAAGTCAACCTCCTTCCTAAACTAAGGAGCCCAGAACTGGACACAGGACTTGAGATGAGGCCTAACCAGTGCAGTGTACAGGGGCACAATGACCTCCCTGCTCCTGCTGGCCACACTGTTCCTGCTGCAGGCCAGAATGCCACTGGCCCTCCTGGCTGCCTGGTACACTGCAGGCTCATGTTCAGCCTACCATCGACCAGCACCCCCAGGTCCCTCTCTGCCTGGCTGCTCTCAGCCACTCTGACCCCAACCGAAGCGCATTACACCTGCAAACGGTGAAACAACCAGTCCTCTGTTAAGAGGCAGCTAAATCATGTGTAGAGTGGAAGAAATAAGGGCTGCAGAGCATACTTCTGAAGTCACTAGGAGGAAGGTAACAAGACTGTATCAAAATGCTTACCCAAACTGCTGGGTGGTCAGCACTTCTCCCCTTTCTTCCTTCTGTAGCTGCACTGCCTTCTTCCTTTGGATGTTTGCCAAGGTAGGAAAATTTCTGGAAGGGAAAAAAAAATCATACACCAGTGCTGAAATGATTCTCTGCACTTTTGTCAGTGCCCCCTTGACTACACCAGCATCCCCCAGAAAAGAATTTAGAATAGAATAAACCAAGCCAGGTTGGAAGAGACCTTCAAGATCATCTCGTCCAACCCATCAACCAATCCAACCCACTCAAACAGCTAACCCATGGCACCAAGCACCCCGTCAAGTCTCCTCCTGAACACCTCCAATGACTCCACCACCTCCCTGGGCAGCACATTCCAATGGGTAATCACTCTCTCTGTATAGAACTTCTTCCTAACATCCAGCCTAAACCTCCCCTGGCACAGCCTGAGACTGTGTCCTCTTGTTCTGGTACTGGGTGCCTGGGAGAAGAGACCAACATCTGCCTGGCTTCAACCTCCCTTCAGGGAGTTGCAGAGAGCAAGAAGGTCACCCCTGAGCCTCCTCTTCTCCAGGCTAAACAACCCCAGCTCCCTCAGCCTCTCCTCATAGGACTGTGCTCCAAACCCCTCACAAACTTCATTGCTCTTCTCTGGACTCGTTCCAGCAAGTCAACATCTTTCCTAAACTGTTAAGGGGCCCAGAACTGGACACAGGACTCAATTGTGGCCTAACCAGTGCTGAGTACAGGGGCACAATGACTTCCCTGCTCCTGCTGTCCACACTATTCCTCATGCAGGCCAGGATGCCATTGGCCCTCTTGGCTGCGTGGGCACACTGCAGGCTCATGTTCAGCCTACCATCCACCAGCACCCCCAGGTCCCTCTCTGCCTGGCTGCTCTCAGCCACTCTGACCCCAGCCTGTAGCACTGCATGGGGTTGTTGTGGCCAATGTGCAGAACCTGCCACTTGGATGTGTTCAATCTCCTGCCCTTGGACTCTGCCCATCTGTCCAGCCTGTCGAGGTCCTTCTGCAGAGCCTCTCTACCCTCCAGCAGATCAACTCCTGCCCCCAGCTTGGTGTCATCTGCAAATTTACTGATGATGGACTCAATGCCCTCATCCAGATCATCAATAAAGATGTTAAGGAGCACAGGGCGCAACCTCCCTTCAGGGAGTTGTAGACAGCAAGAAGGTCACCCCTGAGCCTCCTCTTCTCCAGGCTAAGCAACCCCAGCTCCCTCAGCCTCTCCTCACAGGGCTGTGTTCCAAACCCCTCCCCAGCTTTGTTGCCCTTCTCTGGACACCTTCCAGCAACTCAACATCTTTCCTAAACTGAGGGCCCAGAACTTTCCTAAGCATCTTTCCTAAACTGAGGGGCCCAAGAACAGCTTCTGGGTGCAGAAGATTGCTGTAACATGATGATCTGGATGAAGGGGTAGAGTCAGTCATCAGCAAGTTTGCAGATGACACAAAGTTAGGGGCAGATGTTAGTCAGTTAGAGGGTAGAAAGGCTCTGCAGAGGGACCTCGACCGACTGGACAGATGGGCAGAGTCCAATGGGATGTCATTCAACAAGTCCAAGTGCCGAGTGCTGCACTTTGGCTATGGCAATCCCATGCAGAGCTATAGGCTGGGGTCGGAGTGGCTGGAGAGCTCCCAAACAGAGAGGGACCTGGGGGTGCTGATTGACAGCCATCTGAATATGAGCCAGCAGTGTGCCCAGGTGGCCAGGAGGGCCAATGGCATCCTGGCCTGCATTAGGAATAGTGTGGCCAGCAGGAGCAGGGAGGTCATAGTGCCCCTGTACTCTGCTTTGGTTAGGCCACACCTTGAGTCCTGTGTCCAGTTCTGGGCCCCTCAGTTTAAGAAGGACATCGAAACACTTGAGCGTGTCCAGAGAAGGGCAACAAGGCTGGGGAGAGGCCTTGAACACAAGCCCTATGAGGAGAGACTGAGGGAGCTGGGATTGTTTAGCCTGGAGAAGAGGAGGCTCAGGGGTGACCTCAGTGCCCTCTACAACTACCTGAAGGGTGGTTGTAGCCAGGAGGGGGTTGGCCTCTTCTCCCAGGCAACCAGCACCAGAACAAGGGGACACAGTCTCAAGCTGCGCCAGGGGAGGTTCAGACTCGAGGTGAGGAGGAAGTTCTTCACCGAGCGAGTCATTCGGCATTGGAACGGGTTGCCCAGGGAGGTGGTGGAGTCATCGTCCCTGGAGGCGTTCAAGGGGAGATTGGACGTGGCACTTGGTGCCATGGTCTAGGCATGGGGTCTGTGTTGATAGGTTGGACTCGATGATCCCCGAGGTCCTTTCCAACCTAAGTGATACTGTGATACTGTGATGAGAGAGGGAGAAGCACCTAAGTTTCCCCTCGAGCAGCACTCAGTTATTGTGCTTGCAGGCTGACCTCTTGCTCACCAGCATTCCTGCCCCTTTTCACGCCAGCACCAAGAAAAATTGCTTAGTCATGCAGATCCACTGTTACAACCATCCTCTCTTCCATTCCCCACATCCCTCTCCATCCCCCTCCCTGAGGACAACGCTCCACTGGTTCCAACATGCAAAGACTGCTGCAAATTACTGCCAGAGCCCCAAAATAGCTAAGCTCGCTGCTCTGTAAACGGTCCCTAGCTAAACCCCAGAGCTTTGAGGTAAAGGTGGTCATAGTATCATAGTATCAGCCAGGGTTGGAAGGGACCACAAGGATCATCTAGTTCCAACCCCCCTGCCATGGGCAGGGACACCCCACACTACATCAACCTGGCCACAGCCTCATCCAGCCTGCTCTTAAACACCCCCAGGGATGGATCCCCAACCACCTCCCTGGACAACCCATTCCAGGGCTTCACCACTCTCATGGGTAAGAACTTCCTCCTCACCAGTCAGTCACTGCCCAAAGAGTGGCATTGGTCAAGGAGAAAACACACACACACACACACCCCTGTTCTGGGTAGAAATGCAAAGTATTTGATAAGCCTATGAAAATGGAGTAATGAGAAACTCAGAACAGTCACTCACTATATATAGCTATAACAAAATAGGGGACACTGCTCCTTAAATATTTAAACACCCCCAGGGATGGATCCCCAACCACCTCCCTGGACAACCCATTCCAGGGCTTCACCACTCTCATGGGGAAGAACTTCCTCCTCACCAGTCAGTCACTGCCCAAAGAGTGGCATTGGTCAAGGAGAAACACAATGCAAAGTATTTGATAAGCCTATGAAAATGGAGTAATGAGAAACTCAGAACAGCCACTCACTAAATATAGCTATAACAAAATAGGGGACACTGCTCCTTAAATATTTAACCCAGGCACAAATCCAGGCTGGGCAGGGACTGGCTGGAAAGCAGCCCTGAGGAGAGAGACTTGGGGGTGCTGGGGGAGGAGAAGCTCAACAGGAGCTCTCAGTGTGCACTTGCAGCCCACAAAGCCAATCAGATCCTGGGCTGCAACAGGAGAAGTGTGGCCAGCAGGGCAAGGGAGGTGATTCTCCCCCTCTGCTCAGCTCTGCTGAGACCCCACCTGGAGTCCTGCCTCCAGTTCTGGAGGCCCTGTTCCAAGAGGGATGTGGAGGTGCTGGAGGGTGTCCAGAGCAGGGCCAGGAGACCAGGAGGATGAGCAGAGGGCTGGAGCACCTCTCCTGTGAGGACAGACTGAAGGAGTTGGGGCTGTTCAGTCTGCAGAAGAGAAGGCTCCCAGCTGACCTCATTGTGGCCTTCCAGTATCTGAAGGGGGCTACAGGATGGCTGGGGAGGGACTTCTCAGGATCTCAGGTAGTGATAGGACTAGGGGGAATGGACTGAAGCTGGAGGTGGGGAGATTGAGGCTGGAGGTGAGGAGGAAGTTCTTCCCCATGAGAGTGGTGAAGCCCTGGAATGGGTTGTCCAGGGAGGTGGTTGGGGCCCTGTCCCTGGAGGTGTTTAAGCCCAGGCTGGCTGAGGCTCTGGCCAGCCTGATCTAGTGTGGGGTGTCCCTGCCCATGGCAGAGGGATTGGAACTAGATGATCCTTGTGGTCCCTTCCAACCCTGACTATGATACTATGATAACCCTGTCACGTGCATCTTCCCCGTTTGGCAGCACGAATGGTAATCATCACAAGGAGGTAGGACAGCCCAGGGAAAAAGATGAGAAGTACTTCCCATGAGACTCACCTAAGCACTCTATGAACTTGTCTCATTTCACAGGATTTGAGCATGAGCTTGTCAGCATGTGTTTTCACTGGATTTCTCCCGAAGACACGCTACGTGGCTCAAATGAGCGTAAGGATACGGTGTCTTGTCTCTGCTCTTTCCTCTGAGCTACATATTTATTCATCCATGTTAAAAACACTTAGAATCACAGAATCAATAACGTTGGAAAAGACCTCAGAGATCAGAGAAGGGCCACAAGGATGAGCAGAGGGCTGGAGCAGCTCTCCTGTGAGGACAGACTGAAGGAGTTGGGGCTGTTCAGTCTGCAGAAGAGAAGGCTCCCAGGTGACCTCATTGTGGCCTTCCAGGATCTGAAGGGGGCCTCCAAAAAGGCTGGGGAGGGACTGCTCAGGATCTCAGGCAATGATAGGACTAGGGGGAATGGAATGAAGCTGGATGTGGGGAGATTGAGGCTGGAGGTGAGGAGGAAGTTCTTCCCCATGAGAGTGGTGAAACCCTGGAATGGGTTGTCCAAGGAGGTGGTTGAGGCCCCATCCCTGGAGGTGTTTAAGCCCAGGCTGGATGAGGCTGTGGCCAGGCTGATGTAGTGTGGGGTGTCCCTGCCCATGGCAGGGAGGTTGGAACTAGATGATCCCTGTGGTCCCTTCTAACCCTGACTGATAACTATGATACTATGATCATCAAGTCCAACGTATCACCCAACACCAAATACTGTGTGATAAAAGGCACTGAGTCATCTCTCAGGAAGGGGACAACAGAACCTTCAGTAGAGTCTTTCTGGTGTTTTGATTTCTCTACAGGAAAGGTCTCCATTAACTTTAACAACTTCCTTCTACTTTAAAATCTTCTGGATTTGCATTCATGCTTTTGTCCTGGTTAAATGCTGCCAGTGGGCATAGTGAAAAACCCAACCAACGAAGAAAACCACCAAAACTCAACTGTACTCTCTCTGAGATTGGTCCTGAGGGAAAGTTGTTGCTGGAGCAGAACTGACTCCTTGGCAGAAGTAGATGGGAGTATCCATTTGTTGCTTTTCCAGCATCTCCCCAGGTGTCCACCCTTAACTGATCTCAGGGTTTTGCAAATGATGGTGGAAGGTGACAGAATACTGTAACTACATTGTAAGCCCCTATTACAAGAGGGATGTGGAGGTGCTGGAATGTGTCCAGAGAAGGGCCACGAGGATGAGCAGAGGGCTGGAGCACTTCTCCTATGAGGACAGACTGAAGGAGTTGGGGCTGTTCAGTCTGCAGAAGAGAAGGTTCCCAGGTGACCTCATTGTGGCCTTCCAGGATCTCAAGGGGGCCTCCAAGAAGGCTGGGGAGGGACTGCTCAGGATGTCAGGGAGTGATAGGACTAGGGGGAATGGAATGAAGCTGGAGGTGAGGAGGAAGTTCTTCCCCATGAGAGTGGTGAAGCCCTGGAATGGGTTGTCCAGGGAGGTGGTGAGGCCCCGTCCCTGGAGGTGTTTAAGAGCAGGCTGGATGAGGCTGTGGGCCAGGCTGATGTAGTGTGGGGTGTCCCTGCCCATGGCAGGGGGTTGGAACTAGATGATCCTTGTGGTCCCTTCCAACCCTGAATGATACTATGATACTATGACCTTGGACTCTCTGGAAAACACCTGTCATCAAACCCTGACACTTGCTCTTTTTTCCTTTGCATGGTGTTGTGTTTTGGTTCTCCCAGGAGGGAACAGACTTGCAGGAATTTCAGAGCAGCTGAACAGGACAGCCAGGTCTAGGCAGGTTTTCCTTCATGAATTCAAAACATAGACAGCCTTGTCAAACTGGGGAACAAGTGAATGCTTTCTATTGTGGCTCAGTTGGTAGTGCATAAGACCCTTAATGGGAAGGAAGTGAGTTCAAGCCTGCAGTGGGCAGTAGTGTCCTCCCTACTCTAGTCATGAGGTCTGTGGGGACAGGTTGGACTCGATGATCTTTGAGATCTCTTCCAACCTTAGTGATACTGATATTAACTAAACCATGGCTTCAAGTGCCACATCCAATCCCCTCTTCAACACCTCCATTGATGGTGACTCCACCACCTCCCTGGGCAGCACATTCCAATGGCCAATCTCTCTTGCTGGGAAGGACTTTCTCCTCACATCCAGCCTAAACTTCCCCTGGCACAGCTTGAGACTCTGTCCTCTTGTTCTGGTGCTCATTGCCTGGGAGAATAGACCAACCCCCACCTGGCTACAGCCTCCCTTCAAGTAGTTGTAGAGAGCAAGAAGGTCTCCCCTGAGCCTCCTCTTCTCCAGGCTAAGCAGCCCCAGCTCCCTCAGCCTCTCCTCATAGAGCTTTTGCATGAGACCTCTCCCCAGCTTTGTTGCCCTTCTCTGGTCACATTCAAGAGTCTCTATATCCTTTCTAAAGGGGAGGTTTGGGCTGGATATTAGGAAGAAGTTCTTCACAGAAAGAGAGATTGGCCATTGGAATGCGCTGCCCAGGGTGGTGATGGAGTCACCATCCCTGGAGGTGTTTAAGAAGAGACTGGATGGGGCACTTGGTGCCATGGTTTAGTTGATTAGATGGTGTTGGGTGACAGGTTGGACTCGATCTCAAAGGTCTCTTCCAATCTGGTTAATTCTATAGTCTAAGCTTCCAGAGAAAGGAGATGCTGACACTGAGAACAATCACTAACATCTGTGCCGTAGTGAAGAGGCTTTATTTACTTTGTTTGTTTGTTTTTCCAAGAGATGAGTGCACTAGGTGGAGTCATGGCTGTTTTACAGGCCACTGTACACTGGCTTGCTCAGAAAAATCACAGTAAACTATTTTTTTAGCAAGCAGTGATAAAACAGAGCTCTGCCAGTGTCTTAAGAGAAAGGAAACCTTTTTGCAGGAGTGGTTTACACAATGCTTGGACAGCAACACTCTGAGCTGGGTTAGGAACTGGCTGGAGCGCCGAGCCCAGAGAGTGGTGGTGAATGGTGCCACAGCCAGCTGGCAGCCAGGCACCAGTGGTGTGCCCCAGGGATCAATGCTGGGCCCTGTGCTCTTTAACATCTTTATTGATGATCTGGAGGAGGGCATTGAGTCCATCATCAGTAAATTTGCAGATGACACCAAGCTGGGGACAGGAGTTGATCTGCTGGAGGGTAGAGAGGCTCTGCAGAGGGACCTGGACAGGCTGGACAGATGGGCAGAGTCCAAGGGCAGGAGATCGAACACTTCCAAGTGCCAGGTTCTGCACATTGGCCACAACAACCCCATGCAGTGCTACAGGCTGGGGGCAGAGTGGCTGGAGAGCAACCAGGTAGAGAGGGACCTGGGGGTACTGGTTGATGGTAGGATGAACATGAGCCTGCAGTGTGCCCAGGCAGCCAAGAGGGCCAATGGCATCCTGGCCTACATCAAGAACAGTGTGGCCAGCAGGAGCAGGGAGGTCATTCTGCCCCTGTACACTGCACTGGTTAGGCCACACCTTGAGTCCTGTGTCCAATTCTGGGCCCCTCAGTTTAGGGAAGGAGGTTGACTTGCTGGAACGAGTTCAGAGAAGGGCAACGAAGTTGGTGAGGGGTTTGGAACACAGCCCTGTGAGGAGAGGCTGAGGGAGCTGGGGTTGCTTAGCCTGGAGAAGAGGAGACTCAGGGGTGACCATATCACTCTCTACAACTACCTGAAGGGAGGTTGTAGACAGGTGGGGGTTGGTCTCTTCTCCCAGGCAGCCAGTACCAGAACAAGAGGACACAGTCTCAGGCTGTGCCAGGGGAGGTCTAGGTTGGAGGTCAGGAGGAAGTTCTACACAGAGAGAGTGATTGCCCATTGGAATGTGCTGCCCAGGGAGGTGGTGGAGTCACCATCATTGGAGGTGTTCAGGAGGAGACTTGACAGGGTGCTTGGTTACATGAGTTAGTTGATTAGGTGGTGTTGGGTTGCTAGGTTGGACACAATGATCTTGAAGGTCTCTTCCAACCTGGTTTATTCTATTCTATTAAATTCTAATGCATTTCTGAGCTGAGAACTATACAAATTTATCATCTTCACAGCACTGTGAGCAAATTGCTTCTATCACTGGAGCTGCTCGTGACTGCATATGCAAAAACAACAGCAAAGGGGACAGGAATAGCCCAAAGGGAACAGAGGTGGCCCAGAGAGATGATAAAAATCTGGTTGTAAGACTGACAGGCATTTTATCAAGCTCTGTGTCTCCAGTGTAATTTTGCCCTTTCAGCTGAGGTGTTTTATTCCTGCAGCTCAGAGTAAAATTGTACTGTATCTGCACTTAGAAAAGAATAGAACAAACCAGGTTGGAAGAGACCTTCAGGATCATCGTGTCCAACTCATCAACCAAACCAACATCACCTAAACAACTAACCCATGGCACCAAGCACCCTGTCAAGTCTCCTCCTGAACACCTCCAATGGTGGTGACTCCACCACCTCCCTGGGCAGCCCATTCCAATGGGCAATCACTCTCGCTGTGTTAATCTTCCTAGTGACCTCCAGCCTGAACCTCCCCTGGCACAGCTTGAGACTGTGTCCTCTTGTTCTGGTGCTGGTTGCCTGGGAGAAGACACCAACCCCCACCTGACTACAACCTCCCTTCAGGAAGTTGTAGACAGCAAGAAGGTCTCCCCTGAGTCTCTTCTTCTCCAGGCTGAGCAACCCCAGCTCCCTCAGCCTCTCCTCACAGGGCTGCGTTCCAAGCCCCTCCCCAGCTTTGTTGCCCTTCTCTGGACACCTTCCAGCAACTCAACATCTTTCCTAAACTGAAGGGCCCAGAACTGGACACAGGACTCAAGGTGTGGTCTAACCAGTGCTGAATCCAGGGGCACAATGACTTCCCTGCCCCTGCTGGTCACACTGTTCCTGATGCAGGCCAGGATGCCATTGGCCTTCTTGGCCACCTGGGCACACTGCTGGCTCATGTTCAGCCTACCAATGACCAGCACCCCCAGGTCCCTCTCTACCTGGCTGCTCTCCAGCCACTCTGACCCCAGCCTGTAGCACTGCATGGGGTTGTTGTGGCCAATGTGCAGAACCTGGCACTTGGCTGTGTTCAATCTCCTGCCCTTGGACTCTGCCCATCTGTCCAGCCTGTCGAGGTCCCTCTGCAGAGCTCTCCTACCCTCTAACAGATCAACTCCTGCCCCCAGCTTGGTGTCATCAGCAAATTTACACTACTGAAGATTTACATTACTCTAGTAGAGAACCACAAATTAAAAGTGGAGTGGCTGACAACCCCAGAAGCTTAAAGACAGGGGAGAAGGAGGAGAATTATTTATGAGCAAGACACGAGATCAAGAAAATCCTCCAATGTTATGTTAGGAAGGAAGCAAAAGTAAGTTTAAAGATTTGCTTTAACACCACAGCAGCTTTGCCACAGTCTTTCTAATAATCTTTGCTCTAAAAAGAGTTGGTTGGAAACAGATGGGCTAGCAGAACCCAGCTCTCACTTGGGAAGAAAGGAAGACAGCAATCCCATGCTGAGACACCGAGAAAATGCACAACAGTTAATGCCCTTTAAGCTGGAGTTCAAGGAAAAATACATGCTGAAAGCAGCACATTTCTCAGCTCTTGGGATGGGACAAATCAAAACAAGAAAAGCAATGATAATCAAAGCTGATGTCAGACTTGGCAACCATCTGTCTGCAAAACACAGGGAAGCCCTGAGAGCCCATGGAAATTCATCTTGAGTGCTGTGCACTTAATTAGAATGCCTGGCTCAGCAGGTTCAAAGGGCCACAAGCCACTACAGAATCTTTAGGTAGGCAGAGTGGTGAAGCTTCCAGCAATGAGCAGGGCATTGTACAGAATCAGCCAGAGAACAGCATTCTGACCCAGCATATTTCACACAACCAGTCAGGAAGGGAGCACAAAGATCATTCAGATCCAACCCTCCTGCTGTGGGCAGGGACAGATGCCTCATCCAGCCTGGGCTTAAACACCTCCAGGGATGGGGCCCCAACCACCTCCCTGCACAACCCATTCCAGGGCTTCACCACTCTCATGGGGAAGAACTTCCTCCCCACCTCCAGCTTCATTCCATTCCCCCTAGTCCTAGCACTACCTGACATCCTGAGCAGTCCCTCCCCAGCCTTCTTGAAGCCCCTTTCAGACAATGGAAGGCCACAATGAGGTCACCTGGGAGCCTTCTCTTCTCCAGACTGAACAGCCCCAACTCCTACAGTCTGTCCTCACAGGAGAGGTGCTCCAGCCCTCTGATCATCCTCGTGGCCCTTCTCTGGACACCACCAGCAGTGTTTCCAGGTGGCCAAGAAGGCCAGTGGCATCCTGGCCTGCATCAGAAATAATGTGGCTAGCAGGAGCAGGGAGGTCATTCTGCCTCTGTACTCAGCACTAGTTAGGCCACACCTTGAGTCCTGTGTCCAGTTCTGGGCCCCTCAGTTTAAGAAGGACATTGAGACACTTGAACTTTCCAGAGAAGGGCAACAAGGCTGGGGAGAGACCTGGAGCACAGCCCTGTGAGGAGAGGCTGAGGGAGCTGGGATTGTTTAGCCTGGAGAAGAGGAGGCTCAGGGGAGACCTTCTTCCTCTCTACAACTCCCGGGAGGAAGGTTGTAGCCAGGTGGGGGTTGGTGTCTTCCGCCAGGCAACCAGCACCAGAACAAGAGGATGCAGTCTCAAGCTGCACCAAGGGAGGTTTAGGCTGGAGGTGAGGAGAAAGTTCTTCACAGAGAGAGTTGTTAGCCATTGGAATGTGCTGCCTAGAGAGGTGGTGGAGTCACCATCCCTGGAGGTGTTCAAAAAATGATTAGACATGTCACTTGAAGCTGTGGTTTAGTTAGTCATGAGATGTTGGGTGACAGGTTGCACTTGATGATCTCTGAGGTCTTTCCCAACCTTATTCATCCTGTTCTATGACCTTCCAGCACCTCCACATCCCTCTTGGAATAGGGGCTCCAGAACTGGAGACAGGACTCCAGGTGGGGTCTCAGCAGAGCTGAGCAGAGGGGGAGAATCACCTCCCTTGCCCTGCTGGCCACACTTCTCCTGATGCAGCCCAGGATCTGATTGGCTTTTCAGGCTGCAAGTGCACACTGAGAGCTCCTGCTGAGCTTCTCCTTCACCTAGAGGTACTCATTCCTTACCAGCTCTGCCCCCAACCCTTCCTTCTGCGTGGATAAGGCTGCACTTTAAACACAGGCTCTAAAAGATTTTAAGCAGGATATGCAACTGAGCAAGACAGCAGCTAATTAAGAAGAGAGACTTGGGGGTGCTGGGGGAGGAGAAGCTCAACAGGAGCTCTCAGTGTGCACTTGCAGCCCACAAAGCCAATCAGATCCTGGGCTGCATCAGGAGAAGTGCTGCCAGCAGGGCAAGGGAGGTGATTCTCTCCCTCTGCTCAGCTCTGGGGAGACCCCACCTGCAGTACTGCCTCCAGTTATGGAGCCCCTGTTCCAAGAGGGATGTGGAGGTGCTGGAAGGTGTCCAGAGAAGGGCCACAAGGATGAGCAGAGGGCTGGAGCACCTCTCCTGTGAGGACAGACTGAAGGAGTTGGGGCTGTTCAGTCTGGAGAAGAGAAGGCTCCCAGGTGACCTCATTGTGGCCTTCCAGTATCTGAAGGGGGCCTCCAAGAAGGCTGGGGAGGGACTTGTCAGGATCTCAGGTAGTGCTAGGACTAGGGGGAATGGAATGAAGCTGGAGGTGGAGAGATTGAGGCTGGAGGTGAGGAGGAAGTTCTTCCCCATGAGAGTGGTGAAGCCCTGAAATGGGTTGTCCAGGGAGGTGGTTGAGGCCCCATCCCTGGAGGTGTTTAAGCCCAGGCTGGATGAGGCTCTGGGCAGCCTGATGTAGTGTGGGGTGTCCCTGCCCATGGCAGGGGGTTGGAACTAGACGACCCTTGTGCTCCCTTCCAACCCTGACTGATCCTATGATCTCTGGAACTAACTCTTTATAACAGCTGAAAGGACAAGCAAGCCAGGACTCTTAAGGATTCAGCATGGAAATGCATGTGTTAAATCACAGTAACCCAACTGGAAACAAACTGCTAATGACCTGAGAGATTCATTCTGAGCTTTTGACTGGAGCTTCTACACAGAAAAGAGCTTTCTCCTGTCACCAAAACCAAACCTGCCTAATAGCTAGACTCCCTCTGGTGTCCCTTTTATCTCTCAGTACAATGCAATGTTTACTGGGAGTCAACAGCAGAAATTCAGCACCAAACAGATGCTTTGCTGGTGACCCAGTTAGTGCCTGGTAGAAGTTTCAGCTGAGCTTCTTTATCATAGTATCATAGTATCAGTCAGGGTTGGAAGGGAGCACAAGGATCATCTAGTTCACAAGCCCCCTGCCATGGGCAGGGACACCCCACACTACATCAGCCTGGCCACAGCCTCAGCCAGCCTGGGCTTAAACACCTCCAGGGATGGGGCCCAACCACCTCCCTGGACAACCCATTCCAGGGCTTCACCACTCTCATGGGGAAGAACTTCCTCCTCACATCCAGCCTGAATCTCCCCACCTCCAGCTTCAGTCCATTCCTCCTAGTCCTAGCACTCCCTGAGATCCTGGCAAGTCCCTCCCCAGCCTTCTTGGAGGCCCCCTTCAGATCCTGGAAGGCCACAATGAGGTCACCTGGGAGCCTTCTCTTCTGCAGACTGAACAGCCCCAACTCCTTCAGTCTGTCCTCACAGGAGAGGTGCTCCAGCCCTCTGCTCATCCTCCTGGCCCTTCTCTGGACACCTTCCAGCACCTCCACATCCCTCTTGGAATAGGGGCTCCAGAACTGGAGGCAGGACTCCAGGTGGGGTCTCAGCAGAGCTGAGCAGAGGGGGAGAATCACCTCCCTTGCCCTGCTGGCCACACTTCTCCTGATGCAGCCCAGGATCTGATTGGCTTTGTGGGCTGCAAGTGCACACTGAGAGCTCCTGCTGAGCTTCTCCTCCCCCAGCACCCCCAAGTCTCTCTCCTCAGGGCTGCTTTCCAGCCAGTCCCTGCCCAGCCTGCATTTGTGCCTGGGATTGCCTCCACCCAGATGCAGGACCCTGCCCTTGTTCTTGTTGAACCTCCTGAGGTTGGCTTGTGCCCACCTCTCCAGCATGTCCAGGTCCCTCTGGATGGCCTCCCTTCCCTCCAGCCTGTCTGCTGCACCACACAGCTTGGTGTCATCAGCAAACCTGCTGAGGCTGCACTCAATGCCACTGTCCATTAATAACAATTAAAAGAAAAAAAGGCAAAAAAAAAAAAAGGAAGTAAAAAGCAGGATGTTAGTAGAGTGTCCTTGCTGTGCAAAACGTAACAAAGGCCACCCAGGTAGTCCTCCTACACCCATCAGTCACAGCTAAAGGAGATGCCCTCACAAAGACTGAAGCACCAAAACAAACCACAGCACTGCCCCATCTAGTGGTCCTGGCTCAGAAGGTTCTAAGCCTCTATTGTCCTTTTTGTTTGGTGGCCTGGAATAGCAAACATTTAGAATCATAGAATCAATAAGGTTGGAAAAGATCTCAGAGATCATCAAGTCCAACCTGTCACTCAACACCTCTTGACTAACTAAACCATGGCACCAAGTGCCACATCCAATCCCCTCTTGAACACCTCCAGGGATGGTGTCCCAGCAGCAACATTCCCTAAGTATCTGTTTCTTGTGGTCCACTATATGAAACTTGAGGGCTTTGGAAGTAGCAAGCAAAGCAAGGCATCCACCACAGCAAACAACATGGCTGGAGATGTCTTACAACCATCAGCATCCTCCTAAGGTGTGGAGAGCTGTTTCTCCACCACTCAGTTCTTTGCTTTTGCATCCTACTGCTGGTTGATGGTAGGATGAACATGAGCCTGCAGTGTGCCTAGGCGGCCAGGAGGGCCAAAGGCATCCTGGCCTGCAGCAGGAACAGTGCGGCCAGCAGAGCAGGGAGGTCATTCTGCCCCTGTACACTGCACTGGTTAGGCCACACCTCGAGTCCTGTGTCCAGTTCTGGGCCCCTCAGTTTAGGAAGGAGGTTGAGTTGCTGGAACGAGTCCAGAGAAGGGCAACGAAGTTGGTGAGGGGTTTGGAACACAGCCCTGTGAGGAGAGGCTGAGGGAGCTGGGGCTGCTTAGCCTGGAGAAGAGGAGACTCAGGGGTGACCTTATTGCTGTCTACAACTACCTGAAGGGGGGTTGTAAACAGGCAGAGGTTGGTCTCTTCTCCCAGGCAGCCAGCACCAGAACAAGAGGACACAGTCTCAGGCTGCACCAGGGGAAGTTCAGGCTGGAGGTCAGGAGGAAGTTTTACACAGAGAGAGTGATTGCCCATTGGAATGGACTGCCCAGGGAGGTGGTGGAGTCACCATCACTGGAGGTGTTCAGGAGGAGACTTGACAGGGTGATTGGTTACATGGGTTAGTTGGTTGGGTGGTGTTGGATGATAGGTTGGACGTGATGATCTTGAAGGTCTCTTCCAACCTGGTTTATTCTATTCTATCTGGCAGTGGCCCCCACGAGCTCCTACACAGCCATCAGGACAGTGCTGAGCAAGCAGATCCTGATGCCCCCCCATTTATCACACTACCTGTGCAAGTTAGGCCAGCCTGCAGCCCCTGAGGACTCAGAATTTCCATTGATTTCACTGGGCTGTAGTGAACAAAGGCTGTCAGCAGCCTTGCACCACTGCCAAATTATGTTACTCTGTGAAAAAAGAAACCCAAGAGTGTCCACCATGAGATTCTCCAGAAACTCAGCAAAAACCATTCCAGGCATTGAGCATCCTCACAGTTAACTGTAGACAAATGCTGCTACAGAATAGAATAGGGAAAGGGGTGAGGATGGGGGAAAGGGGTGAGGATGGGGGAAAGGGGTGAGGATGGGGGAAAGGGGTGAGGATGGGGAAAGGGGTGAGGATGGGGGAAAGGGGTGAGGATGGGGGAAAGGGGTGAGGATGGGGGAAAGGGGTGAGGATGGGGGAAAGGGGTGGAAATTAGAACAGGAAATAGAATAGAATAGGAAATAGAATAGAATAGGAGAGTCAAATAAACAGTAGCTGCAAGCACATGCTGCTACTGCCTTTGAGATGTCATCTAATCATAGAATCAATAAGGTTGAAAAGACCTCAGAGATCATCAAGTCCAACCTAGCACCCAACACCACCTCAGGACTAACTAAACCATGGCTTCAAGTGCCAGATCCAATCCCTTTTTGAACACCTCCAGGTACCACACAGGGGAAACATAGTAACTCCAAGTCATAGGCCACAAGCCTTACTCACTTTTTCCTTTCTTCTCTCCATCTAGCAATCTCTTCTGGACTGTCCAGTTTTATTTTCTTAGCTCCAGGTGCATGTGCCTAAGGAAAAAGCATTTCACAGGTTGTTTAAAAGGAGAAAGAAAAGATTAACATGAAACCATTCTGTCACCTACAGCATAACCACACTGCTCATCTCCAGACATGGTAAGGCTGCATACAGTGATTACAAGACAGTATCAGTCAGGGTTGGAAGGGACCACAAGGATCATCCAGTTCCAACCCCACTGCCATGGGCAGGGACACCCCACACTACATCAGCCTGCCCACAGCCTCATCCAGCCTGGGCTTAAACACCTCCAGGGACAGGGCCTCAACCCTCCCTCCCTGGACAACCCATTCCAGGGTTTCACCACTCTCATGGGGAAGAACTTCCTCCTCACCTCCAGCCTCAATCTCCCCACCTCCAGCTTCATTCCATTCCCCCTAGTCCTAGCACTCCCTGAGATCCTGAGCAGTCCCTCCCCAGCCTTCTTGGAGGCCCCCTTGAGATACTGGAAGGCCACAATTAGGTCACCTCAGAGCCTTCTCTTCTCCAGACTGAATAGCCCCAAATGAATTCATGAAAACAAAATCCCCACAGCATTTAAACATGCTTTTATCCACAATGTGTTCTTACAACAGAATCTACTCAGAGGTGGCATGTGTTCCATCCTGCAGGATGGAATCAAGCTTCTACAGAAAAAGAAGAGGGACAAGAGCTGTTTTCAGCCAAGGAAATACCTACATTTTTCCAGTGTATCTGAACTATCTTTTCATGGGCGCTGAAGTTGCAACCTTCTTCTGTGCACTGCAAGACAAGGGGGTCAATTTAAGATACATCAAGTGACACACATTATAAACAAGCATTCAAGCACACTTCAAACAAACTCAGTGCCAAATATGTGCACAATGGGAAGGGAAGGGAAGGGAAGGGAAGGGAAGGGAAGGGAAGGGAAGGGAAGGGAAGGGAAGGGAAGGGAAGGGAAGAATAGCAGACTAAACCAGGTTGGAAAAGACCTTCAACATCATCGAGTCCAACCTATCACCCAACACTATCTAAACAATTAAACCATGGCACCAAGTGCCTCATCCAGTCTCTTGTTAAACACCTCCAGTGATGCTGACTCCACCACCTCCCTGGGCAGCACATTCCAAAGGCCAATCTCTCTTGCTGGGAAGAACTTCTTCCTAACCTCCAGCCTAAACCTCCCATGGCACAGCTTGAGACTCTGTCCTCTTGTTCTGGGGTGCCTGGCAGAAGAGACCAACTCCCACCTGGCTACAACCTCCCTTCAGGGAGTTGGAGACAGCAAGAAGGTCTCCCCTGAGCCTCCTCTTCTCCAGGCTAAGCAACCCCAGCTCCCTCAGCCTCTCCTCACAGGACTGTGTTCCAAATCCCTCCCCAGCTTTGTTGCCCTTCTCTGGACACCTTCCAGCAAGTCAACCTCCTTCCTAACCTGAGGGGCCCAGAACTGGACACAGGACTCAAGGTGTGGCCTAACCAGTGCTGAGTCCAGGGGCACAATGACTTCCCTGCTCCTGCTGGCCACACTTTTCCTGATGCAGGCCAGGATGCCATTGGCCTTCCTGGCCACCTGGGCACACTACTGGCTCATGTTCAGCCTACCATCAACCAGTACCCCCAGGTCCCTCTCTGCCTGGCTGCTCTCCAGCTACTCTGATCCCAGCCTGTAGCACTGCATGGGGTTGCTGTGGCCAATGTGCAGAACCTGGCACTTGGATGTGTTCAGTCTCCTGCCCTTGGACTCTGCCCATCTGTCCAGCCTGTCCAGGTCCCTCTGCAGAGCCTCTCTACCCTCCAGCAGATCAACTCCTGCCCCCAGCTTGGTGTCATCAGGAAATTTACTGATGATGGACTCAATGCCCTCATCCAGATCATCAATAAAGATGTTAAAGAGCACAGGGCCCAGCACTGATCCCTGGGGCACACCACTAGTGCCTGGCTGCCAGCTGGATGTGGCACCATTCACCACCACTCTCTGGGCTCAGCCTCCAGCCAGTTCCTAACCCATCGCAGTGTGCTCCCGTCCCAGCCAGGGGCTGACAGCCTACAACTGAGAGCTCAAAGCATTTGGCCAAAGAAAAATAATCCTGTGCTAACATTTTTGTAGCTCTGGAATCTCTTGGCTAAGTCTTCTATTCACAGACTTAAGACTTACAGCTGGCTGCTTATTAGGCAGGAAGGTAGAACTCAACCTGTAAGTGGAATGAGCCAAACTCACCAACCTGTTTATGCTGGGAAATGTGTTCGTCGTATTTCTCCTGGTTCTTAAAGCCCCGGTCACAAGTGTCACAGTAGTGAGTGAAAACTGGCTCTTTTTTCTTCTTGTTCTGAAAGAGAACCCCAAACAACATACAATGAATCATCTCAAGATGGCAGTTCCCAGATTTACTTTCAGTCCTGTGTCCAGTTCTGGGCCCCTCACTTTAGAAAGATCCTTCAGGGATCAGTCCTGGGACCAGGCTTGGTCAACATCTTTGTGGGTGCCAGGGACAGTGGCATTGAGTGCACCCTCAGCAAGTTTGCTGATGACACCAAGCTGTGTGGGGCAGCAGACAGGCTGGAGGGAAGGGAGGCCATCCAGAGGGACCTTGACAGGCTGGAGAGGTGGGCACAAGCCAACCTCAGGAGGTTCAACAAGACCAAGGGCAGGGTCCTGCAGC
The DNA here is from genome assembly GCA_011125475.1 of Melanerpes aurifrons. NCBI lineage: Eukaryota > Metazoa > Chordata > Aves > Piciformes > Picidae > Melanerpes > Melanerpes aurifrons. Next base: position 16,207,359 of record WWNC01000022.1, read on the forward strand.
TGGGTCGAGGCAATCCCAGGCACAAATGCAGGCTGGGCAGGGACTGGCTGGAAAGCAGCCCTGAGGAGCTACAACCTCCCTTCAGAGAGTTGTAGAGTGCAAGCAGGTCTCCCCTGATCTTCCTCTTCTCCAGGCTAAGCAACCCCAGCTCCCTCAGCCTCTCCTCACAGGGCTGTGCTCCAGACGTCTTCCCAGCCTCATTGCCCTTCTCTGGACACATTCACGTGTCTCAATACCCTCCTTAAATTGAGGGACCCAGAACTGGCCACAGTACTCAAGGCAGTTGTGCATCATGACAGTCAGGACTTTTCTATAGTACATTAGAATTTGGTTTAAATCCATCTTCACAGGCTCAGGCTTTGCACACTGTCATATCACAGTATCACTAAGGTTGGAAGAGACCTCAAAGACCATGGAGTCCAGCCTGTCACCACAGACCTCATGACTAAACCATGGCACCAAGTGCCACATCCAATCCCCTCTTGAACACCTCCAGGGATGGTGACTCCACCACCCCCCTGGCTAGCTCATTCCAATGATGAATGACTCTCAGTGCAGAACTTTCTCCTCGTCTCCAGCCTAAACTTCCCCTGGCACAGCTTGAGACTGTGTCCCCTGATGTTTGCTCTCCTCTGAGCAGATACATTTAACAAGGGTCTGGGGTCTCTGCAGTACTACAGGACAAGTCCCATTTGACCACCAGGTTGGTCTGAGCTGGAAGCGACCTTCAAACATCATCTAGTCCAAACTCCCCTACAATAAGCAGGGATATCTCTAACTAGATCAGGCTGCTCAGAGCCTTGTCCCACCAGACCTTGGATGTTTCCAGGGATGGGGCATCTACTTAGTCTCTAGGCAGCATGTTTCTTTATTTCACCATCCTCACTGTAAAAAACATCTAGTCTAGATCTACCCTGTTTGGTTTAAAAGCATTACCCCTTGTCCTGTCACAACGGGCCTTGCTAAAGACACTATCCCCATCTTTCTTACAGGTCCCCTTTAGGCACTGAAAGGCACAAATAAGATCTCCCTGGAGCCTTCTCTTCTCCAGATTGAACAATCCCAACTCCCTCAGTTTGTCCTGACAGCCTGCCCAATCCTCTGATCATTTTTGTGGCCCTCCTGTGGACCCAGTCTAATAGTCCCTGTCTTAGGCACACAAGGGAACCCAGCCCATACCACTGGGGAACCCAGCCCCACACCACTGGGGAACTGATGTCGTTTACCTGGACCTGAGCAAAGCCTTCAACACTGTCCTGCACCACATCCTGGTCTCCAAGCTGGTGACACGTGGGTGTGATGGGTGACCACTAGATGGATAAGGAACTGGCTTGATGGCTGCACCCAAAGAGTGGCTGTCAATGGCTCCATGTCCCACTGGAGGCCAGGGACAAGCAGAGTCCCTCAGGGATCAGTCCTGGCACCAGGCTTGGTCAACATCTTTGTGGGTGCCATGGACAATGGCTTTGAGTGCACCCTCAGCAAGTTTGCTGATGACACCAAGCTGTGTGGTGCAGCAGACAGGCTGGAGGGAAGGGAGGCCATCCAGAGGGACCTGGACAGGCTGGAGAGGTGGGCACAAGCCAACCTCAGGAGGTTCAACAAGACCAAGGGCAGGGTCCTGCAGCTGGGTCGAGGCAATCCCAGGCACAAATGCAGGCTGGGCAGGGACTGGCTGGAAAGCAGCCCTGAGGAGAGAGACTTGGGGGTGCTGGGGGAGGAGAAGCTCAACAGGAGCTCTCAGTGTGCACTTGCAGCCCACAAAGCCAATCAGATCCTGGGCTGCATCAGGAGAAGTGTGGCCAGCAGGGCAAGGGAGGTGATTCTCCCCCTCTGCTCAGCTCTGCTGAGACCCCACCTGGAGTGCTGTGTCCAGTTCTGGAGCCCCTGTTCCAAGAGGGATCTGGAGGTGCTGGAAGGTGTCCAGAGAAGGGCCAGGAGGATGAGCAGAGGGCTGGAGCACCTCTCCTGTGAGGACAGACTGAAGGAGTTGGGGCTGCTCAGTCTGCAGAAGAGAAGGCTCCCAGGTGACCTCATTGTGGCCTTCCAGGATCTGAAGGGGGCCTCCAAGAAGGCTGGGGAGGGACTGCTCAGGATCTCAGGTAGTGCTAGGACTAGGAGGAATGGACTGAAGCTGGAGCTGGGAGATTGAGGCTGGAGGTGAGGAGGAGGTTCTTCCCCATGAGAGTGGTGAAGCCCAGGAATGGGTTGTCCAGGGAGGTGGTCGAGGCCCCGTCCCTGGGGGTGTTTAAGAGCAGGCTGGCTGAGGCTGTGGCCAACCTGATCTAGTGTGGGGTGTCCCTGCCCATGGCAGGGGGGTTGGAACTAGATGATCCTTGTGCTCCCTTCCAACCCTGAATGAAACTATGAAACTATGAACCCAGTCCCATACCACTGGGGAACCCAGTCCATACCTTTGGCTTTTTATTTTCTTCTGGAAAACGTTTACCAAACCCAGATGCTTGCTTGCCTTGCCATTTCTGCTTGAAATTGTCATTTCCGCCTTAAAATCAAAACAACGACAACAAAAATCACCAGTGGCCATTAAAAGAAGAAACCCCGCTAACTCGGTGGTAGGGAAGGACCTGGGGAAGAAACAAGCCAGGGCTGCACAACCAGCATGGACAGCAGCGCACGTGCCTGGATGGAAGGCAGTCCTCTGCCCTCCGAGGGTTAGGGACAGTCCTAGGGTACCCGCCAGTAAGAAATCGGAAAGACTCCATGGACCCAACAGACGAATCCACTCACCAGCATATGAGCCCCACAGTTGTGTTTTGTAGGCCGATGAGTACCAGGTAGCGGGTGGCGTGTAACTGTCCGCTGGCGTGTAACTGTCCGCTGGCGGTGGGTAGCTCTCGGTGGGTGGTGGGTAGCTCTCGGTGGGTGGCGGGTAACTGCTGGGCTGCGAGGAACTGTCGGCAGGCTGCGAGTAGCTGTCGGTCGCCGTGCAGTTCTCAGGCTGCGAGCTGTTATCGGCGGGTGTATAACCGTTCGGCGGCGGGTAGCCGTCAGGAGGAGGATAGCTCCCGGGCGGCGGGTAGGGCCCAAGGTGGGCCCAGAAGTTAGGCTCCCAGGGTGGCGGCCGGCAGAAGAAAGGTGGAGGGAATCCCGGCGGAGGCAACGGGTACCAGGGGAAAGGATTCATGTCAGGTCCAAAGCAGCTGCCCTAGCGCAGTTACTGCTCTGTGATGCGCTTCCACCCCACCACCACGTGGGGATACACAAGCGGCGGGTACAACATACGTCACTTCCTGTGCTCAGCCGCTCGTCCAGGGATTAAACACGCTCAAGCGTGCTGGCGATTGCGTCATCCGAAGAGGCCGGAAGTCCAGCGGTGGAGGGGCGGGAAGCGAAGTGAGACGGGGCGCAGGGGCCCTTCCGCGTCCCCACGCCGAGCGCGAGGGCCTGGCGCTCGCGAGCGCGGCGCCCGCCCGCCCATGGCCCGCGAGCTCATCGGCCCGGCGCTGCCGCCGGGCTTCCCGCGCCGCGCCGAGGCGGACCCGGATGAGGACTTCAGCCAGGGTAAGGCTGAAGGGGGCGCCCCGCCCCCGGGCAGCGGCTCCGCCCCGCCCCGCTCTCTACCCTGCCCTGTCCTGTCGCTCGGGGGCGGCGCCCGGTGGGCCTGGCAGACCCCCGGGGAGGGCGAGGAGCGTCCCCCGTGCGTCCCCGCAGCCCGGCGGCGCGCCAGGCAGCTTGGGGGGACCTGGTTGATTCGGGCGCCGGAGCCAGCGCCTGGCGGAGCAGCGCGGGCGGCTCTGCGGTCCGAATGGCTTTGCCCGCGGGGGTCTCGCAGCTCGGTCTGCGCTGGGTGAAGCTCCGCGGGTGGTTTCTGTACTGAGTTCTGCACGGAAAGCTCTAACGCGATGGGCTACTACAGATTTGAAACTTCTTTTCATACACACCGAGTTGATTTATTGTTTTTTCCTCCAGTCCCACGTGTGCTTTTAAACCCCGTTCTTAAGTAGCTCCGAGTGTGAGCAGAGAAAGACAAGCGGGGATAGGGCTCTGCAGCGTGCCTTGCGTTGTCAGACCAAAGCACTGCCGTGCTCCTGCCTGCCTGCCCGGGGTGCAGAGCTGGCTTGTGAAGAGAATCGAATTAACCAGGTTGGGAAAGACCTCAGAGATCATCAAGTCCAACCTAGCATCCAACACCATCTAATCAACTCAACCATGGCACCAAGCACCATGGCACCAGTCTCTTCCTAAACACTTCCAGGGATGGTGACTCCACTACCTCCCCAGGCAGCACATTCCAATGGCTAACAACTCTCTCTGTGAAGAACTTTCTCCTCACCTCCAGCCTAAACCTCCCCTGGCACAGCTTGAGACTGTGTCCTCTTGTTCTGGTGCTGGTTGCCTGGGAGAAGGGACCAACCCCCACCTGGCTATAACCTCCCTTCAGGTAGTTGTAGAGAGCAATAAGGTCTCCCCTGAGCCTCCTCTTCTCCAGGCTAAGCAACCCCAGCTCCCTCAGCCTCTCCTCACAGGGCTGTGTTCCAAACCCCTCCCCAGCTTTCTTGCCCTTCTCTGGACACCTTCCAGCAACTCAACATCTTTCCTAAACTGAGGGGCCCAGACCTGGACACAGAACTCAAGGTGTGGCCTAAGCAGTGCAGTGTACAGGGGCACAATGACTTCCCTGCTCCTGCTGGCCACACTATTCCTGATGCAGGCCAGGATGCCATTGGCCACCTGGGCACACTGCAGGCTCATGTTCAGCTGCTGTCAACCAGTACCCCCAGGTCTCTTTCTGCCTGGCTGCTCTCCAGCCACTCTGACCCCAGCCTGTAGCTCTGCATGGGGTTGTTGTGGCCAATGTGCAGAACCTGGCACTTGGATGTGTTCAATCTCCTGCCCTTGGACTCTGCCCATCTGTCCAGCCTGCCAAGGTCCCTCTGCAGAGCTCTCCTACCCTCTCACAGATCAACACAGGTCCCCAGCTTGGTGTCATCAGCTAGTTGTGGACAGTGAGGAGGCTGTGGTGCTTCACCAGCCTGCCAGGATCTCTAATGCTGACAGTGGGTCACACCAGAAATGAGGTCTCTGAGCTCAGCTGTCTGTCAGGCTGGCTCTTCTGCTGGGGAACTGATTTTTCCCCCATTGAAAATCTTGCATGGTCTTTATCACTAATACACCTGGAATTGGACAGTTAAGCATTAGTTCTCCGTGTTTTCAGTCCAGGTTCAAGCCACCAGTGTATATACTGGCTCAGAAGAATAGTGAAGAGGTGATTGGGAACAGTCAGCATGGCTTTGCCAAGGGCAAATTCTGCCTGACCAACCTGGTGGCCTTCAGTGAGCAGGTGACAAAATTAATGGCTGAGGGGAGAGCAACTGATGTCATTTACCTGGACCTGAGCAAAGCCTTCGACACTGTCCCACACCACAGCCTGGTCTCCAAACTGGTGACACATGGGTTTGATGGGTGGAGAACTAGATGGATAAAGGACTGACTTGATGGCTGCACCCAAAGAGTGGCTGTCAATGGCTCCATGTCCCAGTGGAGGCCAGGGACAAGCAGAGTCCCTCAGGGATCAGTCCTGGCACCAGGCTTGGTCAACATCTTTGTGGGTGCCATGGACAGTGGCATTGAGTGCACCCTCAGCAAGTTTGCTGATGACACCAAGCTGTGTGGTGCAGCAGACAGGCTGGAGGGAAGGGAGGCCATCCAGAGGGACCTGGACAGGCTGGAGAGGTGGGCACAAGCCAACCTCATGAAGTTCAATAAGAGCAAGTGCAGGGTTCTGCATCTGGGTCGAGGCAATCCCAGGCACAAATGCAGGCTGGGCAGTGACTGGCTGGAAAGCAGCCCTGAGGAGAGAGACTTGGGGGTGCTGGGGGAGGAGAAGCTCAACAGGAGCTCTCAGTGTGCACTTGCAGCCTGCAAAGCCAATCAGATCCTGGGCTGCAGCAGGAGAAGTGTGGCCAGCAGGGCAAGGGAGGTGATTCTCCCCCTCTGCTCAGCTCTGCTGAGACCCCACCTGGAGTACTGCCTCCAGTTCTGGAGCCCGTGTTCCAAGAGGTATCTGGAGGTGCTGGAAGGTGTCCAGAGCAGGGCCAGGAGGATGATCAGAGGGCTGGAGCACCTCTCCTGTGAGGACAGACTGAAGGAGTTGGGGCTGTTCAGTCTGGAGAAGAGAAGGCTCCCAGCTGACCTCATTGTGGCCTTCCAGGATCTGAAGGGGGCTGCAAGAAGGCTGGGGAGGGACTGCTCAGGATGTCAGGTAGTGCTAGGACTAGGGGGAATGGAATGAAGCTGGAGGTGGGGAGATTGAGGCTGGAGGTGAGGAGGAAGTTCTTCCCCATGAGAGTGGTGAAGCCCTGGAATGGGTTGTCCAGGGAGGTGGTTGAGGCCCTGTCCCTGGAGGTGTTTAAGCCCAGGCTGGCTGAGGCTGTGGCCAGGCTGATGTAGTGTGGGGTGTCCCTGCCCATGGCAGGGGGGTTGGAACTAGCTGATCCTTGTGGTCCCTCCCAACCCTGACTGATACTATGACACTATGATATATTCCATCTGTGGCATTGTTTCAGTGCTCATTCGTTTATTCCAAACACAGTAGCTCCAGTTGGGGAGGTTTGCCGTGCTCCCCTGCTCTTCTCGTTTTTCAGTCCAGAAGAGGGAGCTATAGGAAGAGAGAGCAAAGCTTCTGCCTTAAGCTGACACCATGGTAACATCAATCTGAGGCCCCAGTTTGGCTTTGAACCGCTTCTGTGTGCTGATGGAAACGTTCCTGTTCAGCTTTGTGTTGATGCCTTGTTTGCTTTCTTTCCATTCAAATGCTGCCACAGGTTGCAAATATCTGTATCATGTAGGAATCCACTGAACATGATAAGATAAACCTATCATCAGGCTGTGGTTTTGTGATAGCAAATGTTCTGGCACTATCTAGGCTGGGTTATGCAGCCTCATTTCATCCCACTGCACATCAGCTCTGTAGCACTGCTATTAGGATTGCAGATCTGTTTGGGGATTGGTCTGTGAAGGGATGTGCCTTTAAACAATATAAACATCAGACCTCACAGAATTGCTGTGGCTGGAACAGACCTCTGAGATCATCACGTCCAGACTATGACCTAACACCACCACATCGACCAGACCTCGTTGCTATGTGCCACATCCAATTGTTCTTAAACACCTCCAGGGATGGTGACTCCACCACCTCCCTGAGCAGCACATTCCAGTGCCTAGTCACCCTTTCTGTCAGGAAGTGCTTCCTAACATCCAGCCTAAACCTGGCACAGCTTCAGACCATGCCCTCTCATCTTGTCACAAGATGCCTGGGAGAAGAACCTGACCCCCACCTTATTACAGCTTCCCTTCAGGTAGTTGTGGAGTGTAATTAAGGTCACTCCTGAGCCTCCTCTGCTCCAGGCTAAACAACCCCAGCTCCCTCAGTCTCTCCTCATGAGACTTTCCCTCCAGTCTCTTCACCAGTCTCACTGCACTCCTCTGCACCCACTCCAGCACCTCAATACCTTCCTTAAACTGAGGGGCCCAGAACTGGACACAGGACTCAAGGTGTGGCCTAACCAGTGCTGAGTCCAGGGGCACAATGACTTCCCTACTCCTGCTGGCCACACTGTTCCTGATGCAGGCCAGGATGCCATTGACCTCCTTGACCACCTGGGCACACTGCTGGCTCATGTTCAGCCTACCATCAACCAGCACCCCCAGGTCCCTCTCTGCCTGGCTGCTCTCCAGCCACTCTGACCCCAGCCTGTAGCACTGCATGGGGTTGTTGTGGCCAATGTGCAGCACCTGGCACTTGGATGTGTTCAATCTCCTGCCCTTGGCCTCTGCCCATCTGTCCAGCCTGTCCAGGTCCCTCTGCAGAGCCTCTCTACCCTCCAGCAGATCAACTCCTGCCCCCAGCTTGGTGTTGTCAGCAAATTTACTGCTGATGGACTCAATGCCCTCATCCAGATCATCAATAAAGATATTCTAAAATATATTAATAGATATTAATATTATTTATTAAAAATGTTATTTAAAATGTTCTGTTTATTAAAATACTATCTTTCTTTTAAAATATTAGCAAAGCTGTGGTGTTTTGCAGTGTGAAACATGAGCAGAGGTAAAAGCTTGGTTGATCATTTCACAGTATCACTAAGGTTGGAAGAGACCTCAAAGATCATGGAGTCCAACCTGTCACCACAGACCTCATGACTACACCATGGCACCAAGTGCCACATCCAATCCCCTCTTGAACACCTCCAGGGATGGTGACTCCACCACCTCCCTGGGCAGCACATTCCAATGGACAATCTCTCTCTCTGTGAAGAACTTTCTCCTCACCTCCAGCCTAAACCTCCCCTGGCACATTTTGAGACTGTGTCCTCTTGTTCTGGTGCTGGTTGCCTGGGAGAAGAGACCAACCCCTTCCTGGCTACAGCCACCTTTCAGGTAGTTGTAGAGAGCAAGAAGGTCTCCCCTGAGCCTCCTCTTCTCCAGGCTGAGCAACCCCAGCTCCCTCAGCCTCTCCTCACAGGGCTTGTGCTCGAGACCTACAAGGCCTCTCACTTCTCACCAGCCTTGAATAGTGTCAGTTCTCTGACATCAATGGACATTGGTGTCTCCTGGCAAAGTCAATTTCTAATGTACAGAAATGTGCAGGCTGAGCAGCAACTGGTACTTCACCTTAGTCACTCCCTTATCTTACAAAGCAGGGAAGTCATTCTGCCCCTGGACTCAGCCACCTTGAGTCCTGTGTCCAGTTCCGGGCCCCTCAGTTTAGGAAAGATGTTGAGTTGCTGGAAGGTGTCCAGAGAAGGGCAACAAAGCTGGGGAGGGGTTTGGAGCACAGCCCTGTGAGGAGAGGCTGAGGGAGCTGAGGTTGCTTTAGCCTGGAGAAGAGGAGGCTCAGGGGAGACCTTCTTGCTGTCTACAACTACCTGAAGGGAGGTTATAGCCAGGTGGGGGTTGGTCTCTTCTCCCAGGCAACAGGCACCAGAACAAGAGGACACAGTCTCAAGCTGTGCCAGGGGAGGTTTAGGCTGGAGGTGAGGAGAAAGTTCTTCACAGAGAGAGTTGTTAGCCATTGGAATGTGCTGCCCAGGGAGGTGGTGGAGTCACCATCCCTGGAGGAGTTCAAGAGGGGATTGGACGTGGCACTTGGTGCCATGGTTTAGTTAGTTCTGAGGTGTTGAGTGACAGGTTGGACTTGATGATCTTTGAGGTCTTTTCCAACCTCATTGATTGTATGATTCTATCATCATTGATCAGGACCAGAATGGCAGCAAGTGGTAGTTGGACAGACTCAAAAGCTCATCCCTGGTAAATCCTTTACCTTTCCTCCTTCTGCTTCTCACTGTCCACCCCATGGGCCATACCTATCTCCCAGTTCTTCCTCTCATGATTCTTTGAAGCTGGCCTACATGTGCTCATGTTGGAAGAAACACATTTCCTTTTGTTTGTCTCTGTGGTTGTGCTGCCCTTTTACCAGAAAGAGAGAAATGTTCTCCTAAGACCCAATCTAAACTTCCCCTTTCCTCTCATCCTGTCATTAGTTACCTGGGAGAAGAGACTAACATTGGCCTCACTACAGCTTCCTTGCAGGTAGTTGTTGTGAGCAATAAAATCTCCCCTTAGCCTTCTCTTGTCCAGACTAAACACCACAGTTCCCTCAGCTGCTTCTCATGTGATATGCCCTCCAAACACCTCACCAGCCTTGTGGCTCTTCTCTGAACTTGCTCCAGGACCTCAGTGTCTTTCTGTGCTGTGGCACCCAGAACTGAGCACAGCACTCAAGCTGTGGCCTCAGCAGAACCAATTACAGGGGCAGGATCACTTCCCTGTTCCTGCTGGACACATTGTTCTTGATACAGGCCAGGAAGCTGTTGGCTTGCTTGGCCATCTGGGCACGCTGCTGACTCATGTTCAGCTGGCCATCCACCAGCACCCCCAGATTCTTTTCCACTGGGCTGCTTTCCAACCACTCTTCCCCAGGTCTGTAGCATTGCTTGGGGTTGTTGTGACTTAAGTGCAGGACCCAGCACTTGCTCTTGTTAAACTTCCCCCTGTTCACCTCAGCCCATCGATCTAACCTGTCAAGATCTCACTGCAATGCCTTCCTACCCCCAAGCAGAACCATGCTGCAGCTCAGTTCAGTGTCATCTGCAAACCTTAATCCCCTCATGCAAATAATTGATAAAGATATTCAACAGATCTGTCCTCAACACCAAGTAGTATTAAATTTGGTCACTGAATTGAGCTGACTTCAGGAGGTGAGTCAGCAGAGCCTGTTCAGCAAACAGAGCAACTCAGAGCAACCATAGCAGAATGGACACTGACAGCAGATCTGAAATGTTCATTTCCATCTACTCTACTGTGCTCTGTGAAACCCCACCTGCAGTACTGTGTCCTGTTCTGGAGCCCCTATTACAAGAAGCATCTGGATGTGCTGGAAGGTGTCCAGAATCACAGAATCACCAAGCTTGGAAGAGACCTCAAAGATCATCGAGTCCATCCTGTCACCACAGACCTCATGACTAAACCATGGCACCAAGTGCCACATCCAATCCCCTCTTGAACACCTCCAGGGATGGGGACTCCACCACCTCCCTGGGCAGCACATTCCAACGGCCAATTACTCTCTCTGTGAAGAACTTACTCCTCACCTTGAGGCTAAACCTCCCCTGGCACAGTTTGTGAATGTGTCCTCTTGTTCTGGTGCTGGTTGCATGGGAGAAGAGACCAACCCCCACCTGGCTACAACCTCCCTTCAGGTAGTTGTAGAGAGCAAGAAGGTCTCCCCTGAGCCTCCTCTTCTCCAGCGTAGGGCCAGGAGGATGATCAGAGGGCTGGAGCTCCTCTCCTGTGAGGACAGACTGAGGCAGTTGGGGCTGTTCAGTCTGGAGAAGAGAAGGCTCTGAGGAGACCTCATTGTGGGCTTACAGTAGCTTAAGGAGGCTACAAGAAAGCTGGGGAGGGACTTTTTAGGGTGTCAGGGAGTGATAGGACTAGGGGGATTGGAGCAAAAGTAGAAATGGGTAGATTCAGATTGGATGCTAGGAAGAAGTTCTTCCCCATGAGGGCGGTGAGACACTGGCACAGGTTGCCCAGGGAGGTAGTGGAAGTCTCATGCCTGGAGGTTTTGAAGGCCAGGCTGGATGTGGCTCAGGGCAACCTGATCTAGTGTGAGGTGCCCCTGCCCATGGCAGGGGGGTAGGAACTGGATGATCCAACCCTAGCAGTTCTGTGATTCTGTGATCTGACTAGAGACATGTCCTTCCTTCACATAGTTTTGGTTTTAATAGTTCTCTTCAGCTCACAACACTCCTCCAGATTTCTTTGTTACTGCAGAATCAGACTCCTCAAACTGCTTTTATGTTTGCTCCTTTCACTCCAAGTCATAGTATCATAGTATCATAGTATCTGTCAGGGTTGGAAGAGACCACAAGGATCATCTAGTTCCAACCCCCCTGCCATGGGCAGGGACACCCCACACTACATCAGCCTGGCCACAGCCTCATCCAGCCTGGGCTTAAACAACTCCAGGGACAGGGCCTCAACCACCTCCCTGGACAACCCATTCCAGGGCTTCACCACTCTCATGGGGAAGAACTTCCTCCCCACCTCCAGCTTCATTCCATTCCCCCTAGTCCTAGCACTACCTGACATCCTGAGCAGTCCCTCCCCAGCCTTCCTGTAGCCCCCTTGAGATACTGGAAGGCCACAATGAGGTCACCCCAGAGCCTTCTCTTCTGCAGACTGAACAGCCCCAACTCCTTCAGTCTGTCTTCATAGGAGAGGTGCTCCAGCCCTCTGCTCATCCTTGTGGCCCTTCTCTGGACACCTTCCAGCACCTCCACATCCCTCTTGCAATAGGGGCTCCAGAACTGGAGGCAGGACTCCAGGTGGGGTCTCAGCAGAGCTGAGCAGAGGGGGAGAATCACCTCCCTTGCCCTGCTGGCCACACTTCTCCTGCTGCAGCTCAGGATCTGATTGGCTTTGTGGGCTGCAAGTGCACACTGAGAGCTCCTGGTGAGCTTCTCCTCCCCCAGCACCCCCAAGTCTCTCTCCTCAGGGCTGCTTTCCAGCCAGTCCCTGCCCAGCCTGCATTTGTGCCTGGGATTGCCTCGACCCAGCTGCAGGATCCTGCCCTTGCTCTTGTTGAACCTCCTGAGGTTGGCTTGTGCCCACCTCTCCAGCATGTCCAGGTCCCTCTGGATGGCCTCCCTTCCCTCCAGCCTGTCTGCTGCACCACACAGCTTGGTGTCATCAGCAAACTTGCTGAGGGTGCACTCAATGCCACTGTCCATGGCACCCACAAAGATGTTGACCAAGCCTGGTCCCAGGACTGATCCCTGAGGGACTCTGCTTGTCCCTGGCCTCCACTGGGACATGGAGCCATTGACAGCCACTCTTTGGGTGCAGCCATCAAGCCAGTTCCTTATCCATCTAGTGGTCACCCATCAAACCCATGTGTCACCAGCTTGGACAGTCCTTTCTCCTTTCTGAGCAAATGAAGGTCAGCTTGCACATCAGGGGCACCAGGTGGTTAGAGGAAGCTCTTGTGAAGGTTTCCCCTGGTTTTTAAATGCTTTCTCTCCAGATATGTTGCTCATAGCAAAATGGGAAACTTCTGGGTAGCAGATTGTATTCCCATTTATCATTCATCTCTTGGGTCCCTCTTGTCCTGAGCTTACCTTATAAGCTTGGGAGTTGTGTTTTTTTCCCCTTCTTAGTGCCAAAATAGATGTTAGCCACTAAATACAAATCCTTCCCATTAAAACAGAAAAGAAAGTAAGTGGCAGGCTTCTCTGAATGCTTTGTACCTAGCAGATAGTCTTTGTTCTGTGCCTTGTGCTAAAGACAAGTAAAAGCTTTGTGAATCTCACTTGAAGGCCAGTGGCATCCTGGCCTGGATCAGGAACAGTGTGGCCAGCAGGAGCAGGGAGGTCATTGTGCCCCTGGACTCAGCACTGGTTAGGCCACACCTTGAGTCCTGTGTCCAGTTCTGGGCCCCTCAGTTTAGGAAAGATGTTGAGTTGCTGGAAGGTGTCCAGAGAAGGGCAACAAAGCTGGGGAGGGGTTTGGAGCACAGCCCTGTGAGGAGAGGCTGAGGGAGCTGGGGTTGCTTAGCCTGGAGAAGAGGAGGCTCAGGGGAGACCTTCATGCCATCTACAACTCCCTTCAGGGAGGTTGTAGCCAGGTGGGGATTGGTCTCTTCTCCCAGGCACCCAGCACCAGAACAAGAGGACACAGTCTCAAGCTGTGCCAGGGGAGGTTTAGGCTGGATGTTAGGAAGAAGTTCTTCCCAGAAGGAGTGATTGGCCATTGGAATGTGCTGCCCAGGGAGGTGGTGGAGTCACCATGTGGAGGTATTTAGGAAGAGACTGGATGGGGTGCTTGGTGCCATGGTTGAGTTGATTAGATGGTGTTGGGTGATAGGTTGGACTTGATCTCAAAGGTCTTTTTTCCAACCTGGTTAAATCTGAAGTACCTGATTTCTGTCTAGCCTTTGTCAGCTGAAAATGGAACCCTGGTCTGTGTCAGGTTTTATATTGCACCATCACAAAGCTGTAGTCCTTTACCTGGAGATGTAATTTCCTGGTGTCTTCACTTAGCTGGTTTTATCACACCTCATCTTTTCATCTAACTCTTGACTATTCATACAGCTAACAATGTCTTTTCTCACACATCTTTCTGTCCTGTCAGTCTGGGACTCAGTGCTTGAAATATTAAAAGGAGGAATGGTGTGTGTTCAGGAGGCTAAATCATCAGTAGGGTCAAATCTTTGTTCTCTTGGATGGCTTGGCCCTGTGCTTGCTCTGCCTGCAAACTAGTGCTGGTCCTGCATGCACTGCCCTGGGGCAGGAAAGGCCTCTCATCCTGGGAGCACTGCTAGCCTGCTTACTCAGCTGGCTCTGTGCTGACTGAACCTGTGAGGATACCTGTGCTGTGTCTCATTTGCAGAGAGGTGTTTGCTGTTAGGATCAGTGGCACAGCTATTTCTGAGCTCAGCATATATGGTACTTTAACACATCTAAGTTCTACACATTGGCCACAGCAACCCCATGCATTGCTACAGGCTGGGGTCAGAGTGGCTGGAGAGCAGCCAGGCAGAAAGGGACCTGAACGTACTGGTTGATAGTAGGCTAAACATGAGCCAGCAGTGTGCCAGTTGGCCATGAAGGCCAATGGCATCCTGACCTGCATCAAGAACAGTGTGGCCAGCAGGAGCAGGGAGGTCATTGTGCCCCTGGACTCAGCACTGGTTAGGCCACACCTTGAGTCCTGTGTCCAGTTCTGGGAGCCCCTCAGTTTAGGAAAGATGTTGAGTTGCTGGAAGGTGTCCAGAGAAGGGCAACAAAGCTGGGGAGGGGTTTGGAGCACAGCCCTGTGAGGAGAGGCTGAGAGAGCTGGGGTTGCTTAGCCTGGAGAAGAGGAGGCTCAGGGGAGACCTTCTTGCCCTCTACAACTCCCTGAAGGGAGGTTGTAGCCAGGTGGGGGCTGGTCTCTTCTCCCAGGCAGCCAGGACCAGAACAAAAGGACAGTCTCAAGCTGTGCCAGGGGAGGTTTAGGCTGGATGTTAGGAAGAAGTTCTTCCTAGAAAGAGAGATTGGCCATTGGAATGTGCTGCCCAGGGAGGTGGTGGAGTCACCATGTGGAGGTGTTTAAGAAGAGACTGGATGTGGTGCTTGGTGCCATGGTTTAGTTGATTAGATGGTGTTGGGTGATAGGTTGGACTTGATGATCTTGAAGGCCTTTTCCAACCTGGTTTATTCTGTTCTATTTTGTTCTATTCTATTCTATTCTATTCTGTTCTGTTCTATTCTATTCTATTCTATTCTATTCTATTCTACCCTACCCTACCCTACTCTACTCTATTCTACTCTACTCTACTCTACCCTACTCTACTCTACTCTACTCCATTCCATACCATTCCATTCCATTCCATTCCATTCCATTCCATTCCATTCCATTCCATAGCAGGCTGGCAATTAAATTCCACTAACCAATGGTCTCCCATTGTGTGTATGTAGAAATTATGTGATTGGTCACCAGTTGTCTTCAATTCCTGTAGTAAAGTGGCAGTTTCTTTTAAATCTCCCAGTTTATACCCAATGAATTGTCATTCACCTGTTAGACAAAGTAGAGTAATGGCTTAGCAATGCAGTCATTTGATCTGGGGAGAGGGGGGTGGGTGGTTCATTGGAATACAGTGCTTAATGAGGTAACTTCTAGAAGTTTGTTGAGGTACTGTCTCTAAATGCCAGACAGAGCAATAACTGAATAAACTTCATTCCAGGCAGGTGTGTGTTTTGGGAATACAAGATAGATTGTGCTCACTTGAACTGTTTAACAGTCAGCCCACATGGCTGTGGATGTTCAGTTGCAGGACCAGCACTGCCTCCAGGCTACAAAAGCAGCTGCAGCTCAGAAGATCCTGGCAGCGATGACAGCTGGGCACCTCTTCCTCTACACAGAGGCACCAACAGAGATTCTGAAGAGGAGACAGAAGACAGTCCAGCACCCAAGTAAGGATGTTCTTGGGTTATTTGTCTTTTTACATAGTATTTCACAGAATGCATCTGGTTGGAAGGGACCTCTAAGATCATCCAGCCCAACCCTCGACCCAGCACTGAAGGGTCAGCGCTAAACCCGATCTGTAAGTGCCAGGTCCACACAGCACTTGAACACCTCCAGGGACAGTGACTCTACCACTGCCCTGAGCAGACCTTTCCAATGTTTGATAACCCTTTCAGTGAAGAAGTATTTCCTGATATCCATCCTGAACCTCCCCTGGTACAGTTTGTGACTGTTTCCTCTAGTCCTGTTGCTTGCCACCAAGGAGAAGAGGATGTCTTCCTTCTTGCTCCAGCCTCTCTTCAGGTAGCTGTAGAGAGGGATAAGGTCTCCCCTCAGCCTTCTCTTCTCTACACTGACCAACCCCAGCTCCCTCAGATGGTCCTCTTAGGTCATGTCCTCTGGGTCCTTCATGAGCCTCATTGCACTTCTCTGGACACCTCAAGATTCTTCCTGTAGTGAGGGGCCCAGAGCTGGACACAGCACTCAACCCCAGCTCCCTCAGCCTCTCCTCATAGGGCTGTGCTCCAGGCCTCTCCCCAGCCTTGTTGCCCTTCTCTGGACACATTCAAGAGTCTCAATGTCCTTCTTAAACTGAGGGGCCCAGAACTGCACACAGGACTCGAGGTGTGGCCTAACCAGTGCTGAGGCCAGGGGCACAATGAATTCCCTGCTCCTGCTGGCCACACTATTCCTGATGCAGGCCAGGATGCCAGTGGCCGTCTTGGCCACCTGGGCACACTGCTGGCTCATCTTCAGCCAGCTGTCAACCAGTATCCTCTGGTCCCTTTTTGCCTGGCTGCTCCCCAGCCACTCTGACCCCAGCCTGTAGCACTGCATGGGTTGTTGTGGCCAATGTGCAGAACCTGGCACTTGGATGTGTTCAATCTCCTGCCCTTGGACTCTGCCCATCTGTCCAGCCCAGCAAGGTCACTGTGCAGAGCCTCTCTACCCTCTACCAGATCAACTCCTGCTCCCAGCTTGGTGTCATCTGCAAATGTACTGATGGAGGACTCAATCCCCTCATACAGATCAGTGCTAGGCTTTGTGTTAAGAGACCTGAAGGGCATTATGTCATCTTAACGAGTGTTGAGTAATTACTACTCCCTTTTCTCTTGTCTCATTCAACAGTTTTTCAGTTCATTAGAATTAAACTGGGAAAACTACTAGTCAAAATGCAGACAGCATTTACTAATGGAGAAAGAAGTGTGCTGAATGTCAATATATTTGTAACTAGAGAATAGAATAAACCAGGTTGGAAGAGAACTTCAAGATCATCGAGTCCAACCTAGCATCCAACACCACCTAATCAACTAAACCATGGCACCAAGCACCCCATCAAGTCTCCTCCTGAACACCTCCAGGGATGGAGACTCCATCACCTCCCCAGGCAGCCCATTCCAATGGCAAATCACTCATTCTATGTAGAGCTTCCTCCTCACCTCCAGCCTAAACTTCCCCTGGCGCAGCCTGAGACTGTGTCCTCTTGTTCTGGTGTTGGCTGCCTGGGAGAAGAGACCAACCCCCACCTGCCTACAACCTCCCTTCAGGTAGTTGTAGACAGGTTGGACTCGATGATCCCCAAGGTCCTTTCCAACCTAAGTGATACTGTGATACTGTGATACTAAGGTCTCCCCTGAGCCTCCTCTTCTCAGGCTAAACAACCCCAGCTCCCTCAGCCTCTCCTCACAGGGCTGTGCTCCAAACCCCTCCCCAACTTTGTTGCCCTTCTCTGGACACCTTCCAGCAAGTCAACCTCCTTCCTAAACTGAGGGCCCCAGAACTGGACACAGGACTCAAGGTGTGGCCTAACCAGTGCTGAGTCCAGAGGCAGAATGACCTCCCTGCTCCTGCTGGCCACACTGTTCCTGATGCAGGCCAGGATGCCATTGGCTCTCCTTTTCTTTACTGAAAAGCATTCTTATGTTGTTATTTTTTTAATGTCAAAGCAATTTTTGGAGTGGAACTTGGGCTCCCAGCTTTTTTAATTGCTTCAAATGATTTGGGATCCTTTTTGCCCAGTTTCCTTGGTAACTGCAGGATATTTAGTACATAAGGGCTGGCTGAGATAATTTGATATTATTATGGGTTGGTTTTTTTTTTCCCCTTTTAAAAATGCAGATAATTGCTGTGCATGTCAAGAGAATTATTAAGTGAAGCCTTTGTGTTTGTAGGAAACCAAAAAGAGACCAGGAAGAGGAGGATGATGGCTTTTTCGGACCTGCTCTTCCTCCTGGGTTCAAAAAACAAGATGATTCTCCAGAGAGGTAATTGAAATGGAATCACATTCACACTCTTTTCCTCAAAACACAACCATCTTGGGTGAAATAGTTGGTTGCACTGTTGCAGAACACTTCAGTGGTGCACTTCAGATGCAGAGAGTTAGGATTGCTGCCTCCACGCTCTGAGAAGAGGAACAGCATGGCCTTGGAACAGAATACACTACCCTCCTATTCCTGGCTGGAAAATTGAAGAGGAAAAGGGGAAAAAAGTGTGAATTGTCCAAATTATGGGTTTGGGATGTTGAATTTTTTCTGTCTCTTGCAATAGAATTAGAAGAAGATAGAATGGAATACCATAGAATAGCATAGCATAGAATAGAATAGGAGAGAATTGAATTGAATTGAGTTGAATTGAATTGAGTTGAATTTAATTGAATTGAGTTGAGTTGAATTGAACTGAATTGAGTTGAATTTAATTGAGTTGAATTGAAGAATTGAGCATTTAATTGAAATTGAATTGAGTTGAATTGAACTGTTGAGTTGAATTTGAAGTTGAATTGAATTGAGTTGAATTTAATTGAATTGAGTTGAGTTGAATTGAACTGAATTGAGTTGAATTTAATTGAGTTGAATTGAATTGAATTGAGTTGAGTTGAATTGAATTGAATTGAGTTGAATTGAATTGAGTTGAATTGAACTGAATTGAGTTGAATTTAATTGAGTTGAATTGAATTGAGTTGAATTGAATTGAATTGACCAGGTTGGAAAAGACCTTTGAGATCATCAAGTCCAACCTATCACCCAACACCATCTGATCAACTCAACTATGGCACCAGCTGCCTCATCCAGTCTCTTCCTAAACAGCTCCAGTGATGGTGACTCCACCACCTCCCTGGGCAGCACATTCCAATGCTTAACAGCTCTCTCAGTGAAGAACTTTCTCCTCACCTGAAGTCTAAACTTCCTCTGGTGCAGCTTGAGACTGTGTCCTCCTGTTCTGGTGCTGGTTTTCCTTAAAACCCAATTATCTTGGGTATAATATTTGGTTGCACTAGTACAGAACACTTCAGTTGTGCACTGAAGTGTGAATTTTTTCTATCTCTTGGAAAAGAACAGAACAGAACAGAACAGAATAGAATAGAATAGAATAGAATAGAATAGAATAGAATAGAATAGAATAGAATAGAATAGAATAGAATTAACCAGGTTGGAAAAGACCTTTAAGATCATCAAGTCCAACCTATCACCCAACACCATCTTATCAACTAAACTATGGCACCAAGTGCCTCATCCAGTCTCTTCCTAAACACCTCCAGGGATGGTGACTCCACCACCTCCCTGGGCAGCACATTCCAATGGCCAATCTCTCTCTCAGTGAAGAACTTTCTCCTCACCTCAAGTCTAAACCTCCCCTGGTGCAGCTTGAGACTGTGTCCTCTTGTTCTGGTGCTGGTTTTCCTTAAAACACACTCAAGGTGTGGCCTCACCAGTGCTGAGTCCAGGGGCACAATGACCTCCCTGCTGCTTCTGGCCACACTCTTCCTAATGCGGGCCAGGATGCCATTGGCCTTCTTGGCCACCTGGGCACACTGCTGGCTCATCTTCAGCCTACTATGAACCACTACCCCCTGGTCCCTTCCTGCCTGGCTGCTCTCCAGCCACTCTGACCCCAGCCTGTAGCACTGCATGGGGTTGTTGTGGCCAATGTGCAGAACCTGCCACTTGGATGTGTTCAATCTCATGCCCTTGGACTCTGCCCATCTGTCCAGCCTGTCGAGGTCCCTCTGCAGAGCCTCTCCACCCTCTAACAGATCAACTCCTGCCCCCAGCTTGGTGTCATCTGCCAACTTGCTAATGATGGACTCAAGCCCCTCATCCAGATCATCAATAAAGATCTTGAACAGGATGGGGCCTGCATTTACAGTCAGAGGGTGAGAGTCTTCTGTGAGCCTGTAGGAAAGATTCAAGCAGTATTAAGCACTTGCTGCTTGCTTTTATTTGGGCTTTTTTTTGCCTCCCAGCTCACCATACAACTGCTCCTAGCACACACTGAGAAAGCAGTTTGAGGAGAGCTGTTTTGCACCCAGGCTGATTCCCTGAATAGGTGGGAAAGGTGTGATGTGTGGGAAGAGCCTTGTCTGTCTTCCACCCCCCTTACACCTGGCAGTCTAGTTTTGCTGACACACTGAGGCAAGTAAGCTCTGCAGAGTGTAGACACAATGCTGTTAGCTGTCTCTCCACTGCAGTGCCACTAGCTGTGAGCAGATTGCCAGCTGACAATTTAGCCATCAATAACTGAAACTGAGGCAAGCCATTTGTTTCAGTGCATAGGCATAGTGTTGATTCCCTCTGTGTGACATGCTTGTGCCTTCAGAAAAGCTTTTGTTCTCTTAACATCTCTTCCAGGCTCATCCAAGCAACACATGAATGATTAGGAGCAGCTCATGGGGCAATTTGTAGCTTGTTATAAGTTGTTTGAATAGTTCCAACATTAAAGATATGCATGAACAGATTTCCTTTATGTTTGGAAAGGAATATTGCTGTTTGTCAGTGTTAGACAGAAGTGCAACACTCATAAATATTCCCAGAGTTAAGGATGGGATGGGATGGGATGGGATGGGATGGGATAGGATAGGATAGGATAGGATAGGATAGGATAGGATAGGATAGGATAGGATAGGATAGGATAGGAAGAATGGAATGGAATGGAGTAGAGTGGAGTGGAGTGGAGTGGAGTGGAGTGGAATAGAATAGAATAGAATAGAATAGAATAGAATAGAATAGAATAGAATAGAATAGAATAGAATAGAATAGAATAGAATAGAATAGAATAGAATAATAGAATTAACCAGGTTGGAAGAGACCTTCAAGATCATCAAGTCCAACCTATCATCCAACACCATCTAATCAACTAAACCATGCAACCAAAGACCCCTATCAAGTAGAGTAGAATAGAGTGAAGTAGAATAGAGTGGAGTAGAATAGAGTAGAGTAGAGTGGAGTGTAGTGGAATGGAATGGAATGGAATGGAATGGAATGGAATGGAATGGAATGGAATGGAATGGAATGGAATGGAATGGAATGGAATGGAATGGAATGGAATAGACGAGACCAGATTGGAAAATACCTGAGAGATCATCAAGTCCAACCTATCATCCAACACCATCTAATCAACTCAACCATGGCACCAAGCACCCCATCAGTCTCTTCCTAAAACCTTCCAGTGATGGTGACTCCACCACCTCCCTGGGCAGCACATTCCAATGGCCAATCTCTCTTTCTATGAAGAACTCCTTGCTAACATCCAGCCTAAACCTCCCCTGGTGCAGCTTGAGACTGTGTCCTCTTGTTCTGGTGCTGCTTGCCTGGGAGAAGACGCCAACCCCCACCTGGCTACAGCCTCCCTTCAGGGAGTTGTAGAGAGCAAGAAGGTCTCCTCTGAGCCTCCTCTTCTCCAGGCTATTCACACATCAAGGTAAAGAGCAAAGGTTATCTTAAAAAACTTTATGTCATACCTCAGAAGAATGTTGGAGTTCCTGTCTTGAAGCATGCATACATTAGCAAGGGCTCCTGGGTCCAGCAACAAGAAATCTTTCTTTGCCATATATAAAATTCAGTATTCCCCAAATGAAAGCTTAATTCCTAAGTTTGGAGTGGTTTGTGGTTTGTGGTTTGTTTTTTTTGTAATAGGTAGATATCAGTGTTGCCAACAGCAGCAAAATCTGTTTAAGAGAATTTTACCTTAGATTCCCTTCACCAGTGTCCAGTTCTGGGCCCCTCAGTTTAGGAAAGATGTTGAGTTGCTGGAAGGTGTCCAGAGAAGGGCAACAAAGCTGGGGAGGGGTTTTGAGCACAGGCCTGTGAGGAGGGGCTGAGGGAGCTGGGGTTGCTTTAGCCTGGAGAAGAGGAGGCTCAGGGGAGACCTTCTTGCTCTCTACAACTCCCTGAAGGGAGGTTGTAGCCACGTGGGAGTTGGTCTCTTCTCCCAGGCAAGCAGTGGCAGAACAAGAGGACACAGTCTCAAGCTGCACCAGGGGAGGTTTAGGCTGGAGGTTAGGAATAAATTCTTCATAGAAAGAGAGATTGGCCATTGGAATGTGCTGCCCAGGGAGGTGGTGGAGGTGTTTAAGAAGAGACTGGATGAGGCACTTGGTGTCATGGTTAGGTTGATTAGATGGTGTTGGGTGCTAGGTTGGACTTGATGATCTCTGAGGTCTTTTCCAACATGGTATATTCTATTCTATTCTATTCTATTCTATTCTATTCTATTCTATTCTATTCTATTCTATTCTATTCCATTCCATTCCATTCCATTCCATTCCATTCCATTCCATTCCACTCCACTCCACTCCACTCCACTCCACTCCACTCTACTCTACTCCATTCTATTCTACTCTACTCCATTCTATTCTATTCCTGTTCAGAGAGCCTTTGGACACCCAGGAAGGTGTCAAGAATCATGCTGGCTGTGAGCTGCTGAGGAAAGACCCAAACAATAGGGTTATGCATGTGGGAGGGGAGAAAAACAGCACAGAAATAGAAAGCGTGGGAGGGATGAGTATGGGAATCATTGGTCTGTTCCTTGGGAAAACCTTTGAGCTGTGGCAGAAGCAAGACAACATTTGGGATCTGCTCATTTCTTGCAGGTTGCACAGACACAGCCCCCAGCATAGATGAGCTTAGGTATTTTAGTAGACAGCTGGGGTTTTCCAGTTTGGTTTAGGGCCGAGCCCAAAGAGTGGTGGTGAATGGTGCCACAGCCAGCTGGCAGCCAGGCACCGGTGGCATCCCCCAGGAATTAGTGCTGGGCCCCATCCTCTTTAGCATCTTCATTGATGATCTGGATGAGGGGGTCGAGTCAGTCATCAGCAAGTTTGCAGATGACACCAAGTTAGGAGCAGATGTTAGTCAGTTAGAGGGTAGAAAGGCTCTGCAGAGGGACCTGGACTGACTGGACAGATGGGCAGAGTCCAATGGGATGGCATTTACAAGTCCCAGTGCCAGGTGCTGCACTTTGGCTACGGCAATCCCATGCAGAGCTACTGGCTGGGGTCGGAGTGGCTGAGAGCTGCCAAACAGAGAGGGGCCTGGGGGTGCTGATAGACAGCTGCCTGAATATGAGCCAGCAGTGTGCCCAGCAGTGTGCCCAGCAGTGTGGCGAAGAAGGCCAATGGCATCCTGGCCTGCATTAGGAATAGTGTGGCCAGCAGCAGCAGGAAGTCATTGTGACCCTGGACTCTGCTTTGGTTAGGCCACACCTTGAGTCCTGTGTCCAGTTCTGGGCCCCTCAGTTTAAGAAGGACATCGAAACACTTGAATGTGTCCAGAGAAGGGCAACAAGGCTGGGGAGAGTCCTCAAGCACAGCCCTGTGAGGAGAGGCTGAGGGAGCTGGGGTTGCTCAGCCTGGAGAAGAGGAGGCTCAGGGGTGACCTCATTGCTCTCTACAACTACCTGAAAGGTGGCTGTAGCTGGGAAGGGGTTGGTCTCTTCTCCCAGGCAACCAGCACCAGAACAAGGGGGGACAGTCTCAAGCTGTGCCAGGGGAGGTTTAGGCTGGAGGTGAGGAGGAAGTTCTTCACCGAGCGAGTCGTTTGTCATTGGAATGTGCTGCCCAGGGAGGTGGTGGAGTCCCCATCCCTGGAGGTGTTCAAGAGGAGATTGGATGTGGCACTTGGTGCCATGGTCTAGTCATGGGGTCTGTGTTGATAGGTTGGACTCGATGATCCTCGAGGTCCTTTCCAACCTAAGTTATACCGTGATACTGTGGTTTAACTCTTTAATTCATGCAAATTAAAGGTGCTTGGGTACTGCAATGAAAGATCCTTTTGGCTTTGTCTGGATAGTTTTAAGTTCAGGCTGCTCATGTGGGGGATTTAAAGTATGCTCTTAGCGAGAAAGTGGCCAGAAAGCAGCAGAAATAGAAAGTGAAAGCTGTTTCTCCTGTGCAACAGCTAGGTGGGGACAGAACTTCACATTTAACCCAGACCTCTTGCCTGCTTTGAAACCCCAGCAGTGATCTTGTCCAGGACCTGAGCACGCATTCATGGCTTGTGTCTATCCATCTGTTGCTTGTGTCTTTCTGGCAGGACTTTCTGCTTCTTATTTCCCCCTCTTTAAGTCTTGACAATAGTATCACTACAGTAGGGCTGTACTCATAGTTTCATAGTTTCATTCAGGGTTGGAAGGGAGCACAAGGATCATCTAGTTCCAACCCCCCTGCCATGGGCAGGGACACCCCACACTAGATCAGGCTGGCCACAGCCTCATCCAGCCTGCTCTTACACACCCCCAGGGACAGGGCCTCGACCACCTCCCTGGACAACCCATTCCAGGGTCTCACCACTCTCATGGTGAAGAACCTCCTTCTCACATCTAGCCTGAATCTCTCCACCTCCAGCTTCATTCCATTCCCCCTAGTCCTATCACTCCCTGAGATCCTGAGAAGTCCTTCCCCAGCCTTCCTGTAGGCCCCCTTCAGATACTCATGAGGTGATGTGGGCTTTAGTAGGAAAGCAGGATGAGGATAATGCAGGTCCTGCTGTTGGATTGCCCTGAAACTCAGAGACTGGAGGTGATAATAAGGAACAGAAAGTCCCTGTTGATCCATTCTGAGGGTACTGCCACTTGGATATTTCTTCAGGGAGTAATTGTTTGGGGGTTTTAACGAGCTCTCATTGGCTTTAAAGAACATGGGGGATGTTCAAGAGGGGATTGGATGTGGCACTTGGTGCCATGGTTTAGTAGTCATGAGGTGTTGGGCAACAGGTTGGACTTGATGACCTTTGGGGTCTTTTCCAACCACTTTGATTCTATGATTCTGTAATGGGGTGCTTGGTGCCAGGGTTTAGTTGATTAGATGGTGTTGGGTGATAGGTTGGACTTGATCTCAAAGGTCTTTTCCAACCTGGTTGATTCTAAATCTAATTCTAATTCCAATTCCAATTCCAATTCCAATTCTAATTCTAATATTAAGAGGATCTCATCCCCAAAAGTCTTCTCAGTACTGCAAGCAGAGTTTGTAGTCTCATTTGAACTGTTTTCCCCATGGAAAAGGGATTCTCACCTTTCTGTTTTCCCGGAGACAAGTGCATTACACTGCTTGTAGAGCTGCTGTGAAGTTATCTGGGGTGACAAAACACTTCTCTCCTTCCCACTCCAAAGGAAACTCAAAATCAGAGCAGTTCACTGGCACTGCAGCTGTTTAGGAAGAGACTGGATGAGGCACTTGGTGCCATGGTTTAGTTGATTAGATGGTGTTGGGTGATAGGTTGGACTTGATGATCTCAAAGGTCTTTTCCAACCTGGTAATTCTATTCTATTCTATTCTATTCTATTCTATTCTATTCTATTCTATTCTATTCTATTCTATTCTATTCTATTCTATTCTATTCTATTCTTTTCCATTTCCATTTCCATTTCTTTCTATTTCCTCTTCCCCCTTCCCTTCCCTTCCCTTCCCTTCCCTTCCCTTCCCTTCCCTTCCCTTCCCTTCCCTTCCCTTCCCTTCCCTTCCCTTCCCTTCCCTTCCCTTCCCTTCCCTTCCCTTCCCTTCCCTTCCCTTCCCTTCCCTTCCCTTCCCTTCCCTTCCCTTCCCTTCCCTTCCCTTCCCTTCCCTTCCCTTCCCTTCCCTTCCCTTCCCTCCAGTCTGTTGGCCAGTGAAACTGGTGCAAGGTAAGAATGAACAACATTGGCTTTGTTGCAAGAGAAAGTGTAGCATATATTTGACCTCCCAGCTTTCATTGCTTTTCAATCTAGTGAAGAAAGATAGGGATGAAAGACAAGTGAATTTCCTTGAGAAGAGGAGGCTCAGGGGAGACCTTCTTGCTCTCCACAACTCCCTGAAGGGAGGGAGGTTGTAGTCAGGTGGGGGCTGGTCTCTTCTCCCAGGCAATCAGCAGCAGGACAAGAGGACACAGTCTCAAGCTGTGCCAGGGGAGGTTCAGGCTGGATGTTAGGAAGAAGTTCTTCATAGAAAGAGAGATTGGCCATTGGAATGTGCTGCCCGGGGAGGTGGTGGAGTCACCATCACTGGAGGTGTTCAGGAGGGGACTGGATGGGGCACTTAGTGCCATGGTTTAGTTGATCAGATGGTGTTGGGTGATAGGTTGGACTTGATGATCTCAAAGGCCCTTACCAACCTGGTTAATTCTACTCTATTCTACTCCTTGACTGTGTGCTGCAGCTCTCAGTTTTCTTGCATCCCAGTTACCTGCAGGAGTCCTTTGGGGAAACAGAAAACTTTTTCACTTGGTTATTCCTGTAGTGTTGGAATGGCATGGAATGGCATGGAATGGCATGGAATGGAATGGCATGGCATGGCATGGAAATGGAATGGCATGGAATGGAATGGAATGGAATGGCATGGAATGGAATGGAATGGAATGGAATTGAATCGAATTGAATTGAATTGAATTAACCAGGTTGAAAAAGACCTTTGAGATCATCGAGTCCAACCTATCACCCAACACCATCTAATCAACTACACCATGGCACCAAGTGCACCCCATCCAGTCTCTTCCTAAACACCTCCAGTGATGGTGACTCCACCACCTCCCTGGGGGGCACACTTGGCATGGGGAGGAAGGAGAACTGCACTTCTCATCAACATTTGACTTTTGTAGAACTATATTGCGTCTTTTTTTTTCCCCTGCAGTGAAGAGTGGAAGGCTATCAATTAATGTTCATTGTGTTGCTTCCTTTCATTTGTCCTCCCTTCAACTGAAAACAATTATTTTCTTTTTCCTTTCTTTTTTTTCTTTCTTTTTTCTTCTTTTGTTTTCCTCTTTCCTTTCTTTTTTATTCTTTTTTTTTTAATGTTTTTCCTTCTTTTTTTCTTCTTTTTTCCTTTTTTCCTTTTTTTTATTCTTTTTTCTTTCTATTTTCTTCTTTTTTCTTTTTTCCTTTTTCTTTCTTTTTTTTCTTCTTTTTTTTCCTTTCTTTCCCTTGTTTTTTATTTTTTTTCCTTTTTCCTTCTTTTTCCTTATTTTTTCTTTTTTATTTTTCCTTTTTTTTTCCTTATTTTTTCCTTCTTTTTTCCTTTATTCTTTTTTTCTTTTTTCTTTTTCTTTTTTATCTTTTTTCCTTCTTTTTTCTTTTTTCCTTTTTTTGTTTATTTTTCCTTCTTTTTCTTCATTTTTCCCTTTTTCTTTATTATTTTTCCCTTTTTTTCCCTTCTCTTTTCTCTTTTCTTCTTTTTTGCCTTCTTTTTTCCTTCTTTTTTTTTTTTTATTCTTTTTTCCTTTTTTCCTTCTTTTTTCCTTCATTTTTCCCTTTTTTTCTTCATTATTTTTCCCTTTTTTTGCTTTTTTTTTTTTTCCTTCCTTTTTTCCTCTTTTTTCCTTCTTTTTTCCCTTCTTTTTTCTCTTCTTTTTTTGCTTCTTTTTTTCCTTCTTTTTTCCTTCTGTTTTCCTTCTTTTTTTCCTTTTTTTCTTTTCTTCTTTTTTTTCCTTATTTTTTTTTCTTCATTATTTTTTCCTTTTTTATTTCCTTCTTTATTTTTTCCTTCTTTTTCTTTTTTTCTTTCCCATCAAGGCCCATTATAGGTCCTGCATTGCCACCTGGCTTTAGGAAACCTTCTCAGGACACTGACAGTAGTAGATGTTCCATAGGACCATCCATTTCATCTGAATTCCATGCTCAGGTTTGTGCAAACAGAAGCCTTTTGTTTCAGTACAAGCTACCTGAAATGCTTAAAGAAGCAGGAGCCTGAAGAAGTCTACCAGGCATCCTGTTCAGAGTGACAGTTTAATTTTAGAGCAGCAAGTGTCTGGCATGTTTTTGCCTGAGTCAAAGACTGAAGCTTAAGCAAAGAAAGAAGCTGGCCTGGTTTGTTGTGATTTTGCTGTTAGGCTGATGATGCACACACTGAACACAAGAGATCCAACATGCCAGTTGCAGGGGTACTTCCTAATGTGTTTCCATTCCTTCTTCTGCTGTGACAACCTTCACAAGTGGATGTCTTGGCAAAGCACACATTCTGAAAGCTGTAAAGGAAGTAATGGAACCTGTTAGAAGGGAAATGCTTTTTTGCAACTCAAGCTTCTACCCCTTTGCAGCTGGAGGGGCAAAATGACTTAGGTATTCTTTGCCTCCTTAGAAATGTGTATGAGTGGATGTGTTAAATGAGTTTATCCAAAAGAACATGAGCCAGCAGTGTGCCCAGGTGGCCAAGAAGGCCAATGGCATCCTGGCCTGCATCAGGAATAGTGTGGCCAGCAGCAGCAGGGAAGTCATTGTGCCCCTGTACCCAGCACTGGTTAGGTCATACCTTGAGTCCAGTGTCCAGTTCTGGGCCCCTCAGTTTAGGAAGGACATTGAGACACTTGAACGTGTCCAGAGAAGGGCAACAAGGCTGGGGAGAGGCCTTGAGCACAGCCCTATGAGGAGAGGCTGAGGGAGCTGGGGTTGCTTAGCCTGGAGAAGAGGAGGCTCAGGGGAGACCTCCTTGCTCTCTACAACTCCCTGAAGGGAGGTTGTAGCCAGGTGAGGGAGTTGTAGAGAGCAAGAAGGTCTCCCCTGAGCCTCCTCTTCTCCAGGCTAAGCAACCCCAGCTCCCTCAGCCTCTCCTCACAGGGCTGTGCTCCAAACCCCTCCCCAGCTTTCTTGCCCTTCTCTGGACACCTTCCAGCAACTCAACATCAAGCAGGTACTCTATTTATTTCTAAAACACTTCACTTTTTAACTCTGAATTGCTATAGAATAGGAAGAGGAAGAGGAAGAGGAAGAGGAAGAGGATGGAATGGAATGGAATGGAATGGAATGGAATGGAATGGAATGGAATGGAATGGAATGGAATGGAATGGAATGGAATGGAATGGAATGGAATAGACCAGGTTGGAAGAGACCTTCAAGGTCATCGTGTCCAACCCATCAACCAATCCAACCCACCTAAACAGCTAACCCATGGCACCAAGCACCCCATCAAGTCTCCAAGGCCAGGCTGTGAAAGATTAAGGCATATGGCTGCTCTGCAGCTTCACTTTTTTTTGACTAGGAGTTGCAAAGCACATAGCTCTCCATCCTCCTACAGTGAGTGCTGTCATAATCCTTCATGAAGAGTGATGGTCTGACATTTTTAAGGTACTCATCATCTTGCAATTCCAAATAATGATTAAGCAATTTATCACGGTGACAAGTCTCTTGAGGCAGGGATGTCAAAACTGGTTTACTTGTCTGTTTCATAAACAAACAAGTATCTTCTTTGCCTAAATAGATCTTCTAGAATCAGCCTGGAGAAGAGGAGGCTCAGGGGAGACCTTCTTGCTGTCTACAATTCCCTGAAGGGAGGTTGTAGCCAGGTGGGGGTTGGTCTCATCTCCCAGGCAACCAGCAGCAGAACAAGAGGACACAGTCCCAAGCTGCACCAGGGGAGGTGTAGGCTGGATGTTAGGAAGAAGTTCTTCCCAGAGAGAGTGATTGGCCATTGGAATGTGCTGCCCAGGGAGGTGGTGGAGTCACCATCACTGGAGGTGTTTAGGAAGAGACTGGATGGGGTGCTTGGTGCCATGGTTTAGTTGATTAGATGGTGTTGGGTGCTAGGTTGGACTTGATGGTCTCAAAGATCTTTTCCAACCTGGTTAATTCTATTCTATTCTATTCTATTCTATTCTATTCTATTCTATTCTATTCTATTCTAGCCTAGCCTAGCCTAGCCTAGCCTAGCCTAGCCTAGCCTAGCCTAGCCTAGCCTAGCCTAGCCTAGACTATTCTGGCACTGATATAGGCTGGGCAGGGACTGGGTTGAGTGCAGCCCTGAAGAAAAGGACCTGGAGGTGCTGGTAGATGAGAAGCTCAACGTGATCCAGCAGTGTGCACTTGCAGCCCAGAAAGCCAATCACATCCTGGACTGCATCAAGATGCAATCTGTTCTGTTCTGTTCTGTTCTATTCTATTCTATTGTATTCTATTCTAAGAGAAGCATAGCCAGCAGGTCAAGGGAGGATTTTCTCCCCATCTACTCCACACTGGTGAGACCCCACCTGGAGTATTGTGTCCAGTTCTGGAGCTATTATTACAAGAAAAATATGGGCATGCTGGAAGGTGTCCAGAGAAGGGCCAGGAGGATGAGCAGAGGGCTGGAGCACCTCTCCTGTGAGGTCAGACTGAGGCAGTTGGGGCTGTTCAGTCGGGAGAAGAGAGAAGGCTCTGGGGACACCTTATTGTGGGCTACAAGTATCTTAAGGGGCCTACAAGAAAGCTGGGGAGGGACTTTTTAGGGTGTCAGGGAGTGACAGGACTAGGGGAATGGAACAAAAGTAGAAATGGGTAGATTCAGATTGCTTGTCAGGAAGAAATTCTTCCCCATGAGGGTGGTGAGACACAGGAACAGGTTGTCCTGGGAGGTGGTGGAAGCCTCATCCCTGGAGGTGTTTAAGGCCAGGCTGGATGTGGCTCTGGGCAACCTGATCTAGTGTGAGGTGTCCCTGTGCATGGCAGGGAGGCTGGAACTAAATAGAATAGAATAGAATAGAATAGAATAGAATAGAATAGAATAGAATAGAATAGAATAGAATAGAATAGAATAGAATAGAATAGAATAGAATAGAATAGAATAGAATAGAAGTAGAGCAGAGCAGAGCAGAGCAGAGCAGGTTGGAAGAGACCTTCAAGATCATCTCGTCCAACCCATCAACCAATCCAACCCACCCAAACAACTAACCCATGGCACCAAGCACCCCATCAAGTCTCCTCCTGGATCCTTGAGGTCCCTTCCAACCCTAACCATTCAATGATTCTATGACCTGTTCCAGGACTTGGCTTATTTTTGTCCCTTCCTACTAACACTGAACCTTACCCTTCAGTGTGATGAGGAACTCCTTCATTCTGTTGTTTTCATTGATTTCATTAGTATATAGCACTTGGCAAACAGCTGTGCTCCAGGCCATTTTTAGAGGCATCTTCTTCTTCTCTGCTGACTCTTCCTGTAGATTTCCCCCTCCAAACTTGAAGGGGTTCTGTTTATTGAGTGTTTTATTACATCTCGTGCGAGGCAGGTGGCAACGGAATGAAGTGAAATGAAGACTAATGAGGAAGGAGATGAGGCAACACTTCCTCAATTAAAGCTCAGCATGGGACTTTTCCTTCATTCTCCACTGCTGAACACTACAATTTATTACTGAAGTCTTCTGTCTGTGCATTAGTTGTGCACAGAGAGAAGCAGAGCCTGTCCTGTGGGGAGAGGCTGAGGGAGCTGGGGTTGCTTAGCCTGGAGAAGAGGAGGCTCAGGGGAGACCTTCTTGCTGTCTACAACTACCTGCAGGGAGGTTGTAGCCAGGTGGGGGTTGGTCTCTTCTCCCAGACAACCAGCACCAGAACAAGAGGACACAGTCTCAAGCTGTGCCAGGGGAGGTCTAGGCTGGATGTTACGAAGAAGTTCTTCCCAGAAAGAGTGATTGCCCATTGGAATGTGCTGCCCAGGGAGGTGGTGGAGTCACCATCACTGGAGGTGTTATAAAGACACTGGGTGAGGCACTCAGTGATTCTGTTTAATATTTAGTCTCCTTCAAACTGAGTTTTTTTGAGCCATTCTCCAAATAACTGCTGAGAATGCAGTGTCAAAAGTGATTGAAGAAGTGAATGACAGACCCAAGAGACCAGACTGCAGATACTATAAACCCAGGGGTGTAGGATAGGATGGGATGGGATGGGATGGGATGGGATGGAATGGAATGGAATGGAATGGAATGGAATGGAATGGAATGGAATGGAATGGAATGGAATGGAATGGAATGGAATGGAATGGAATGGAATGGAATGGATGGTGACTCCATCACCTCCCTGGGCAGCACATTACAATGGCCAATCTCTCTTGCTGGGAAGAATTTTCTCCTCACCTGGTGCCTAAACCTCCCCTGGCACAGCTTGAGACTGTGTTCTCTTGTTCTGGTGCTGGTTGCCTGGGAGAAGAGACCAACCCCCACCTGGCTACAACCTCCCTTCAGGGAGTTGTAGAGAGCAAGAAGGTCTCCCCTGAGTCTCCTCTTCTCCAGGCTAAGCAACCCCAGCTCCCTCAGCCTCTCCTCACAGGGCTGTGTTCCAAACCCCTCCCCAGCTTTGTTGCCCTTCTCTGGACACCTTCCAGCAACTCAACATCTTTCCTAAACTGAGAGGCCCAGAACTGGACACAGGACTCAAGGTGTGGCCTAACCAGTGCTGAGTCCATGGACACAATGACTTCTCTGCTCCTGCTGGCCACACTATTTCTGATGCAGGCCAGGATGCCATTGGCCCTCTTGGCTGCCTGGGCACACTGCTGGCTCATGTTCAGCCAACTCCAAATCAGCAACCCCAGGTCCCTTTCTGCCTGGCAGCTCTCCAGCCACTCTGACCCCAGCCTGTAGCACTGCATGGGGTTGTTGTGACCAAAATGCAGCACCCAGCACCTGGACTTGTTAAATGCCATCATGTTGGACTCTGCCCATCTGTCCAGCCTGTCGAGGTCCCTCTGCAGAGCCTTTCTACCCTCTAACAGATCAACACCTGCCCCCAGCTTGGTGTCATCTGCAAATTTACTGATGACTGACTCAAATCCACTCATCCAGATCATCAGTGAAGATATTGAACAGGATGGGGCCCAGCACTGATCCCTGGGGCACACCACTAGTGCCTGGCTGCCAGCTGGCTGTGGCACCATTCACCACCCCTCTCTGGGCTCAGCCTCAGCCAGTTCCTAACCCAGCTCAGAGTGCTGCTGTCCAAGCCAGGATCTGACAGTTTGGCCAGGAGTTTGCTGTGGAGGAAGTGTCAAAGGCCTTGCTGAAAAAACCATTCCAATGGTTAGGAAGCTCAAATGTTTATGGGCAGTTTTAGCACTGTGGTTGAGAGAAATGTTTTCTTTCTGGAAGATAACAGATAGCAGTGAGGAAGAAGATGACATCATAGGCCCCATGCCTGCTAAAGGACCTGTGGAGTCTGACGTGACCAAGGAGTTTGAACGCAGAGCTCAGAGAATGAAGGAGAAGCTGACTTCAGCAGACAGTGTGAGTTGGACTTCTTAATCTCTCTTGCTGCAGTGTGTGTGTGTCTGTGTGCTGGTTTTCTATTTGCCTGTTTCACTGTCAACCCAGTTGTGGTTCTGCCTGGGATGCTGGTTGCAATTGCTGAGGCAAAGCAAAATCCACAATTGCAGATGGAAGAGGAGAGATTTAGATAGCAAGGTTTTATTATGAAGAGAATGGAATGGAATGGAATGGAATGGAATGGAATGGAATGGAATGGAATGGAATGGAATGGAATGGAATGGAATGGAATGGAATGGAATGGAATGGAATGGAATGGAATGGAAAGAATAGAACACAGAATAGACCAGACCAGGTTGGAAGAGACCTTCAAGATCATTGTGTCTGACCTATCAACCAATCCAGCACCACCCAACCAACTAACCCATGCTACCAAGCACCCCATCAAGTCTCCTCCTGAACACCTCCAGGGATGGTGACTCCACCACCTCCCCAGGCAGTCCATTCCAATGGGAAATCACTCTCTCTGTGTAAAACTTACTCCTGACCTCCAGTGTGAACCTCCCCTGGAGCAGCCTGAGACTGTGTCCTCTTGTTCTGGTGCTGGCTGCATGGGAGAACAGACCAACCCCTGCCTGTCTACAGCCTCCCTTCAGGTAGTTGTAGAGAGCAATAAGGTCACCCTTGAGCCTCCTCCTATCCAGGCTAAGCAACCCCAGCTCCCTCAGCCTCTCCTCACAGGGCTGTGTTCCAAACCCCTCACAAACTTTGTTGGCCCTCTCTGGACTCGTTCCAGCAACTCAACCTCCTTCCTAAACTGAGGGGCCCAGAACTGGACACAGGACTCGAGGTGTGGCCTAACCAGTGCAGTGTCCAGGGCACAATGACCTCCCTGCTCCTGCTGGCCACACTGTTCCTGATGCAGGCCAGGATGCTATTGACTCTCCTGGCTGCCTGGGCACACTGCAGGCTCATGTTCATCCTACCATCAGCCAGCACCCCCAGGTCCCTCTCTTCCTGGCTGCTCTCCAGCCACTCTGACCCCAGCCTATAGCACTGCCTGGGGTTGCTGTGGCCAATGTGCAGCACCTGGCACTTGGATGTGTTCAATCTCATGCCCTTGAAGAGAGTCCCATGGAAGTCCAAAAAGATGATTTGGGCTTGGAGCCATCTTTCTTACAACAAGAGACACTTGAAGGTGTCCAGAGAAGGGCAACAAGGCTGGGGAGAGGCCTTGAGCACAGCCCTTTGAGGAGAGGCTGAGGGAGCTGGGGTTGCTTAGCCTGGAGAAGAGGAGGCTCAGGGGAGACCTCATTGCTCTCTACAACTACCTGAAGGGAGGTTGCAGCCAGGTGGGGGTTGGTCTCTTCTCCCAGGCAACCAGCACCAGAACAAGAGGACACAGTCTCAAGCTGTGCCAGGGGAGGTTTAGGCTGGAGGTTAGGAAGAAGTTCTTCCCAGCAAGAGAGATTGGCCATTGGAATGTGCTGCCCAGGGAGGTGGTGGAGTCACCATCACTGGAGGTGTTTAAGAAGAGACTGGATGAGGCACTTGGTGCCATGGTTTAGTTGATTAGATGGTGATGGGTGATAGGTTGGACTTGATGATCATGAAGGTCTTTTCCAACCTGGTTAATTCTATTCTATTCTATTTGACTGAGGTGGAATCTTCTTCTCTGGAGACTTTCAAGCCCACCTGGGTACATTCCCATGCAATTTGATACAGGCATACCTGTGTTAGAAGGGGGGTTGGTCTAAATGACCTCCAGGAGTCTCACAGCATCACCAGGGTTGGAAGAGACCTCAAAGATCATCAAGCCCAACCTGTCACCACAGACCTCATGACTAAACCATGGCACCAAGTGCCCCATCTCTTCCTACCCCTACCATTCCATGATTAAGCTTTTTGTGGTTGGTTGATTTTGTTGTTTGGTTCTTTTTCTCTTTCCCCAATCTGTTTCTTTTGTAAAGGATGAAGCCAAGCAAATCACTAGGGAACTCTGGATGACAGAGCTGCCACCTGAACTGAAAAGCTTTGGATTTGGCCCAAGAACATTCAAGAGAAGAGCCAATGACAGCTCAGGAGATAGATCTGTTTGGACAGATACTCCAGCTGACAGGGAGAGAAAAGCCAAGGTAAGCATTTATTCATTCATTCATGTGACCTGCAGGTATATCTGGCACTGATATTACCACAGTTATCAGTCAGGGTTGGAAGGGACCACAAGGATCATCCAGTTCCAACCCCCCTGCCATGGGCAGGGACACCCCACACTACATCAGGCTGCCCAGAGCCTCATCCAGCCTGGGCTTAAACACCTGCAGGGAGGTGACAACAAAGATACCTTGGGCTGGTCAAAGAAAAGCTTATTCCCTGATTTTGTTTGTTATCAAAGCTCAGCAGTCCAAGATTAGAGGTAAAAGCAAAGAAATAACAATTTTCAGTAGCACTGATACTCATTTGGGCCACATCCAGCTGGCAGCCAGGCATTAGTGCCGTGCCCCAAGGATCAGTGCTGGGCCCTCTTTAACATCTTTATTGATGGTCTGGATGAGGGCATTGAGTCCATCATCAGTAAATTTGCAGATGACACCAAGCTGGGGGCAGGAGTTGATCTGCTGGAGGGTAGAGAGGCTCTGCAGAGGGACCTGGACAGGCTGGACAGATGGGCAGAGGCCAAGGGCAGGAGATTGAACACATCCAAGTGCCAGGTTCTGCACATTGGCCACAACAACCCCATGCAGTGCTACAGGCTGGGGTCAGAGTGGCTGGAGAGCAGCCAGGCAGAGAGGGACCTGGGGGTACTGGTTGATGGTAGGCTGAACATGAGCCAGCAGTGTGCCCAGGCAGCGAAGAAGGCCAATGGCATCCTGGCCTGCATCAGGAACAGTGGCCAGCAGGAGCAGGGAGGTCATTCTGCCCCTGTACACTGCACTGGTTAGGCCACACCTTGAGTCCTGTGTCCAGTTCTGGGCCCCTCAGGTTAGGAAGGAGGTTGACTTGCTGGAGCTTGTCCAGAGAAGGGCAACGAAGTTGGGGAGGGGTTTGGAACACAGCCCTGTGAGGAGAGGCTGAGGGAGCTGTGGTTGCTTAGCCTGGAGAAGAGGAGGCTCAGAGGAGACCTTCTTGCTGTCTCCAACTCCCTGAAGGGAGGTTGTAGCCAGGTGGGGGTTGGTCTCTTCTCCCAGGCAACCAGCACCAGAACAAGAGGACACAGTCTCAGGCTGCACCAGGGGAGGTTTAGGCTGGAGGTTAGGAAGAAATTCTTCCCAGAAAGAGTGATTGGCCATTGGAATGGGCTGCCTGGGGAGGTGGTGGAGTCACCATCACTGGAGGTGTTCAGGAGGAGACTTGATGGGGTGCTTGGTGCCATGGGTTAGTTGTTTGGGTGGGTTGGATTGGTTGATGGGTTGGACACGATGATCTTGAAGGTCTCTTCCAACCTGGATGATGATGATGATGATGATGATGATTATTATTATTATTGTCATTATTGTCATTATAATCATTATTATCATAATTATTATCCTAATTATTATTATGATTTGTTCCCTTTCCCTCCTGCAGCAGTCAGATTCCCTGTGTCAGCTCACTGAGTTTCCAATTACACTCTGTCCAGTTTCTTCTTCCATTAAGCTGAGCAAAAAAAGCTACCTGCTGGCCCCTCCTGTGGCCTCTGCCCTTGAGATCTGCTAAGAGTAAATACACATTGCCTTGCTGTTTTGTACTTCAGACACTGTCATTGCTGTAGTGTGTGTGATGTGTTTCTTCCCAGCAGGAAAGAGAAGAGGCAAAAAAGTCAACTAGGAAGGCCAATGAAGACACTGCATTATCTGGCAGAGACAAGAGGCTTGTGGAGCAGGTGACTGCATACAATGTAAGTGTCACAGGAAAATGCTTCCTCCTCTTCCTGCATTTCCTTTAATTGTTCACTCTTCTGGTTCTCATTTCCAGCCCTCTTGGTTTCCATGGTGATGCCACTGCAGCCTTCCCTTCTGCTGCCCAAACCTACTGAGTCACAGGATCACCAAGGTTGGAAGAGACCTCAAAGATCATCGAGTCCAACCTGTCACCACCGACCTCATGACTAGACCATGGCACCAAGTGCCACATCCAATCCCCTCTTGAACACCTCCAGGGATGGTGACTCCACCACCTCCCTGGGCAGCACATTCCAATGGCCAATCTCTCTCTCTCTGGGAAGAACTTTCTCCTCACCTCCAGCCTAAACTTCCCCTTGAGTCCTGTGTCCAGTTCTGATCCCCTCAGTTTAAGAAGGATATTGAGACACATGAAGGTGTCCAGAGAAGGGCAACAAGGCTGGGGAGAGGCCTTGAGCACAGCCCTATGAGGAGAGGCTGAGGGAGCTGGGGTTGCTTAGCCTGGAGAAGAGGAGGCTCAGGGGAGACCTTCTTGCTCTCTACAACTCCCTGAAGGGAGGTTGTAGCCAGGTGGGGGTTGGTCTCTTCTCCGAGGCAACCAGCACCAGAACAAGAGGACACAGTCTCAAGCTGCACCAGGGGAAGTTTAGGCTGGATGCTAGGAAGAAGTTCTTCCCAGAAAGAGAGATTGGCCATTGGAATGTGCTGCCCAGGGAGGTGGTGGAGTCACCATCACTGGAGGTGTTGAAGAAGAGACTGCATGAAGCACTTGGTGCCATGGTTTAGTTGATTAGATGGTGATGAGTGACTTGGTGGGTCACTTGGACTCACCAGCCTGATCTAGTGTGGGGTGTCCCTGCCCATGGCAGGGGGCTTGGAACTAGATGATCCTTGTCCCTTCCAACCCTGGCTGATACTATGATACTATAAAAAGTCTTTTCCAACCTGGGTTAGTCCCTTCCCTTCCCTTCCCTTCCCTTCCCTTCCCTTCCCTTCCCTTCCCTTCCCTTCCCTTCCCTTCCCTTCCCTTCCCTTCCCTTCCCTTCCCTTCCC